>JBBPCZ010000017.1:9191155-9210832 GCA_037974445.1 Brycinus macrolepidotus | reverse complement strand
GTGGTGTGACAAATGGTGTCAAAGGCCGCACTTAGGTCGAGGAGAATGAGGATGGTGAGTAGACCAGAATCAGCTGCCATGAGGAGGTCATTTGTAACTTTTATGAGAGCAGTTTCTGTGCTATGAAGGGGGCGGAAACCAGACTGGAACTTTAAGCCTTTTTAATTCCAGAAACATGATGATTTGGGTCTTTTAATATCTTGAAAGGGATCGCAATTACAATATGTATCAGTAAAATGCATATATGTCGCAAAACTGATATCATCCAGCCCTATTTAGCAGTACTTGTAGATAAGAACTAGCATGTCATTTGCTGGATACCTCAGACAGTTCTGAAAGAGCAGTTTAAAGACCTAGTTTATGGAAATGACTTCTTGTATCACTAACATTTTCAGTACTAGAGAAGACTCATTTTGGTAGAGTTTTAAGACAATTATAATGAAACAGCCACATCCAGTTTGCAATAAATTACAAGTAGGAGCACTTTGGAATCCTACATAAATATCGGCTAATACTGTGACACATATTGTATGTCCAAAAACATTTGGACACCTGATCATCACACTTATATGAGCTTGCTGGATGTCCCATTCCAGAACCATCACTATGGAGGTTGAAGGATTGCATGTTCTTCCTCTAAAACAAATGAAACCACCTACATCCACCTTCTTTTCTCAAATAGGGATCCAGCTCGAGAAAACTATGTAATGTTACAAAAATTGTTTAGAACAAAATACAGTGCTGAAAAGAATCACCCAATTCAAAATAACTGAATCGGGGTAACAAATCACCTTCTCCATCACACACCGAGCTAACTGGTTTCCACCTGTGATTATTTGTAATTATAATTTGGATTAGTTCAGTTATAAAGACAGTGCTTGGTAGAGCAACTAAAATCAAACAATCAACTATGGGTGGCAAAGCACTGTCAAAAATCTCAGGGATAAAGTTGAGGACAGGCACAATTCAGGATGCAAAAATTGTAAAGGCTGAAATAGCGCTCCAACTGCGTGAGAACTTTCACAGAGGGAAATTCTTCAGAAGATGTTTAAAGGCTGAGACAGTGGGTCTATTCACATAGAGTGACAACAGATCTCTAATTTTACTTGATACTGAACCGAGAAATGTGCAGAGCAGGGCCGAATTTTGTGTAAAAAAAATCATCATAATGGCTTTAATAAGAACTTGACCCCATCAAGGATCCTTATCACAATACATTGCAATACACTGCTATAATTCTAAATCCAGAGTGTATGTGATTTTTGAATTTCTGCGGCGCAGAACTGCACAGCAACAACGGCAAACCATTTGGAGGAGATCACGTACTCGCAGCGCATTCATCACCTGATGACACCTGGTGGGCTTCTTTCCATGCCGTGCTATTTTAGAATAAGCTGCATTCAAATAGGCCACCTGGACAATGTGCATGTTCCTCGTGTTCTTTCAGCACTCGCTCTGAAATCGAACTCTTGTCTGGGGAGCCACTCTCATTCCATCCCTGCCCTCCTACAGACCGCCGAATGGAGAGACAGTGATAACCTCACGCCGCTCCTGAGAGGGCTGTGCACATTATCAACTTTTCATTTCACGCGACACCCCTCCACCCCTTTCTGTATGTGTGTGTGTGTGTGTGTGAGAGAGAGAGAGAGAGAGAGAGCGAGGGGGAAGTACCATTGGAAAATCTTATCACCTATTTTCAGCTGTAAAGCATCCCGAGCGCTCCTTTTTGGAGAGATGGGGGTGAGCAGGGTTTAGTACTCGGTGGAGAAGAGGAGCGAGGGATGTAGATAGAGGAGTGTCTCTGCAAGCATTACAGCTGCCTCCGTGTTTCTGATTACTGAGAGCTAGCTGTTATTGACCCTGTCAAAGCCCTATTCCAGATGCTGCCAGGAGAGTATGATTTTTTTTTCTCACTTCGCAAAAAATAAAAAATAAAATAAAATAATAACAATAAAAGTCTCCAGGGCCAGGAGTGTGAAATTGTTTTTCAAGAATCACTTCGGGGTTTGTCGCCAGAGTCCCTTTTTCGAAGGCAAGACAATTACATGGTTTTTTTTTCCTAGACAGAAAATACAAAGTGTGTTCATTGTGAAATAAAATCTTCTGTCTTTTTCGTCCGTCTGCCTGACGTTCACTTCAGTCAGTGAATTTTTTTTTATCCCCTCCTCCTCCTCACTGTCGTATAATCGCTTTTTTGTCCCATCTTGCTTAGCTTTAAGGGGCAAATTGGTGTCAGCAGCGGCGTTCTGCATAGGACGTGGGTGTGCGGAGAAGCCGTAAAGGTTGCTGGTTCAGCCGTGAGCAAACAGAAAGTAACGAGTCTATTAAGCTGAGACTTGTTAAGGCTTTCTTCTCGTACATCATCCCGTCGGCTCTGACTGCAAGAAGCTGCAGTCCTAAGAGTTTTGAAGACCACTTCTTACCTTTAACCAGACACATTTGTCACAAAGGAGCGTTTTTTCCCCTCCTATTAACTGACATTTGCGTGCCTTTGTGAAAATGAAGATATATTACAGACTTCGCGGGGTCTGAGAAAGAAGATTCATCTTTTTTCTTTTCTTTTTTTTTTAAACTGCTGCACTCAAGCCTTATTAATAAGGTGAGCCCCTGCGGTCAATCTTGACGCAGTCAGTTAATCCATAATATGCAGCCTTGATGAACTACTGTACAAGACGCTGTAAAGTTCCCACCCATTGACAATGGGGGGGGGGGCTTAAGTTTTTTGTTAAAAAAGGCCTTAAATTGTAGTCTGTTACAAACACAGTAAAAAAAGTGTGGTTTGGATGTTCATTGAATATCTAAAATGACTAAATTGGTACCGATCCAATACCCAGTGTTCATACTGAGCAAAAATTCTGACCAAAATCCAGCCTGTAAAAAACTGGCACCTATTGTTATTGGACAATAATTTTAATTGCTTCAGTTTAAATAGTGTGATTTTACACATATTTTCACTGTAAGTGATATTATTTGTTCTTTTCTACATCAAGTCATGAAGGGTAGCAGAGAGTTTGAGTGTTTTGTTTTTTTGGATGGCCATTTTCGAGAGCAATTAAATCAAATTGTCAGTGTTTCTGCATAATTCAGTGCCTGAGTCATTCAGAATAGCTTGATGTGGAATGCTTCATTGTAGATGACCCTACCAACTAAGATTTCTTAACAACTGCAATGCCAGGAACCAGGAGTTTAGATGACTACCACGCAAGTATAGCAATTTTACTGACCATCCATAGAGTTTTTTTATGTATTGATGATAGTAAAATAGTGGCAAATCTGAAAAAATATTTCCCGTACAACCTCCTCAATTAACCTCTTGAGACAGACTTTTACAAAGAATATTTTAGACCCGAACCATTGTAAAACAATGTATCATGCAGTGCATTTGTACCTATTTCATTTAACAGTATTCAAAGAGGGAGTTTTTAGAGGTATTAAACTCAGATGTCTGGTTCCTATAAGGACCACTGTGAGTAAATCTGACTCTCCCAGTTTCTCAAGAATGGGGTAGGTATTTCATTACAAAACATCTTGAATGGCATGCTTACATCTATGAAGCTACTATTAAGCAGATTTTTAAAGAATGAAATAGATTTCACCATTAAATAGAGTGATTTCATTCAGAAAAGGTATTTTTGTTCTTTAACATTGAAATAATGATTCCTGTCTCAGGCAAACATGAAGACATTATAGTCTTTGAACTGACTGATTCCTCTTCTTTTTAAAAACATTATCTGGACGGCCAGGTTCCTCCCCTTACAGCCAACTATAACCAGACATATTGATATTCCATGTCCTAAAATAACACAGCTTTTTGAGCACGCTGTGTGACAAGTCTACTGAAAAAGGCAGATAAAGAATAAGAGGTGTGTGAAAAGTGAAAGAGTGGTACAGAGTGAGAGACCCCATGCCGCTGTCACGACAGTGACCCATAAGCTGCGGCGGCAGAGCTTGTTTGATCTGGCAGAGATGAAAAGCTGACAGATGACTGAAGTAAAGAAGACTCAGACCCAACAGGATAGCTAAAGGCTTGATACAATAATAGAGATACCCATATAGCACTGCTGCTCACTTTTGACATGTCTTTTACCAGCATCTGCTCACTTGAGATGCAACTCGAGTTTACAATTAAATCCATGTTTCTTCTGAGACATAACTGAAACAATGGTGATTATGACTAAGAGTCTCTCCCACAGGTAAATTATGAAGAAGAGCAGCATATCCACTTAAATCTCATCCAGAGACTCAGAGACAGAGCAGGTCTATTTGAACAGACTTCTGATTTTCCTGATATCAAACCAAGAAGTGCATAGGCCAAGGCAGAATAATGTAGAAACTATCATTATCATAAGGATTTTAATGAGAACTTGACCTCGCCAAAGACCCTTTTCACAATATATTCTGATCTATTATTTGAAAGACTGTTAAATGCAACGTTGTGAAGGCTTTGAAGTATCTTCAGGCAGAGAGTGCGTATTTGACCCCTATTGTAAAACACAGCAGGTCCAATAATGAACCAGCGTTGCCTTATGTGGTCTGAAAACCTACTTCATAATCAGAACAGGACTACATTACTGAAGTATATCTAGATGTTTACTGAAGCAACTCGAAAGTCAGGCGTACACCACACAAGCCTGATTTTACTCCCATTTTCACAATTAGAAGCAATTTTCCAATTGGGGAACTTCATCGGAAGCATCTGAAGGCGTGGATGATCTGGTGATGTGAGGGGAAAATCTTAAGCCTTTCGATCAGGCTAAAAAGGTGGGATGAAAAAGTGGAGCAATGGAAGAGGAGAAGGAGTTGCTGCTTGCTGAATACTGATAAATGCATGAGTGTCTTCCAAATCCGATGTGACTTGCTAAGCCTTGTGGCTCTTGTGGCATTTAGTAATCGCATAATAGCCCAGGGAATAGCATTACAGCAAGGCTAGCATGGACAGAAAACTTAACTGTTTGCCATATTTAACCAAAATAGGCCGGTTACCCTCAAACATCCTTGATTATTCTTGAGGATCTATGACACTGTCATATGATTTATCCGTGTCACAAGTAAAATGAATCAATAATGCACCTTCAAATATTGATTATAGTGTGAAAGATAAGACCTCAATCTCTATATCAGCCCAGTCTTCACATTACTGATAATGAGGTTTGCAATTTCGATATACCAGTGGAAAAAAAAGAGGCTTCCAGGACCGTCGGTGCAGGTAATGGATACTACTTCCCTTTACAACACAAAAGTTGAGCCCAGTGCTGAGCTTTAGTCCAGATTTTCATTCAGCTCGAATCTCTGCAACACCTCACGCGGTTGCACGCAAAACTGGCAGAGACAAGTCCACAAACCACAAGGTCAGAAACTCAGCGTTGCTTTTCGCTCCTTCTACTAATCACGCCAAGAAGCCTGCTTTTTTCCCTTGCACTTCTCTTCCAACACATGACTAAATGTCAGCGATCTTTAAAATCACTTAAACATCCACTGCCAATACATTTCCCATCAGAGCCTTCTGTCTCATTGGAAATGCAGGGGGGCAGGAAACAAGACCCATGTGAGGCTCCAGGGAGCCTCCTTTAATAGTCTTTCACATTCAAGGGGTCTGATAAGACCCAGTAGCTAAGAGGAGTTTAAATAGTGATCATTCCGGTGGAGGATGAGAGGGAATAAGAACTATAAGCCAGAGCAAATAGTTATTATGGATCTCAGAAGGATACGTGCATGTGTGAACAGAATTCAGTATAACCAGTCAGCCAGTTTTCTCCAGTTTTCTCATATATCTAGCCAAACTGTGATGGCTAGATGACTGGATCAGAGAATCTTCAAAACAGCAGGTCTTGTATGCTGTTCTCAGCATGCAGTGGTTTGTACCCACCCAAAGAGTGTGTCGCTTACCTGAGGAAGTGATGGCACCGAGATGACACTATGAGAAGAAGGCAAGTCAGTGGAGGCAGTGTGATGCTCTGTGCAGCGTTCTGCTGGGAAACCTTGGGTCCTGCATTAATGCGGATGTTACTTCTCATGAACCACTTACCTAAACGTTGTCAACCAAATATACCCTTCATGGCAACAGTATTCCAAAATTGCTGATTACTCTTACTACAGCAAAAGAATGCACCCTGCCACGCTGCAAACATTGCTGGGGAAAGTTTTGAGGAACATGACAAGTTTTCAAGGTGTTGACTCCAAATTCCCCAGATCGCAATCTAATTGATCATTTGTTGGACGTGCTGGACAAACTAGTCCAACCCATGGAGGCCCCAACTCAAAACCTACAGGACATAAAAGATCTGCTGCTTGGTGCCAGATACCACAGCACACCTTGACAGAGCTGTACTGGTTGGTCGGCATGTAGTTTTAATGTTATGGCAGATCTGTGTATTCCTATAACCATTTAACTTCATATATAAATGAAATCTGTATGAATAATAGTGAGATCCTGTGAGTGGGTTTTCTCTCTTTCAGTGACACAAATAAAAGTAATCCGAGTTCTAACAGCTTCCCCTTGTGAAGAATGTTCAAACTACTCAACACCATCGTATAACAAACTGCAAAGGCCATGCTTATATTATTACCCCAATATGTTAAATTCAGCAAAGGTGTGTTCTCTGTAGGGAATATTTCAATTAGAAAATCAACTTTTGCATATATATTCCCACAAAACAGCAAATCCAATGGCAAGAAGTGTCAAAAATTGCTGATTGTGAAGGAAGGCCCGCCACACAGAGGGCAATGAGAGAGAACAAAAGTCAATCCAAGCAGATGCAATGCAGCACTTCAGTCAATACCATAATAATGTTTGCATACTCCGGCATCTTTCCAAAGCAAAGCAACCAAGTCCCACAGCCCAACAGCCCTATGGGCTATATCTACACAATCCTGTAGGCTGTATGCCCAACTCTGTCAGCTGAACAGCCAGCTCAAACAAGCTCATGTTGTTCCCATTCCACACCCCTGCAGCGCTCCAGCCAAACACCACTCACACTTCACTACATTACCTTCTCCGAGTTTACAGAGTGTAGCTTCGGGGCCCTCACATCCAACCTCACACGAGTATGGGCCAAACTAACCAAAATGGAAGAGTGCACAGCTTCCTTCAGCTCATAATTCCCAAATCTTACCTTCTGAACCAGTAGAGCCAATCACCAATAACAGAGCAGTGCACAAAACCACAGGACTGTATCATCTCACCAGGAATGACGCAGTCAACCAGCTACGTTCAAGCCATAGGCTCTAGTCCAACCCCACATTAGCAATCCAGCAAATCCAGCTGGTCCTGCAGCCACCCTGCAAAGTTCCAGGCCTTCTGATCCATATGTGGCAAGAATAATAGCCAGAGGCCCTGCGAGGTGTGCGGTAGTAGTCTCAAACAGGTGGCTGAATACGGTGCCTACAGTCTCGTTAAACAAACCCGAATGGATAGCAGCTCCAGATCAGTGACCCTAAGCTCAGCAGGGTTCAGGTCCTCAGAGAACCCAACATTTCAGGTGAACTTCTACTCAGACTGGACACAGACTATGCTATAAGGGTTGTTCCACTCATTTTTTTCTAGTTTGAGCTGTAGAACTATCTGGTCACAAGCTGCAAAGCTGAGAAATGGTACTAATGAATCCAAACAAACAAAAAAAACCTACATAATAAATGCTTAATCAGCTCCGATACACCTATCGTTTACTAGCCCAACTTAATCTCAAGAGACAAAAACCAGTGGCACCTTTAATTTATGGATCTCTGAGAAATTAGCTTTGCCTCCCCACGGTGCCCAGCAACCCTAACAAATGTTCTTAATCTCAGATCTCTTCTGTGCCTTTGCATAAAAGTAGAAATATTTAGTCCTCCCTAGTCCTGGAGCCCTTCAAAAAGCAATTAAATTTTTCAATAGGATCTCCCAATTAAACCAATGTTGTGCAAACAGTTATGAATACAGAGGAACCTATTGACAAAATGGCTGAGGTCTCAGCTGAAAGCACAAAATTCATTTAAGCATGACCTGAAAGAATTCCCTGTTTCTTCTGTGTATTCAGCTGTAATGTGCTTTATCTGCATTGCTAACATCAGGGGTCACCTACAGCTATGACTGACTTCTGCTCTACAAATAGAGTCAAACTGACCAATACGTCCATCACAATTGGGAAAACTGTTTTTATAACTGCAATAGGAAACACATTTTTATCAAGCTATATTCTAGTCAGTCACCAGTAGCACACAGTTGCCTGTACTGTCTGCACACTAAAACAATAAGCCTTTCACACACAAAACAACTGTCTGTCTGGCTGTCAGTCAAACGGCCCTGTCCTCTTAAAGCAGACATTTTTTTGAAGCACAACTCTCCACATTCCCTGGCGAAAGACAGAAGAAGGTCTTGCAAGACTCAATTCCTAACCGTCTGCCATTGTGCTGAGTGTTGTCGCATAAACACGTCACTCAGACGCTCTCTGACAGAGCTGATGAACGCTGTTCTTTTTTTAAGGCAATGCTTAAAAAGACATCGTTTTTCCTGCACTGTTCATCACGCACCCTCAGCAACATGACTTCAGTTTTTCCTCCTTGTTTAATTAAAAGCAGTATAAACAGAAACATGGAAAGAAGTAAGAAGTAAAGAAGAAAGTGGTAAGAATACAGTGGTACAAATAAAAATAATTAAAACTGGTTTCTCTTTTGTCATTCAATCAATTAAGTAAAATATGTCTTGCGCTTTTCTTGTCTTTATAGAATATCTGAATGTTGGAGATAAGATTAGACACAGTAGTCAATACAAATACAGCACAATAGTGCTGCACACAAACACATTCCTGAACTGAGCTGTTTTTTTTTTTACTACTACACACACTTCAACTGCTGTCCATAAACAAAAAAATAAAAAATAAAAAATCACACTCAAACTCCCTAGCCAATGAACAAATTCACACTATTAATTTATATTTGGTTGTTTTTTTTTGTCCTGCTGCTTTTTGGAGGGATATTTTTGCACAATACTTTACTAATATCATATTTTAAACAATAAATCTCCATCGGACAATACTGTGTTCACACTCTGCACTGATCGCTCTGGTTTCTCTTCATTCACGCACAAATATTTCGCCTTTTACTAAAGATTTCCATGAAGGGGAACACTGATGAGTTATTTTTGGGGCAGCTGGTGGCCTAGTGATTAGGGAGTTGCCCCTGTGATCGGAAGGTTGTGGGTTCGAATCCCAGGACTGCTAGTGGCACCACTGAGGTAACCTTGAGCAAGGTACCGCCCCCACACACTGCTCCCCGGGTGCCGTGTTCCTGGCTGCCCGCTGCTTCACTTGGTGAATGGGTTAAATACAGAGGAAGAATTTCACACTGTTCACACTGTGTGCTGTGGTGTGTTCACATACGACAAAACGGTCACTTTACACTATTTCTGCATTCTATGTTGTCCTGTAATATTGTATTGTTTGGTCTTTCCTTTTGCACTCTGCATAGTCCTGTCCTGTCCACACTTGTGCAGTTATGTTGTACTGTCCTGTAGTCTTGTGTTGCACCATGGTCCTGGGGGAACATTGTTTGGTTCAACTGTATACTGAGAAGATGGTGAAAATGACAAATATCTACTTGACTTGACCTGTTTCACAGCTGTCTGGCTGACCTGAAAGTACCAATCTGATCCCCCACTTGTCAGAATTGTCAGTAAACACCACACTCCCTATGTAAATTTTAGACCCCCAATGTACCTGCGTACAATGTAATTGTACACTCAATGGTAGAACATGGTCCTTTAGGTAAAGCTGTGTACCTTAAATGAGTCTTAAAGGGACACTACATCCACTTTACCAAGGAATGGAACATTTTTGTACCTTTTCTTATTGCTTTTTATTTTTTTAATAAAAAAGACTCATGCAGTCAGTTCTTATTAAAAATTACAATCCCAGTGCAATACGGTCCACTTACGCTTTGTAAGAGGAGTGAACAGTAGTGAAGTGGACCTTTGAGGCTAATGCCCAAGTGACAGTGTTTTAACTCTGAAAGGTAGAGTCTTATTCCAAGAGTGTAGAGGAGGACTGATCTAATCAAGGTGGAGTTAAACTTACGCATACTGAACTCCATGCTTGACTGATACCTCTGAGGTCTGTCCAATTTTCACCCAGCAAGGAGTACAAGACCGATCCTTCAAAACAGAGGAATTATACTTCTGGCAGAAACAAATAAAGAAAGATTTACATCGTATTCCTAGTAATTCATTAAACTCAAGGTATTAGGCGAGGTTAAACAACACAAAAATAGATTTACAATGGAATGGAATTTGCTGCACCTATGAAGCTCTCCAACACAGGGCAAAAGGTTGTCCTTTGATTTTTTTAAAACCTTACTTAACAAAGAAACTACAAAAGCACTTATCAGAGAGCGTCCTGGAGAGGCAGTGAAATACAAGGGCGCAGAACCAGCCAAACTAAATATGAATTTGACGCAACCATAATCCAGCCGAGCGCAGAGACACTTCTGAAGTGTGTGGGCGCGTAGTTTAACTAGTTCCATGTGGTGTGAGAAATAGCAAAACAAGTACATGAACCCTGCAGGCAAAAAAACCCTGAATCAGGGTGCGACTCAAGAGACAACATCTCTAACAAACGTCTGCGACTGTCCTACGAGAGGGGGGTATAATTCGCTCCTCTCTGCAGCGAGAGTTTCGCCATCCTCAGAGGAACCGACGGTCTGAAACTGCATTGCTGAAGGGTGCTGAAGCTTCTCAAACTTCTTCCACAATCTTGGCTTGGCTGCTGCATATTTCTGAAACCGCAACCCTCCACCAAATTAATCAAAATCAATATTTCACCATTTAACATATTCCTGCTATCACGAGGGTTGCACACACTCGAACAGGGCCGGGATCCGATATTTCATCCTTGGCAAGGAGTGAGGTCTCCTCTGAGAACATGGAGTTTTCACTCGATTCCGTGAGAGGAGTGCCGAAGAACAAGTAATGAAGGACAAACTGCCCTGCAGACGGCGTTAAGATCAGGATTTATCCCACTGAATCCACCCTTAGACTCCATCGCTTTGAAAGCAATAAGTCTTTTGGTAACAGGCCAGGGGAGCACTTCTTAAGAAAAGCTTTGTGTTATTACATTACCTATTTGCTTAGCGGACCCGCTCGTTCGGGGTGACTCCAAGAGCTTTTTACACATGACCCGTTCACAGCCGAAGAGGGGACCAAAAACAGCCTGCGAGCTAAGTGCCTCCCCCCCAAGGGTATCACGCAAGACGTGTGCCCTGCTGAGGGATTCCATGAATCAAATTTAACCTGAAGCTCTCAGGCTGGGGAGAGCTGGGAGAGTGCACATTACTGACCTCATTAACTTTAACTAATGCAACCTCACCGACAATCAAAACAAGACTGAGAGTGAGAGAGACAAGAGAGGCCTGAAACTCAAAGCAAAAATGCACTTCTTCCTTTCAAATGCAGTATCTCTTCCAGATGGCACGAAATGTCTGGAACATTCAAGGTGAACTTGAATGCATTTCGTTTCCCAGCTTCACCGAAGATGTCTCCAGCAGCGAGAATTCTTATAAGCTCCCAGGACATGAAATATTAGTTGCATGCATCATTTCTCTTCCAATACTGGGTCGGACTGAATGCTGCCCTTTTGCCTTAACATTGTCAATCCTGACAGGAATTCCTGCCAATTTAGCTCACTCTTCCATGGATGGGGTAAACAGCCAGGATTCATGTGTATCTGCTCCGGCATTTCACCTGCAGTTCTAACTGAGAATTGGGATTGAGTTCTGGTGATTTGGTTTATTGGTCAAAAATATTGGTCCAAATATTCCATCAAGTTAGTTGAGCCAGTTACACAGATGTGGACCCCACAGCTGCCATACTGAAGCATTTAATGTGGGAGCATTGTGTTCTGTTTGGACAAAAAAGTTAGTGGAAGATGTACAGGAACTCAAGAGACAGGGGTAATCCCTACCTGAAAGAATTTTTGCTGCCATTTAGGTAAGGGTATGAGTAACCAAATGTTGGAAAAGAAATGATGCTTATGATGTCAGTATCTTTTATTGTCTTATATTCTTCACCTAATTATTTTAGTCCTTGCATTTATTAGATTAGTTCCTTTGTATTGCGTTATATAGTGCATTTTAAATGAATTTTCCTTTGCATTTTTGTACCTCAATTTACATGTTATGTTACTGTAAAACATTTTGTTAATTTGCAAAAATCATTCATTATTAAAATTTTGTCTAGACATTTGCTCTGCTTTAGTTTATTGCAGCTTCTATAAGACATAATTAAACTTGGGCATTTTACTTGTTTCATCTTTCTGACAATATACTTGATCTAACCTTTCCTGTCACCCAGAGGAATAAAGCTCATTTACTTGACATCATGCTAAAATGATTTGATATAAGTGAAGCAACAAAATGAAACTGTTTGAGTGGTGACTCAGCAGCCCTGTAACATTTCAAATGTCAAGAGAGGACTGGAGTCCTGCTGTACCGCAAGTCAAGCCAGAATAAATGGGTAGGAGAGAAATGCACCAAGTCATTTCACTTCCAAACAACACATATGTACTTATACATGTATGAACATATATTGTTCATATAAACACACACACACACACACACACACACACACACACACTACAGGCCTGAAGCTTGGGCCCACCCTCAGAATTTTAAAATATACAATACGTTGCTCTTTCAAAATTGTATTAGCTGAAAACATAAGAAATACTTAAAACAAATGTAAATGACTGGTTCTGAAGTGTAATACAAAAATCTACACTGTGCAATTTAATGGATGTGAAAGCTTACGTACAAGTTTCATCAAAATAACCAACACTTGTCTTTATCATAGCAGCACAGGTTCGCCACATCCTCTCAGCAATTTTTGGAATTAACTTGTGTCCAAACCCTCCCAGCACCTTTTCAAGTACGCAAACAGTTCTGTCTCATTTTCTGGACTCTCATTTCAAACTTGTCCGTCGAGCTCGTCCCTGCAGCTCAATGGGAGAAAGACCTGGAAACTGGGGAGGCCAAGACATCATTCTCAAAACTTTCAGCTTTTCTTTGGACTGGATATAATTTTGGCACAATTTTGAAAAATGCTTTGGAGCATTATTTTGTTGAACAATTAAATATCCAGTGATATGTAAACTAGAAGGAACTGTGCGATGTTGAAGAACTGTGTGATACTTTTCTTTTTCCATGATCAACACAAACTGAATGTCAGTGCACTAAAGACAGACCTGATGTGTCTGTTCAAAAGCAATAGTTTGAGCCTTACTGAAAACCAGTCAGTTACATTTGTTTTAAGTATTTTTCATGTTTTCAGCTAATACAATTTTGAAAGAGCAGTGTATTGTTTATTTTTTAGTTCTAAAGGTGGTCCCAAACTTCTCACCTGTAGTGTCTGTGTATGT
The DNA here is from genome assembly GCA_037974445.1 of Brycinus macrolepidotus. NCBI lineage: Eukaryota > Metazoa > Chordata > Actinopteri > Characiformes > Alestidae > Brycinus > Brycinus macrolepidotus. The sequence goes on along the minus strand of JBBPCZ010000017.1, from coordinate 9,197,450 downwards.
GTAGACATGAACAATGTATGTTCATATACGTATATGTATATGTATATGTGTTGTGTGGAGGTGAAATTGCTTGGTGCACTTGTGGTACAGCACGACTCCAATCCTCTCTTGACATTTACGGCATTTAGCAGACGCTTTTATCCAAAGTGACTTCCATTTCCTAACTACAGGGGCCAGTCTTCCTGGAGCAACTTGGGGTTAAGGGTCTTGCTCAGGAACCCGGTGGTGGTATGCTGAAGGTAGGATTTGAACCCATGACCTCTTGGTCCAGAGGCAAGTATCCTACCCACGAGGCCACCACCACCCCACATTTGAAATGTTTTATATATACTAAACTAATATAAAATAAACTCAGGTCCTCCAACAGAGCACATGCTCTTAATACGAATCATGTCTACTATGGAAACGATAATTAGGCAATGGAGGCATGCAGTCACCCAATGCGTCTTCTGAAAGTATGCGCAACTTCATCACACAGGTCATTCTTTACGTTCCCATGAATATGGAGACTATAAAGCTGTCAAGAACTTCACGAATATTAAACATTGTCTGGGAAAGGTCTGAAATTTGAGGAAAAAGTGCTGAAATCACCATCATGTGCTCTGATTTCAATGAAAACTGACAGCACTAAAGCTCGTAACATTCATTTCCAGCTTTGATGGAAATGCTCTCAAGCTTGGCAGGGAATGCTGGCAGAGCTGGCTGTGGCATGCAGACAGAGGTGGACGCCGGTTTCCTCGTGTGAATGAAACTGTCAGAAGAGAGTGAGAGGGTGAGTGAAGGGGGCTCAAATCGTGCTAGAAGTGAGCGCTCCCCTCCAAACTCGTATGCGCTTCAGCACCTGAAGGCCTCGTCATGTCTATTGCCAGCGAAGGGCTGAAAAGCAGCTGAATTCACATGCATTCCTGACAGGATTAGAGCGAAGCTGCACCAGAGGCACGAGTCTCACTTTTGCTGCACACACAGTGAGGAGAGGAAATCATTTGCATAAAACTACCGGACATCGGCCTCTCCACTGGTTCAAGCTTAAAGGAACAGTTGAGTGAAAAATCAAATATACACAATTTTCCACTTGGTCGATCAGCAAAAACATGACATGTCCAAATCTCACTTCTTGATAAAAATACAGCACCAACCTCTACCAACCTTCTCAAACTGCATCCAGCTCTTCCTTAAGGCGAGCAGACTTGGTTAAGATTTGCAGATGCTGTTTAAGACTCCTCTAATTCATGACAGCTTTGTAAATATTAGCCCTGGCGGTGTCTGAAATGGTTGCCTACATTTGCAAAACACATGGACTAGTCTGGATGACCTGGATGAAGAGCTGGATGTGGCTTGAGCAGGTTAACAGAAGTTTTGGGGATGTATTTATGGAAAAGATTTGAGTGATTATTGACTTCTAGCGTTTGTTAGCAATGCAAGCTAACAAATACAGCTACAGTTAACAATAGTCAATTAAGCACTTATTCAGTACATAGGTATTACTCGGGGTTAAATTCAGCAAATAAACAGTAATTGTGCATCACAACATGCAAAAAACTGTTCTAATTGAAAGAAGTCATCAATAGACAATTAAGCTCTTATTTAGTATATAGGTATGGGAAACACTGTCTGTTTCTTTGTGTTAAATTCAGCAAATGAACAGTAATTGTGCATTAAAACATGCAAAAAAACTGTTGGATGTGTATTTGTGTTCAAATTTGACAGACGTCTAAAATGCAGAGGCAAAAATTTAATGAAGTGTGTTCCAAACTTTTGCATATGACTGTATGCGGTGTATAGGAACAGATGTGCAGTCCAGCCAGTGGGAGTGTTTTGATGCGTGTGTAGGCGGAGCTGAACTAAGCGGGTTTGCTCTTTTAAGGGAAGACGACCATAAGCAACATCTGGATTTCTAAACAAGCAGTTCCTAAAAATCAGAAGTCAGATAACAACCAGCCAAGCATGGTCAATTTGTGAACGCTACAATGACAAACCATGTCTTCTAGATAAAACGGCCACGTAGGACAAGATAATACTGCAACAAAAACACTACCCTCTAAAAAATAAACATGTTGAAAAAAAACGTTGTTTTCAGAGGAAGGTTTAAGACACTCATGTGTCTCCCACTGCTACAGCCCATATGCAGGATCCTCATTATAACTTTTTTGACAGGACTTGGAAGACGCAATTTACTAGGCAATTTTCCATACAATCAGATTCTCTCATTGAAAATGGATGTGACTTTTGGGCCGTGCAGTTGCTGGTTTCAAAGAAGTGAAAGTGGCTGTGTGAAGATGCGTTTAGCTTTAAAAGAAAAAAGAAAAAAGAAAAAAAACAGGGCACCCATAAAGAACATTCTGCTCTCTTTAGTTACAGATTGCACTGAAACAGGCTCCATCTGGGGACAATGAGGAAATGACCAAGGGCATTTTGCCTCCCCCTGTGCCACAGGATGGTAGAAAACCTCTCAGAAATGCCCTCATCAGTGAAACTGCACCTGGGAATAAGGATATCATTTCTGAAAGCAATGTTTTTACCCCTCAACTATTCATCTATGATAAAATCATCCAACGTTGAAGGCTGCTTTCTTCTGCGGCGCGCTCAAAAGATCGTTTGACAAGGTCAAGCACCCTGATGTACATGGTTATCATCTCTGGGGTAAACTTCTAAAACACAGACGTTGCATCGAAGCTCGTCTTTCAGCTGGCTGTGTGTGGTGTAGTGGCTCAGTGTGTCTCTCACCAGGGGAGCAAATATACGAGAGCGAGAGAGACTAGCTGTTTTTCCAACTCTCATCTCACCCAGGACCTCACTACACAGAGCTGCTTTTTCATTTTTCGCTCACATAATTAATATGGAACGTCCGCAACTAAAGCAGCAAGAGAGATGAGCCATACGCTGTTAAGCCATGTTTTTCAGAGTCGTTTAATCAGCACAATGGACTAGAGACCACTGTATTAGACGCTAACAGCATTACAAGAATCCCACCAACATCATACGATCATCAAGGTTACTTTGCCATCAACAGCTGTGTACAAGTATATAGTGAGATTAAACGTTTCTTCAAGGGCTGCAGTGGAACATACATCAACATATAACAAAGTACAATGTGCAAGAAAGACAAAAACAACACTAAATTATAGTACGATTACTATTAGCGCCATGGGGTATTGAGGTACATTCTGTCTACATATTTAAACATAATCAGAATCAGAAAACTGATCCTGGAGGAAATTTCTTATGTTACGACTGCACAGACACAGAGACACTAGGGAAGAACAACATAAAATTTAAAGTCTAAAAAAATCCAATAAAAACTCCATATGAAATACACTATGCTATACACTTGAATACTGGGGTATAAATACTATAACTTACAGTTAAGTGAAATACTAGTAACCCAAATAGTGGATCAGAGTCTGTTATTGTACATAATAGAGATCAGTAGTAGATCAGTAATACTGACATAAGTAGTGATATTCATATGGTAAAACTGTTGCACATAATAATAATGAGATATTGCACATAATGAAATGATTTAGCACCCATTAAAAAAACATTGCACATGGATAACCAGCATAATGTGTCAGAGAACCACATAACAGCATGCAGAATCTTCAAGACTTCAGACTACAAGACTTTTATTGTCATTGCACAGTTACCTGGACAATGAAATTAGCTGGCAAAACCACAAAGATGCAAGAAAACAAGATAAAAAAAACAATATAAAAACACTATCTCTACTTATGTCTCTATTACATGCAGTAACGACTCGGTATAGAGAGAAACTCCAAACCACTATCTGTGTTAACAAGTAAACAGCTTCAGCAGTAGTTTAATTTATTTATCTATAGTATTTATATCCACCTCTTTTACTGACCACAGCATATTGTGTATAGAGCTTAGTGTATTTAGTACTAAGCATTATCAGAGTATTTTCTTTCAGAGTTTTATTTTGTCTTATACTATATTTTATATTGTTCTTGTCTTTGTGTTTCTGTGTGTTTGTACAGTTTTAGCATAAGCAATTTCATCCAGGATCAATAAAGTTTTCTAATTCTGATTCTGATACTGTAACTCCTCCGTATAACCTTTATTACATTGGGTTCAAAGGTCATTCTTCAGGCCCATGGTGCGACACACAATAGCAGCACATAACACAGCTTTGAAGAAACATGTCACAACTAAGCCATAACTGTTTTGGCCGCACTGTTCATATGCCTTCATCAGTGTCAATTTTGTCGGGTGACCCGGCCATGTCAGACAGAGGTGGAGAGGCTAACAATGGCTTTGTGTTACATAAGTAGTGAGATTCAGCATTGTGACAAATGTTGGGTGATGATGGTGTAGTGCATAACAACGGTGCATCAGTGTGTGTTTAAAATGAGAGGTTTGAAAAGACACATTGTCTCACGGTTCATATGGCATGCATGAATGTGTTATTTTATCAGGTGACAGAAGCGATCATGCCAGGTAGTAGTTTGGACAGAGCTGGAATAGCGGGGTTGCAGGGTGAGGCCTAGGGTTGTAATTGCGTAATTATAAAAGCAAATGTAGGTATTTGTTTTATATTTCACTGAGGTTGCACTGGTATACCAAGAGGTCTATTAAGCACTCAATTAATCAAACACATATAACGCACATTACATTGGCATAAATACTACACTATGTTTGTAAAATACACAAAATAAGTGTACAGTATTTAATGCAAAGTGGCTAATTGTGTAATGTGGTGGGTTTGTAAAGAAACTGAAACTCTCTATGTGTAGGTTGGCTACCATTATCTATAAACAAAGCCCCTAGATGACATGAAGTTGTGGTTAGGAGGCCTTTCTAAATGCAGCTCCCAGGGGACCCCTGTGGACCACCTTAGTGAAAGTGAACCATTTGTCATGCCTAAACACCCTACAGCATACAGTGTGAACTTTGTCCTCTGAATTTAACCCATTCACCAAGTGAAGCAGTGGGTAGCCAACGATGGCGCCTGGGGAGCTGTGTGTGGGGACGGTACCTTGCTCAACCGTACCTCAGTGGTGCCGCTAGCAGTCCTGGGATTCAAACCCATGGCCTTCTGATTGCAGGGGCAACTCTCTAACCACTAGACCACCAATGTCCCCACCAATGTCAAAATCAAACCTACATGCTTGACTTTAGGCTTGTGATCACTTTATGGTGGATGTTGGAAAGGTTCTAGATCTTGGTGGGTCTGTATGGGTTCAGGGGCAGCAGTGGATTCAGTAATCTGATCACTTACGGGAACAAGCTGTTACAGAGACTGTTGGTTGTGGCTCTGGACAGCATGCACCAGGCCTACAGGAGCACATGGCTTCGATTTTTAGATCTCAACAACAAGTTACCTAACAAATGTCTTTGACATGCAAAATAAATTCCGATTTTTACATAAATATCATCGTAAAATAGTTCGGCAGCAGTGCATCCCTGGAAAACGTCCCACAAGTGCCAGTAAGTGCTCAGTAACCTGACGAAAATAAATTGTCCAATAACTGCCGTCAAACTTGAGGTTCAATAATATCTTCCCTCTGCTGATAATGGCTAAAACATTGAGTCACTGACCAAACAGCTGCCCAAAGAGTGGCGTTAGAGGATCTGCATGGATGACTTTTCCGGGAAGATATGTGATGTGCCGAGCAGCTGGATCAGCACCACTCCAGTAAAATCAATGTCTATACTCTGCTACAATGTGAAATGCACAAGGAGTTCACGCTGGATTTCAGTAAAGCCACACAGAAATATGATCTACCGTAAGTGCCATGCTGAAGCAGCAGTGTAGCCAGTGCAGCTTTTAGGTAAGCGCACTGAGCCGTCAACTGTGACATGCAAATCCGACTTTAATTGCTTGATTCCAAGCAATGGTAATGTTCTCCAGAAGTGCCTTCCTAATAGGCTGCTTTCAGTAAAGTCAAAACTAGATCATTATTGTACAACAGAAGAGACGCCTAAAACTCTTCAGAGTGCACTGTTTTTACCATCATTTGTTCCTGAGTTCTTTGCAAACGTAGAGTATGTGTAACTATAATTCGGCTCAAAAGATTTTCCCTTCAAATCCGCTCTGCTCCATTGAGCTACTTCTGACATGTTCTATCTGTAGGCTTATTTGCTAATGTCATTATTAAAGTGCTTCCTTCCCTTAAATACACATTTTCTTTTTCTTCTGTCTCACTCCGCTCAAACATTTCTACAGTTTTATCCCCATCACTCTATCACTCTCTTCTCTTAACAGCTGTTCCAGCCTGGTCTATGCCAAAAGCAGGCCAGCTGAAGACCCCTCGGGCCCTGAGAGAGCCAGGAGATC
>JBBPCZ010000017.1:9156165-9175917 GCA_037974445.1 Brycinus macrolepidotus | reverse complement strand
ATATACACACACACACACACACACACACACACACACACACACACACACACACACACACACACACACACACACACGCACGTTGTCTGGTGTTCCAACCACTCAGAATTCAGTACCACCAGTATACTAATCACCGACCTGATCATCAGGCCTTAAGTAAGATGGCTTTGTTATGTTTGAATGAATCACATGTAGATCACTGTTTATACGATATTATAATTGTATTATAATATTATCATTACATGGGGAATTTTTAATGAATGGTTGTTTTGTCTAAAATTGACAATACTGTGTACTGTGCATAAGAAATAAAAGCAAAAATATATCACCAAGGCGAGCAGAGTCAACAGTAAGGAAGCATAATCAGAATCACCGGTGCATTTGCGGTGCTACACCTGAACCCAAATGGCGTTTAAATACTTAGGATTTTTTTCTTGCTGTTTCTTGATGTTTTAACATGGTAAACAGATTAGTTTCAATTTCATATTTCAACAAGGCCAGAATCTGCTGTTATTAATCCTGTTAAACCCACAGCAATTCTAAAGCGATCTGTCGCAGAGGTGTCTAGCCGAGCATATCCAGTTACAGCTGTCACGTCTGAGGAAGCGGAGTCAAACAGTCGATCATACAGTAGGCCTGTACTTAGAGTAAATGGGTTTTTACTCCATTTCACAGCCTTGAAAAACTATGGTTTATACAAATCCTTCATTTTAAAAGGGAACACACCTTAACGCTTTGTGTTCACAGTATAAGCAAACTTTAAAGTTTGCTCATCACCCCTGGAGAACTCCTACCAGGTACTAGGCATACAGGAACCGTGCTGTACCTACACTGTACTGCGACGGCGTGGAAGCTGTAGCACGCTTTGATTTTTCCAGTGTATCTCAGCCCGGTAACAGAGTTTCTGACTCAGTTCTCTCCCCACAGTTTATGGCCAGTCATCGTCCCAAAACCGCATCCATGGAGTCGAACCAGCGGAAAGTTTGTCTGTCAAAGCTGCTTTGGATATTATGGTCTTTTATTGTTAATAGTCTTGTTGAGTTTAACAGACAGTCGTGCTTATACTTTGTCAACTTTCCAGTTGTTAGTGTGTACCTCCATGTTTTTTTTCTTTTTTTTTTTTTTTGTGCGGGCAGTAAAACAAGGGGCTCTTTCAATTTTGTGATGACAACATTTCGACCAGTCAGAAAGCAGTGGCACAGTCAGTTCGGCTGCAGCCTGGTTTTGTAATGGAAAAACATTCATTTGCGGTACAGTGTGGTTCCTTGTGCCAGTGTAAAAGCACCATTAGAATAAACGTGTGACAGATGATGGCAGTGGTAGGATGCTCTTTCTGGTCCTCTTTGTCACTGATGAGATCTCAGACCACTTGTTGCTCACACCGGAACTCAAGAACTCAAAACCACCTGCCTAGTAGAGCTGTTCAAGTTAGTGCTGTAACAGATCGGACTGGCTGAGGAACATTCAAAGCCTTGGAAAAATGTTCTAATGGTGTCAAGCAATTAAAAACCATCAAAAAGGTCCTGTTGTTCAAGGAATGACCTTTGATAGAAGTTTTACACACTGGATTTCATTATCCTGCATATTATACTGTATACTTTACAGCTCTGTGCAAACCTGCAAATTGTTTCAATGCATTTATCTTTCTGCCAGCAAAAACACGAGTGCAAACAAACAAGAAAGCAGTAAAAAGATTTATTTTTTCTAAAAGGTAGCTGATATTTTGTGAACTGGTTAGAACACAGGTTTGTGTGCCTCCAGTCATTGCGTGGACTTATAAAATTCTATGAGAAACACACCTAATTTAATCTAATGAAGTAAAAAGAGCCGACCCAGGTATTTGATGGAGCTACAAGTAATACTGGGCGTGCATGAGGAAAGAGGTCTGGAAATGGTTAACACTTTGCTGTACATAAAACCACTATTTACTGTACTAATGTTATTTGTATTTATTGTAATTTTAACACTTCTGCCGAGTAGTAAACAGCTTTTAAGTATAATTTTCTCGGGTGCCTTTTTGCACAGTACTGTATGTTACACGGTTGTTGCGTTTTTGCCTTGGTGGTTTCATGGGTTGGGGTTAATTCCAAAAACTTGCCCAGTATCACCCTGTAACCACAGTGAAATCCCTCACATGACTTCTTGTGGCGAATCGCTTTAATATGCCAGTGCTGTTGTCTCTTTGTGAGATCGTACAAACCCACGGCCATTCTTCTGAGTTGTTTGTTTTTGTACCCTAAGGGCTGGGAGACTGGTTCTTTAACCATAAAGCAAAAGGCGAAGCAGACTGGGGCCCATGTTGTTTTCACAATGCACGAATGAAGCGGCCCACAAACAAATCATACTGAGACCACCTCGAGAGGCGATGTGCATTTGGTTCATATTTGAGTCCAGTTTAGGGGAACTGAGTTCATTTGTTCACATATGCACAAAACCCATGACTTAGTAGTCTGAGAGCACTTTATTGAGACTGTTAATATGACTGGTTTAGTTTGACTTTTATCATTGTCAGAAAAGAATGATATACACACATATGCACGTACATACATATTGAGTAGATTAAATTAAAGATACAGGAACAAATGTTTTACTGTGACAGGCTCCAAAGAGCCTAAAGATACAAGGACCCTAGATAAAAGAGTTCCAACCACTCAGCATTCAGCACCACCAGTATACTGATCACTGCCTGATCATCTGGAATCATCTGCTCCTGTTTCTTCACTGGTTCAGGCCTTAAAGTAGATGTGCTTTGTTATGCTTGAATGATTCATACGTAGGTCACTGGTCATATAACAATTTTATTACAATATAATTTAATTTAATAGGGAATTTTTAATAATTGGCCAGTGCTGTTGTCTCTTTGTGATACTGCACAACCCCACGGACTGCCGTTCTCCTGTTTTCTTGTTTGTTTTTGTACCCTAAGGGCTGGGAGACTGGTTCTTTAACCATAAAGCAAAAGGCGAAGCAGACTGGGGCCCATGTTGTTTTCACAATGCACGAATGAAGCGGACCACAAACAAATCATACTGAGACCACCTCGAGAGGCAATGTGCATTTGGTTCATATTTGAGTCCAGTTTAGAGGAATCAGAGTTCATTTGTTCACATATGCACGAAACTCATGACTCAGGAGTCTAAGAGCACTTCACTGAGACTCTTAATTTGACTTGTTTAACCCTTAGAACTCAAGCAGCACAACAAATGGTAAACTGTCATCATGCGGCCAAACAACTCCTTATATGGAAGTTCCCCAAGGTTTATGTTGATTCTCGAGGTGTCAGATGTCATGCTGAGCTTTGTTTGGTGTTCCTGTGTCACACAGAACCAAAGTTATTGTAATTTAAAAAACATGTAATAATAACTGCTAGTGAGGTTTTAAAAACGGCTTCATGTGCAAACACCCAGAAAGAACCAAAATTAACAATTTGTTTTAAGTCTTAGAAACAAAACAAACAAACAAAAAAAAACCCACAAGATCTTTGAACTAGTCTCCATCCACAAGTGGGTGGGGAAAACCCGCAGAGGGAGGGGGTCCAGAGAGCGGCCGAGCGGTGGCACGCCAAGCGAAAGAGTAGCAAATGGCGAGCGTGTAGGAGAACAAACACCAGTTTTAGACTGATTTACACTGTTTATATTTGTTGAAATCGGATTTTACTGATACACTCTGAGTTCTAAGGGTTAAAGATTTTTGTTTGACTTTCATCATTGCCAGAAAAGAATCGTCTTTATATCATTTTGAGATCATATCCCAAAGATCATATCCCAAAGGAAAGAGACATAAACAGACATAGCCTGAAGGAACAACAATGATTTGACAACCTTTCTAACACATGCCACAAACTCCCCTTCCACTCCATCCCTCGCTCTCAGCCTACATTACTCTCCACTGTCTGCAGGACATCTCTCACTGCTTCCTGTCCCTGTCTGTCTATCTCTCCCCCCAAATCCACTCAGGATCCAGAGTTCTCCGTGCTCCCCTGTGTCTGTGCTCTGCAGAAATGGGACTCCGACAGGGTGGAATATGTCATGAAAGCCTTTTGACCAAATTAGCTGCAGCCTCTTCTCAGTCCTCACCCTTTTCCATAGGTTTTAAGAATCAGCCAAGAAAAAGTTTTTTGGCTATTTGGGGGGCTCTGCAGAATTCCCTGCTTCCTCCAGCTGCTGGCTGTGAATAAATTGATTAGAATAATTCTCCCCTTCCTCTGGCGGCCCCCACCCTGCTCCTCATCCCCCAGTGTACTTTAGGGGTTATCGCTCCACGCAAGGTTGGCTCAAAGGCCGCTGGCAGCCTGTTTATTTAGCCTTTCCCAGTCAGAGACAGGAGATAAGAGACGAGTGGCCCATTCCAACCACAGAGAGAGAGAGAGAAAGAGACAGAAAGAGAGACAGACAGAGAGAAAAAAAGAGAGGGAGCAAGAGAGAGAGAGAGAGAGAGAGAGAGGGAGAGAAAGGGACAGAAAGAGAGACAGATAGAGAAAAAGAAAGAGAGGGAGCAAGAGAGAGAGAGAGAGAGAGAGAGAGAGAGAGAATGAGAAAGCCGAGAGAGAGAAAGTCTTTATAACAGTAAAAGGAGAGAGGGGAAGAGAGAGAAGGAGAGCATGAGAGAAAGCAGAGCAAGAAAAAGAATGGAAGGCATGAGTGATATGGCATGAGAAGGAGAGAAAGAGTGAGAGAGAATAAAAAAGACTGGAGGAGAGAAATACAGCAAGACAATGATATCTCTATCCTGATAAAAAGGGACAGAGAAAGACAACAGAAGAGAGGGACTACCCTTTCTCACAGAAAAAAATTGTGAAAGTAAAAAAGGAAAGACAGAGAGAGAGAGAGAGAGAGAGAGGGTGAAAGAGACAAAAGCAAGAGAGACCGAGAGTCAGAGAGGGAGTCAGAGGGAGGGAGAAAAAAAGAGAGAGAGAGAGGAAGAGAGGGAGTCAGAGGGAGGGAGAAAAAAAGAGAGAGAGAGAGGAAGAGAGGGCGAGAGAGAGAAAGGGAGTAAGAGGGAGGGAGGGAGGGAGAAAGAGAGAGAGCGAGAGAGAGAGTGAGAGAGAGAGCAAGGGGGACAGAGAGAGAGAGTTAGAATGAGAGACAGAGAAAGAGAAGGGGAGAGAGAGAGAGAAAGAGAGAGAGACACACACAGAGAGAGGCAGAGAGAGAGAGAGAGAGAGAGAGATGAAGTAAGAGGGAGGGAGGGAAGGAGGGAGAGGGAAAGAGAGAATGAGAGAGAGGGGGGGGGGAGAGAGAGGGGGGGGGAGGGAGGGAGGGAGGGAGTCAGAGGGAGGGAGACAGCTCTTAAGATGCCTTCCCCCTCCACCCCTCTGACCACAAACCACACAAACAGAGTCCAAACACTTCAGAGTTCCTGAGGACATGAGGAAGTGTTCCGGACAGCGCTGGACGGCACTGAGCCGTTTGATCTCACAGGGAATATACATTATCATTAGATGACTAATCTATTAAACGTTAATCATCATGACCCCACTTCTACACGCTACACTGAGCAATAACTAACACACGCTGATAATGTTATACAATGATAATCATAACCGCCCCAGTTTTGCTTCTCTTGTTTTATGCCACTGAATTTGGGGAATGAAAATGAGGCCAGTACAGCTAGCCGCTTAAATAATCATCACACACCGCCAGCAGGAGAAAAACAGCAAAATCACCCAGCCAGGATCCAAACCCCAAGAATTCAAGAGTCAGAGCAGATTAGGCTTTTTTAACATCACACTAATAGCGCCCTGCTTCGATGTCGGCCCTCCGCTCGGCTCAGAAGTCGGGCCGGGAGCGTTGCGTTCTCTTCGCTCATTTTACCAGCGCTCAGCAGAACTGAACACGCTTTCGGGCTTCAAATCAGGAACAGAGGCAGCAGAGATGGGCTCCGTTATTACTGTCACAGCCAGGCCTCGTCACACGCCTTCAGAAACTGCTCCTCGGACTTTTGTTTTTGCCTTCCTTTATCTAAACAGATTTTTCTCCTTCATCCCCAGCCCCCACCCCCCCAGGACAATATCACAGTTCCAGAGGGAGTGAGGAAGATTGATGGGCGAGCGAAGTCAAGGGAAAGCCATTAAAATAAAGGGCCATCTAAAACATCTCAAAGAACAAAGTAAAGGGTTTTTTGGCTAAAGCTGGCCGTTGGAGGCGTTTTCACAGACCGTGTGATAATCATTTCCAAATGACCGAGGTATGTGTGACAGAGTGAGAGTATTAAGTCTATATATGTGTGCCAATGTGTAGCATCGGGGGGGGGGGGGGGGGGGGGGGGTAAAAAAAACCTTTTGAAGGCTCCACTCTCTGTTTTTTTCTTTTTTCCCCCAATTTTGGAGTACTTTTTAAGAACATGTCCACCATGGTAAAAATTTTTGGTCCTCATTTATCAAAGGGAAAGAGAAGATCTGTAGGGATCAAGGCCTCGAGAGAAAGCGGAAATCCCACTTTTCTGCAGTGGAGGTCAGCAGAGGTCAGTAAAGGCTTTCAGGTGTCTCTCTGCGCACCTCTTCCGGTCTACTTAACCCATGTTGTAATGTTTGACCTTTCCAGAGCACTCATTCCCTACTCCATGAAGGGACACTTAACCCTGTAAAAATGCAGTTCTTGCCAGTGAAAAGAAAACCAGATTGTATGTTTGGGGTAATTATTTCTCACCTGTGGTTCACTAGAACAGGCTGAGGTGCAGATTCTAAACTTTCAGTCCATACCTCATTTGTGTTAAGCAGGAGAGGAGATATTTATTCACGTTATTGTTATTCACACAATCTTGCATTTGCAGAAAGATGAGCCAGTCTTTATCTTCTTTGTCTTTTGGCAGGTTTCTGCTATTACTGGACAACAAAACAAATGGAAAAGTGGAAAAATGTCACAAGAGCAAAGCCAAACCTGCTGATACCAAATGTAAATGTAGTGCAAAATGGGGAAATGCCCCTACCCCTTAAAACAACGTTTTGTTTACTGTAAATCTAAACCATATCTGTGCTTGGGGATGATGCACAGATTAATAAAATAAAACAAAACTTTGTTTTTTAGCCCAAAAACAATGGGGCAAAATGTCCCACCACCTGGGGTAAAAAGGCCAACCTGCCATGTAAATTTTACGTCAGCTGACTTCTGATCTGTTGTTTATCTGTGATTAATCAAAGTTCATTTAACACTAATCCTAGCTAGTCAAAGTAAGTCCAGTGAACAGCTTTGTATGTTTATGATGAAAATCTAACTAAATAATATTTCTAAAGCTTTACACTGGGGGCACTTTCCTAAATTCACTTCAAAAAATTGAAATAAAATTTCAGTTCATTTAAGACATTCATTGGGTTGAGAAGATTTGTTCTCATCATCTGATCAGAAGAGAAAAAAAGGCTCGGGGACTTTTTATCCCGAGGGGCTTTTTCTCCAAAGTCTTTGTGATTAAGTAATTTTAGAATTACATGGAAATAAAACAGCAACATGACAACAATAACTAAAGATTACTAGACTTTGACACAAAAGAAGCAAGAAGGACACGTCGAAGAAGCAGAGGCAACCTCCACCCAACCCTTCATGTTCCATATCCATTAGAAAGCCCAGAGCCCCGACAACACACATCAATAAAGCCATTAAACTGTCAGTAATGCTCACTGTACTCTTGAGCAGAAACGAGACGCAGATTTATCTTCCTTCTGTTGTGGAACAAAGATCCATTTCTGTTCTGCTGTGAGAAAGTGAGAAACGCACTCCTCAGCAGATCACTTCCAAAAGGCCATTAGGGCAGTAGGACATGGAAACGGGTCGTCAAGCAAAGGTCTGAGCTTTCACTGCTTTTTCTCTTGACCTCCTCTCTCACCATCTTACAGCTCCTCCGGATCCATACTGAATTGAAAACTCTTTTTCTCCAGTCCAATCTGGGCTGGGCCTTGGAAACACTTACTTAATGCAAATTAAACAAGGCCATGTTTAAAGTTAATAAAAGTAATGGACTTCCTTCTGATAACTTTTCAAATCGTCCTCTCAGACATGCCGGCCCGGCTCTAGTTATGATGGCAGGGCTGAAGATCCTTTGGCCCGGAGAGTCATCAAAAATTCCAATCCTGAATGAGACTCATTTCTCCTGCTAATGATGGATGGCAGTGACGGAGGAGACGAATGATTCTGGAGAGAGATCATTAGAGAGCGCAGAGGAAAAGGAGGCTTATTTAGAAGAGGCAGGCAGTTCCAAGATCTAAGCTCTGAGGACATTCCCTCGAAACAGGTGTGCCAATAACAGGGATAAAGAAAAAGTAAGCATGAGCAGAGTTATTGTAAGCCAAAAAATGACTCAAGATATCACACTGAAACAAGTGTTTGACTTTACTGACAACAAAAAAGTGTTAATATTTCTGATGTGGATTTTCTATTGTTAACCTAAAGAGGGCAGCAGTTCGTACCTAATAATAAAGGAAATAAAGCAAAGTCAGGCTTTCCACAAAAGCACTTAACCTTCAACCATCTGAGAAGAAAACATCCAAGTGGAGGTTCTGAAGTAGCAGCAGTAGCTTCCCCTCTATGCTGATGTGTCAGATTGAGCTAACACTCCCTCCTATACAAACAGCACTATGTTACACTACTAATACTAATTGCATCACTAATGCTTACATCACTGAAATGATCTCAGCCGTATCAGTTCTTATTAGAATTTAGCAGCCACTTTCAAAATATGACTGAATATTTGTAGCTCCTCCTGTCACCATGTTACATTATCTAGCAGCATAAAACCAATTCACTTACAACTCCAGTACAATTCATTCTGTAAACATTTGACATAAAAAGTATCATCAGCTTGACCTGGAAGCCAGCTCACACACAGCTCATCTAATGAATAACAATATCATACTAATAAAATCAGAGCTCTAACAATAGTCTACATATGTGTTATTATTATCACTTTCTTTATATATTATAGCTTTAGTAATGTTCATTTACAGTAGCTCAGAAACGTACAGTAGGTCAGGCTTCAGACAGATGCATAAAGCAACATATGTATTTCTTTCTGCATTGACAACTTCAGTAAGAAATGAATAAACATATCCTGAAATTTAGAATAAATTTATATCCTGAAACATTTCCTGAAATTTTAAATAAAAGTGAGTACAGTCAGGCCATAACAAAGCTATTCTACATGGATTTATTGTTACTTTAATGAAAGCAGTATTTTTCGATTAATTTGCATGAATAACTGACAAACAAAATACTCCATTTTTGCATCCCTACATCACAGTCTTCCTCTTGAACCAGAGCAAACTTTTGCTTGCGCATTCACTTTTGTGTTATTTCATACTATTTGATAGGCTAATTCTTTTTTTTCCCTCTGAATGCAAAGGCTCAATAAGCACCGGTCGGTACCAAGGAGGAGGCCTGGGTTGTGATCTGCTGAATAAAGCAGGTCCCTCTGGTGGAGAGTGAGCTTATTTCCCATTCACAGCTCTGAAGCTAAATGAAATGGAAATAAAAATCCAGAGAGAGAGAGAACACAGCGCAAAGCACGGTGGAAGTGGGGCCTCATTTCAATAATTGTTATGCCACATAATGCCGCCACCAGGTGAATTGTATAATGTAATGATATTTTTAGGACCTTCCTACAGGACGAAAATGACACCTGCAGCAGTTTGAGGTTCTCTGCACTGCTCAGCAGCTGCGCCGTCGACAGATCACTGCTTAGGTAAGCCTGTCTGTCATGAGATCCATTTTAATGATGAGCTCAACATTTTTCCCAATAGGAGTTTATGACCCTATATGATGTATGACTACAGCAATTAAAGCATTCTAGTAACAAAAAACAAATAATCCACTGCCATAAGGATGCATGTGAATAGTACTGGTGTGGGCGTGTTCTCCCCCTAGGGACACATGGAATTTCTTTATTTCTATACAAGTGATTGCTGGTTTAAAGGCATTTCACTTTTTTGGTCAGCTGACCAGAGCGCTCCAACAATGACTCCAACTTTAATTACATTTCGTATGACACCATTAACCACGGATTCTGAGTGAGAAAAGAGTGTGAGGAGTAGTACACACACAAACAAAAGGAATATCATTACCTTATCATTTCCATTCAGGCAATTACGGCTGTGTTTTTGATCTGACGGTGAGGGAGATATCTTTAACCACGGAATCCGCTCTCATTAGCATGGTAATGTACAAACAGCAGGGTGTTCTCAGAGCTTCTACGTTTTACGATTCACCTCATTACACTTTAATGAGATTTAAAAGTAAAAGAGAAAACTTCAACCAGAGTTTGAGTAATCTCTGAAAACGGATTTGGGCTGGCGTGGGGTAGGACTCATTACCTGCACCAAACAGGTGTGTGATGGCTTTTCTCCAATCGCACTGATTACTGGGAAACATCTAACTACTCAGTAGTCCTGGAAGACGTCCCCTTCTGATACTGTGTGTTGATGTTCTTTGGTAAAGTTACATTTTTGTGTGGTGGTGCTAAAGCAAAGGGCACGTACAGCCTACACTACAATGAAATCTATCAATACTGCCTGGAAAACATCAGCAGTGAATTAGCATGACTCACCCTGGTGAGATGTATGACCCCCTGTGAGGTTACCGAGCAGCCCATGAAGCCCACAAACTGCAGCTCTGGACAGTGCTCCGCAAATGCCTGCACTGATCTGTCTGTCACCTGGGAAGAGAAAGAGAGACCTTAAGGACAATAGCAGGACAATGTGTCTTGTTCTATTTGGTGTAAATAGCAAGTAGAAATTTAATGTGTGAAGGACATTCTGTTTTATCATCATCATCATCATCACTATCCTTATCATACTATATCCATATCTGTTTAGTTTACAGCTTTGACATAGCAGATAGGCTAAGAGTGCTGGGGAAAGTAGGCTCATCCATGCCAGGAATATTTGGAAAAATCTAGGGCTGCACCTAACCTCTACTAAATTATCATCATCAATTAACCTAATCTATAATCAAGTAACCTTTCAACCTTTTCTTCTGGTTCTCTGGCCTCTCATACATTGCTTTATTAGTGATGCCCCGCATCAATATCAACATCAACAACCCTCCACCCATCCCCCCGTTGTCAAGTCAAGGCTGCATGTTGTACTTCGCACACCCACGCCACAACTCCACCCCCCAAAACATCCAAGTTAAAGTGACATTTTGTACATAGTGGCTAACGACATAGCAACTACGCCTTTTGTCCAATTTTTCACACTCCATGTCTCCTATCACCACAAATAGAATCCAATTGTGTGAAACACAACAAAATTCTACCTCTGTAAAAGGCCGTTTCTTCTTTTAAGGCACGGCAAAACAACACAGTGTCTCCCCCACCATTAAATAGACAAGGCACGCTGGTATGGATGCGATAAAGACATTACACATTCCTAGCATTCTTTTTTTGTGGTATGCACTTTTTTTCACCAAAATAAAATCATCAAATGATAACAGATATACACTCCTTCACCACAGGCCTTTAATGACAACAAGAATGCATGACAACACTGAAAGACAGGATCTACTACCCAGCCTGGTAGTCTAGCACAGCAATACTGTAAGTCATACATCCTTCCTATGCTGGACTGCAATTGTTGGAATGTCCATGCAAAGGACATGAACATTGTAGAGCTTGTAAAGGTGTAAAGGTGTGAAGATCTGAGCACAGTATGAGAAAAACCAAACTTAAACTACATCACCAATATGGGCCTCAGATCATCTTTCATGGAAACCATGAACTATCAAAACTTGCATCTGAGTGCAGCTTATCAGAGTGAAGTCAATAAGGGGTGGGGATCATGTACGCTTGCTCAAATGTCTTGGCGTTTTTGGGGCTGAGATGTTGAAGCAGAGGAAGAAACCTTCATGTATGACTCGCCTGCGGGTCAATAGTGAGTAGAGAATGGTAGACAGCGCTGAAAGCAGTGCTGTGCTGTGGAGCTCACCCTGGCCATCCCTCTGCTTCGGGTGTCACTGCCTATAAATCTGAAATCAATCTGCACACAGGCAGGGAGCGGAAGCTATGTGGTGGGGATCCAAAACAAATGGCAGAAGAGAGTAAAGAAGGAGAGAGAGGAAAAAAGAAAGAAGAGAAAGATAAGAAGTCAGTGTAGAAAAAAAGAAGCAATGAGGGGTGGGGGAGTGTATTATTAGCCCTGTGTTTTAATGCCTCTGGGCTGCTCCATCATCACAGCTTCGTACACACTGTCAACACCGAGGCCCAGCCACTGCTTTGAAGTTCAGCGAAAACAGGCCTCGAATGAGAATAGAAACGAGAAAAAAAAGAGAAAGAATGATGAGCAGCTTCTAACCCATCAGCCCTTCATCACCTTACTGATTCAAATCATAAGAAACGGCCTTTAATGGATTTATAATCGAAAAGTAGTTACTCATGAATTGGTGCGGCCTGCTGATTATCTGTGTTTTGTTATTCGCTACGCTCTCGCATCACTGGCAAAGAATAATGATAGCTAGTGAAGGCGGGTTTTGTTCTGAGAGAACGGCCCCGTTTTGAATTGTTTTTGTTTCAAACTATTTCATCAAACACTCACAAAACACCATCATGAATGTCTCAACCAAAGCAAGTAAACATCAAACAAGCATGAAAAGTCTTTCTTTCTCCCATCGCTTGTTTACATCTGCGCCACAAATGGTCGGGGTCCGGGGCAGAAAGTGGATGAGCGAGTGTTGAAAATGTGAAGGGAGATCTTCTGCCTTTGCTCATGGAGCTCAGCTCGACGGCAGGCCTGCTGGAGTACGGCCTCCTCCAAAGAGCTGCTCGTCATTGAGGGGAGGGAATGGACTTTATCCCCAGTCATTCTCCCAACCAATTAGTTCACTGGTGTTCTCTGTACAGAGTTTAAGAGCTGGGACATCGTTGGGGTTATTTTATAGTGTTTAGAACTTCTCCATTAGCAAACCACTTCTCATTACATTGGAGACCTGCACTGACTTCCACTGAAGTCACTTCTCTACTGCCTCTTGTGGAAACAACAATACACAACACCCTACTCGCTTAAAAGTTCATTTTCTAATCGTTTACACTACTGTTAAAGCACATGAGAAAGGAGTTTTAGAGACGGGGCTGCTTGAATATACAGTCTAACATGGAATGTGTCAAAGTCTCACATTGTAAACACACTGAGAACTTACCTAATTAACCCTTCAACCCAAACACCATCATTCAGCCACGACATGTTTGATGCCCAAACGCCGCTTCAGTTTTCCACCAGAGCTACGAGGCTAATGAAACTGCATCATCAAGTCTATCTGAGATTACTGAACAGGGTGATATGGCATGTGGGTCATTCCGAGTCAAATCAGACACAGTCCAGGAAAGTGGCTACAGCATTGTGTCAGATTTTATTCAATTTGTCTGCATCATGTTTGACTCTCCCAAAACTCAGGTCTGTAAAGCATTTTTTGTTCAGTTCCAATGTCTTTAGATTTTTTAAATATTATATATTATTCAGTTATACTATATCTGGAAAGCCATGTTTGAGCATTAATATCCTAAAAAAGTGTAATTCCTAGCCTCACCAAAATTTGTAGGATGGGAAACAAACATGATCTCAAACATGATCTTTTGACTTCATATACACGTAAATATGACTAAATTATATTCAGTATTAATATATACAGTATTAAAAGGCCTAAAATATGTTTACAAAACGAAATTGATCTGGAAAAAAAATTCAGCCACTATATTAAATTATACCTGTAAACAAATGTAATATGTTAAACATATGTAGTGCAGATGCAAATTTGAAATGTATATGGACTGGCTGTACGGGAAGTATATAAAATAAAAACAAAATATAAAACAAAAAGAAATGTTAAAAAGTGCCTTATTATTTGTTTACTCTCAATATACATTCCTAATAGGTATCATACCTTTGGTTTCCCCTCAGTTTTTATTTGGATGCATTATAGATCCTCTAGGTAGCACACTGGGTATGTAGGGATAGAACTGGGACCATTACCATGAGCTCTGAAGGTTCTTGGACCAATAACACATTAAAACAGCTGTACAAACATCAAATAAAACATGGGATCACAGTGTTTGACAGCATGGTGGAAGCCTGTGACAGCTCTGTCCAGACAATCGGACAAAACTGCAGCTTGTTTCATTAAAATGGCGGTATTTTGTAGTGTCCACAGCATTGTGTGTTGAATGACGTGGTGTCCATTATTACTGAATATCAGCACGTCTACCCGCCCAAGTTGTCCATGCCAACTTGTTCAGTTGAAACATAAGCTTCAGAAGAAACACCTTAAAAATGCAGTCTGGAAAACAAGGAAACAGACTGAAACTCATTACACTTATATGTCCTCTCTCATCCTCTCAGCCTGCCTCTTGCTTTGGGCCCCCAACTGCTATCTTAAAGGTCATCTGGAGGACTTTGAGCAAGATGGAGAACCCAAGATGGGAGAAGGCCTCATCCATCTTACACCAATATAGTCCACTCGCCCTCTTAGCTCTCCTCAGTGTTTGGCTATTTCTCAGCTACCAGGTGACAAGCTCTCGACCCCTCCAGTGATGACTGGGGTCACGGGAGTGTTTAAGACTGCTGGTTGACGAAATTTGTTTCCTTATCTGACATCCAGTGGTTTTTGGCTCAAGACCATTAGACTGACCATTACACTTTCTCATGCTGTCTCTCCACAACTCCACAGGCTTGGTTCTCTGAAGCACAGACCGTAGCTTTCAAGCACTCTGATCAAAAATATTCAATAAATGAGACCTGGAGACCATGGTTTGGATCAACAAAAAGGCACTTTTCCATAGGCATGCAGGAACCGTGCTGTACCTGAACCATACTGCGATGGCAGAGTAGTGCACTTGGATTTTCCAGTGTATCTCAGCCTGGTAACAGTGTTTCTGACATGACAGCAGCGCAATTCTCTCCCCACAGTTTTTGGCTGGTCATCGTCCCAAAACCACGTCCATGAAGGCGAACCACCAAAAAGTTTTTTCCATCAGAGCTACTTTTGATATTGCGGTTTTTATTATTTATAGTCTTGCTTGAGTTTTTTATTTTTTTCTTGCTACTCTTTAGTCCTATGATGAAAACCTAACCCAGCTACCTTGTTAGTGATGCCCTGGTTCACCTTCATGTTCTCACAGCATTAAAGATAAATTTGTTAGAGTCATAGAAAACTCCCACTGAAATTTATCTTCAGTCCAAACAAGGAGTAGAGCTTGTACTTTGTCGACTTCCCAGTTGTTAGTTTGTATCTCCACTGCAGTTTTTTTTTTTTGGAAGGACGGTAAAAAACAGTGGTCTCTTTCCATTGTGTGATGACAACATTCTGACCAATAATAAAGCAGTGATGAGGCCCGGTTGCGGCCCGCTTTTGGCCCTGCCGTCGAGCAGCATGGGTCCGGCTCAGGTACGGCTCGCTTTATTTGTAATGGAAAAAGATTTGTTTGCAGTACAGCACGGTTCATTGTGCCAGTAGAAAAGCGCCAAAAGTGACTGACAGCAAGAGTAAGCTTTGACCTGCTCTGTTGCTTTGAGGAGGGCTCTGTTGAACTCCCTTTCGCTGAGGGTAATGTGCTGTTTCCCAGCACAGGCTGTACATTTCAGGATTATGTTGCATATAAAACAGCAGGTGGTCTTTCTATGGTCCACAGTGTAGCCATGTTCAACACGAGTCCATCCTGAACAATCTGGGGTTTTTTAGTGGTTTGGAAAGCACCGGCAATTCGAAACAGAGCCAGAACAGAATGGACTAGAACTTTTACGTACAGGCTGCCAAGCTGTTTGAGCCCATAAATCATGCATCACAAGTTTCACAAATCGTTTGATTACAGTTCCAAGCTATCAAAATTCTTGAACGATGAAGATTACTCACCTCCATAAAAGCCGTTGGACATAATCACGGCCTACATCTTTTTTCATCTTAAATGCAATTTGCTCAAGTTATAAATATGAAATATACCTTTCTGAAAGCAAGAGTAACGGGTCACTTTGCAATTACAGAGACAAAAATCAATCAAACGGCCATATCCACACACCCAGTGGGGTTTAATGTGAATAAAACACAAAGGCTTTACGTAGCATAACAAATCAAAGAAGATCATGGCTCACACGTTCCAAAGCAGCTACGTTTTCAAATGGTGGCACTCTCTCTGAAATTTAGCAGCACGACGAAGCCTGCTAGAACGCCAGTGACACTAGACTCAGAATGAGATGTGAAAAACACACAAAAATGTTGCTTTTGGGTGAAATTTCACTTTCAAACAAATCTTAGAAGAAGCTCAGCTGGCTTGCCTTCAACATTTCTCTCTCTCTCTCTCTCATTACTGCTGAATTAACAAGATCCTTTCTGCAGCCGCAGACATCCCTTAAAGTCATTAAGCAAGTTATTTTGCTAGGACACTTATTAAAGGTTAAGAGGCTCCTGACCACCCAGCTTAATCATCTTAAAAATCCAAGGATTATTTTTCAGAGGACAGAGCAGGCCAGATAGATCCTCTATTAATCACCATACCCTCCTCAAAATAAGGCAGCTACAAAGGGTTCTTTGAGCAAGGCCACAAAAGAAACAGTTTTGCTAAAGAACCCTGCCTGAAAAGGGGATGTGTGAGTCTGAATATATAAACATATTAATGTATATACACACATATATGTTTATATGTTTATATATACATACATAATCTCGCATTACGTGATAATATTCATTTTATTTTACAACTTCTCTTTATCCCCTATAATTACATCAGCTGCATCTGTTAATGAGCCTTTAAGAATTACCTTTGTAAATTACATTCTCATTCAAAAAGCAGTCTATACTGTATAAAAGCAGTCTATATTGTATAAATATAAACAGAGTGGTTTTTGTGACAGCACCAAAGCAAGCAACTGAAAACAGGCTGTTTTTGCAGCTTAATTTAAATGTTCACATACAGGATCAAAGTCTTATTTTAAAAAGGCAGGGAAAATATGGACCCTTTAAGGGTTCTTCCTAGAACCATGTTTACATTATTAATTCCTCATTATCCTGGAACAACTTTCAAAAACTCCTGAAACTTGAGAAATTTCTAATAAAGTTAATCATTATTTGTTTTCATCATTATTTGCGCTTGTTATAAATTGACCTTTCGTGATGTTTATCTCTATTATTTTATTATTTATGCTATATGGCTGTGTCTCCTCTGTCAGTGCATGGCCTTCTTGACCAGGGTTAACCTGAAAAAGAGATCTCAGTATGACTGCTTTAAAGGTTAAATAGAAAAAGAAATATATAAACAGACAAATCGTTTCTTGTTGAAAAGTTATTGAAGTAGACAGGTCCACCATCCGATTTCTATTACACTTCAGCTTCAATGGCCTTTAGTGAACGCAGAACAGTCTTCTTATCTCCGACACCTGCCTGACCTCTCGCTCTGAGAGTTTGAGGAGCGCAGTGACAGAATGACAGAGGTTCTTAGGGCCTTATTTGAATACTGCATGGCCAAAGAGGTCCTTCGGGCAATTAAAACAGTCTATGCCTGCTTATGCTGAGGATATTGAGAGGTCGGCGGAACTATATGCCGAATAATTCGGTCTTCCAAAAGCGATTTGGAGGGTTTGGGGGCCTTGTTAAAAGTCTCAAGCCGGACAAATCCTCCAGCAGTGAAGAGCAGGAGTGAGGATATCTCCGAGACTCAGAGGAGGCTCCGCAAATTGAGTGTGGTGTTTTTTACGATTGGCCACTTAAGCTGAAAAGACAAAGGCTGCCCCTTTTCAGTGGTTTATTATGGCTTTTAACAAGACGATAAAGTCGCCGACTTTCCTCGGCTGAGTGTATGAAAAGAAACTGCATCAAGGCGTCAAAAGTGCTGATCATCTATTTTTTCCAAGTGGGCCCGCTTTTCTGTCTTTTCGCTTCCTCTCCCTCACTACTTTGCCCCCTTTTCCCACCCACGGAGAAGGAAAGCACTCCGGGACGAGAAAATAAATAGCGCTGGACGTCCAGGCAGTCTGAACAAACACGCCAGTCCGAAGCCTGGCTAATTCCCCGAGCTTTATCAATGAGATGGATTGCGTTCACTCTCTGTGGGTCAACCGGAGAGTGATCAATCAGGTTAATTGAGTACTCTCTCCCCCCGTGTAAAAAGCCTCTACTCAGGGGAGGTGGGCCAACGCAGCTGTTTGCGAGGGGAACAAGCTCATTGAGTGCGAGTGTCATTTGTAAGACTGACACGGAGTCCTATGGAAACTTCTAATGACCACTCTGAGTCCGCAGGGGCGGTGGAGGAGAACTTTTTTTTTGCTGTCTCCAATGAAACGGTAGCAGATGCTCATTTCACATAGTGTAGAGCAAGCAGACATTATTCAGCAAAGCTTCCCCTTCACAAACAGTGTTAAAAAGAATATACTAGCGTTTTACAGCCTAATCTGAATAGTGTAGCACACTATCGATCACCACAGACCATCAGCCCAACATGGTTCTCTGAGCTCAGTAAAAGAACAGAAAATCATGTTAAAATAATGTTTCAGTCTCTGTTTCTCTGTTTCATTCTGTGAATTCTTTTTCCAGTGACTTCTGTTCGTCTTAGCGGCAGTTAATGCATCAGAAAATCTTTTTTTTTTCCTGCTCTCTTGGCATTTGCGTTATTTCTGGTGCACAAAGACAGAGCTGCAGAGCTCAGATGGCGTCATGAGCCCTTGTTGAAGCTGATGCCATTGACTAACTGGTGAAGTTATTCACACTTACACAATGATTGAATGTTTTTTATTTTTGTTGAAGAAAAATGTATGAAGTGATTCTAACATGCAAGTCCTTCACTAGGCATTTATTTCATATTTAACAGGAAGCTGAAGACTATGTTTCCCAAAATGACCAGGAAACCTGAACAATATCAAAGTAATTAAAGTTTTAATAAATAATAAAAGGAATATTCATAACACCCTGTTTTTCCATAAAATCTGACGGTAGAAAATCATACAAAAACAACCGTGAACAGAGAACAACAATTGCTGATTTAATAAAAAAAAAATCAAAATATCGAATAAAACTTTTGTGAGCATCACTGAAAGGGAGGAAACCCACACCAGCAAGCTCTCACTATTGCACATATGTTTATGGTTACAAATTTCATGTTTATAAAGCAAAATAAGTGTTTGAGGTTGTAAACTGTATGTAAATGATTATTCAATTCATTGTGAAAATAGATTACTGGTTTACTCAGATCGCTATTGATAATGATAATATTAGCATTCAAGTATTGCAATTATTCAGGTAATCTGGCAACCGAATTATGACTACTTTAATCTGTAGATTACTCGAACGCTAATGTAATCAATAGTCTAAGTTCTACACTAAATTCAACTAAACAGGGCTAATTATGCTCTTGTCGTGACAGTGTTTCTGAAGTACTTGAAGTTCTAGAAGTACTCACAATATCAAAGCGATGCTTAGAAAAGTGTATTATGGTGAAATTTATTTCGATAATAATAAATATTGATGCACCCCTGGCTGGAGCATTCCTTTAACACTGGGTTAATGTTGTGCAGACAGTTCATGCGCAAACAGTAAGAGATAAATATTGTGTGCGCGCATGTGTATGTGTATGTGTGTGTGTGTGTATGTATGTATATATCTCTGGAGGCCATAAAGTCTAGAATATAATTCCAGTTCACTAAGCAATTCAAGTCCTCTCATTAGTTTCCTCTCTCTAGACTGGCCAAGAGGCGTATACATCATCCGACATCTTACCACTCCCCCTCAACCCACACACACACACACACACACACACACACACACACACACACACACACACACACACACACACACACACACA
>JBBPCZ010000017.1:9125577-9142204 GCA_037974445.1 Brycinus macrolepidotus | reverse complement strand
TAAATGAACAGTCACTGTAAACTGAACTTTTAATTCTGTTGTGACTGAGCACTGGTCTGATGAGCAAATATTGGCTGAAATTTTGATTTCATTTTTTGTGCAATGACTCACTGAGACAACAATGCCTCTGTTAATGTGAAAAAAAGAAGAAAAGAAAGAGAGAGAGAGAGAGGGAGAGAGGGGGAGAGAACTGAGAAGCAGGAAACGATGGATGAAGGTAACAGAAAAAGTCCCACTGAGGTGGGCAAGACTCACAGGCCAATTTAAGAGCGGTCTGGACTCTGATCTTTTCCACTGATCTGGAGTGTGGGATTGTTGTTGTAGACATTCAGCTCTCTCTGAGATGGATAAAAAGGAACGTTCCTCTGGTAAAACCTCAGAAAAGTGGGGACAGGCCCAACCTTCTGTCAGACTCTGATCAATCCAAAGGAATGAATTCGAGGTGAATTCCCCGAAAGACAGGAGATATTTTGCAGCTTTACCTCTAACAGGGTCTTCAGGAAATGTTGAAACCTCACCATTCATACTAAACACTTTCCTCCTGGAAATGCTATCTTGCTACAGAGAGCACTTTGATGAATACCTGACAACGCATGTATGAATATTTTAAGAAGACTGTAGAATGAAAGGTAATTAACATTCCTTCTATAATGGCAAAGTTTCAAAAAAATGACTGCTTTTTCTGCTCTATTTCCCAGCACCACTGTCAAAGTTTGAGAGTTTGAGAGTTTACTTGAATACGATCACTAATTCCGAATTTTAGACATTACACCTCTTCCCATTTGCTCATGTTAAACTAATAGCGATTAAACACTGAAAGAATATACACCTCACCATTGGCCCTGAATTATAAGCTTATTTATTGTGCTTTGTTTCTGTGAATACACATCACAGGTTTAGCTACACCAACTACTGAGTGTTCACACAGCCAAAAGGATGCATGTGTTAGAATAATGGAACCTCATGCTAACATGCTTCCTTCTGGAAGGAAAATCTCTAAATCGTAGCATCCCCCTCCCCCCCACCATCACGCTCCGTGACTGACAAAACCAAAGTGCCCGCAACAATTGACAAAACAAACCCAAGCTTGTTCAGCAAAATAACTTCTACCCCACCCCAATGAAAAAATTAAAACATCTGGTCAACAAAATGAAATTCCTGTCAACATTTACGTATTGCAGAGTTTACGCATTGGATTACAGCCACAAGCGGAACAAATATTGTGCATTGTGTACCAAGTTCGGTCTTAATTTTTGTATTTCTTAACGCTCTGTATTATTCATTTCTGCAAACATTTGAATTTAAACTAAGTCCTAGGTCTTTAAACTAGGTCTATCATTCCCTGTGATGGACTGATGGCCTGTTCAGGGTATTTCTCTGCCTTTTACCCAATGACTGCTGGGAAAAGTTCCAGCACCTCCCCGCAACCTTGTCTAGAATAAGTAGCTCGGGTAACAGACGGATCTACTGGAGGTCTACTGGATGGACTACAACTACCATAAACACTAGAATCAATCTAACATTCTTCAAAGTTCACAAGGTTATGCATAAGGAGATGGCTTGACAGGAAACTGTTGTTCGATACCAACACGTAGTGAGAACAGTTCACAAATGACAGAGCTGACTACAACTACCACAAGCTTTGAGACCTAATAAAGCATTCTGATAGAAACATGTTGATACAGAGGTCTTTTACTGTGAAGAGGGTCTTACTTGTATTCACTCAGGCTTAAGTTCTCCTAGCACTCGCAGCATACAGCCCAGTCTAAAGGTTAACATGCAGAATTCAGAAGCTTTTCATGTGTCTACTGGACAACTGAGAGCAGTTAAGATATGTACTTGCCTTGAGGGTCCTTTTAGATAAACACACATTTGGACTGAATGCCGGAGTTTGTCTGCGTTCAAGGGGGGTACCAGCAGAGCTCCGTTTTAATCAATGACACACTCAGGCAGCAGGAGAATGATTGATTAATCATTCATTCTTGTGCAATTCTCCCTCAAACGCTTTCACTGCAGGTGTCAACAGAGAAGCAGACAAAATTTTACCTTTATATCCCGCTGTTTGATTAAGAAAGTACGTAGTCCCGGTGCCGCCGTAATGCCCGAGGGCTAAAGGCTATTAGCGCTCAAACAGCTAGCCCTGACACTAAACGTCTCATTGTTAACCACCGATTGTTCCCCCAATTACGGCGGGATAAATGGTGGTTAGATTGAGCCTCCTCCAGCGTGCATGAAGGAAGACCTAATTAAGAGATGTTATCCCCAGCCATGCAGAGGTCACCGTCAGCCAGTCACTCAGTGCCACATTAGCGCCTTCACTTCAGTGCTCTCGCTGAAGAGACGAGCTGAGCGCAAACGCATGCCGGGCTTATCATCAGCTGTCTCTCATTCAAGGCTAATATCAGTGCAGGCCAAGAAGACCACGGGGAGCTTGCTGGACAGGCAATCAGAAGCCCTTTCGCACATGCATTTTTACAGGAATTTTACAGTAATTTATTGGGAAGGAGTTAAGTGTCAAGCCAGAGTCAAAATGCCAATAAAGATGATGCAGCAATTTACCTATTGCTCTACTTGGGAAACTGCCTCAAAACACAAAAAAAAAACACAAAGATGTCTAGACAGCCGGCAAAGCTGAACATTTCTTTCACAGTTAAATTTTTTTTGTTTGGTAAAAGCTAAATGAATCATTTTGAGCATTTGTTTCAGTACAAAAGTGATGCAGCACTGCCAGCACCACAGAGCAGTGGTTTTACAGTCACATTTTCTGTTTTTACAAGAAAAGAAAGATACAGGAGTATATTTTTATTAGGGATGGATCATGCTTTTCAAATATTCAAACTATTGTATTGTCTTAAAAATACATTTTTATTTGTCATTAGGTGGCAGTAAAATAACCTTAAACGCTATTTGGCAACCACCATTAAACAACAAAGAAAGAAGAAGGCCGCATTACATCCAGGCGTAAGGTTTTACCAGGCAAAACGTGTGGCATGTAATTAAACTGAATTAGATACATTTCCAGCGAATATTAAATAGTACATGTGCTTGAAATGCCCATTCCAAATGTTTGTACATGACTCAGAATTGAAGGTGTTATCCCTCAGAATTTATGGTACTATCTTAAGTTGTGGGTGAGAAAGGGGTTACAGACTCTGTTATCTAATGGCAAGGTGCTTTTATGTTTTAATTCAGTGGTTCCTCAACCTGGCCCTGAAGTACTAGTTGTTTTTCCGGCTTTAACACAGCTGATGCAGCTAATCAGTCAATTTACAAATCCTTCCTAAATTGAAGTGGCTTGAGTAATTAAGATAAAACATGCAGGGCAGGGGTACTACAGGACCCACACTGAAGTGCCTTACCTGAACAGAATTACAGGCATCTGCTGCATGGTGCAATTTGGGCTCACTTTATCCAGTTTCTACCATTCCAGATGCTTTCTGGCTAAATCACTGACTATCTCATTGAAAGCTATTTGCTGTGATGCCTGGACCTTGGCAAGAGAGAGGGCATCACTCCCCTATTTGATATGCCACTTCAGAAAGTACACAAAAAAAGCGAATATGAGTCTCTGCAGACTTCCAACTCCTGAAAAACTAACCCTGCAAGTCCTAGAACACACTTCAGCAATGAATGTTCGAGATCCATCGCTCTCATGAGAAGAACGGCAGCTCAAGGGCCTGGAGGAAGGCCAGGGCTGTGTCTAGACGCTCTAATTCTTGCCATGAGAAGG
Organism: Brycinus macrolepidotus; assembly: GCA_037974445.1. NCBI lineage: Eukaryota > Metazoa > Chordata > Actinopteri > Characiformes > Alestidae > Brycinus > Brycinus macrolepidotus. Next base: position 9,138,474 of record JBBPCZ010000017.1, on the reverse strand, counting down.
GCCTTTTTTATTGGCAGGAGGGCGGCCAGGGAATCGTTCGGCCGGTCCGCAGCCAGTCCAAGCGGTGCCACTGGGCCCGTGGGACAAGACATATACAAAAAAGTGCTGAGCTCAGGCGAAAAGTCAACTTACGGGCATGAGGGCAAGTGAGGGCTTGGGCCACGTCCACCTCTTTATGACCAGAGTGCTAAGCTGAGCTGCAGAAACCGCTGTGGAACAGCTGCGATGTAAATTGAGGGAGAGGTCAATGAGCGATGACATGGTACCGTACAAGGGATACAAATGCAAGCACATATTTCCTCTTTCATCTCTTCAACCACTGTTGCACGCAGCACTTCAAAGGATTCCAGCATAAACAGGCGCTATGAGGCTGCATAAAAATGCCTCATTGTTTAGGCAAACTATGCTTCTCGTGAATATTGACAAAATGTAGGAAGAGAGTCAACAGTCTCCTCAGTGTAAATGCACACGAGCGAAGCTTGGCAGGGAGAACGCGTAATGTAAGAACAGCATGCTGCAGTCAGCACATGGGGAAAAGCTAATGTAATGCATACGCGTGTTCCATTGTTATCTTTCTCTGACAGCTCTGAAAGAAAGAGAAGAAGAGGAAGAAAACAGACTCCTGCCGTCGTACGTGAATATGTATGAGTCTGCCGCCTTAACACACACCTTCAGAGCAAACAACTCATGCCTTCACGGCATTAGTTTTGATGGCGGGATAAGTGTGTCTCTCTGGTGGGGGGACTGATCTGAGCCGGATGCTGATGAGAAAACATGCAGGCCTGGAGAAGAAAGAAGAAGTGCAAGTATGTCCGAGCCTGAAGGCTAGGAAGTCGTCTTAACCAAGCAGTGCACTGCAGTTTTGCAGAGCAGTGAGGTTCTGGAGAAGTGGAAGAACCTGCCTAAGCTGAAGATGCTCACTCAGCCTGCTTCTTCAAGCAGTTCACTTTGACAGTGGCCATCAAACATCACAGATGCAACCAGAAACCCAATACTTTCACACACACACGCACAAAAAGCTAGCTAGCCTAGCAGTGATTCATCAACATGCCAATAGCTAGCAGGTGTAGCTGGGCGATAGTCAGCAGTGGAGAACATATGAGATCTCTCATGACAGGGGGGAAGGATGAGGAAGGACTTGACCTTTGTTGTGCCTTCAAAAACCACGTTGTCCTAGAGCATAAGTCTGGCTGCACTGGGGCCCTGCTGTGTGTTCTATTCTGGGCCAACTGGGAGTAACTAAAGGCACCTTTCCATAGGTATACAGGAACTGTGCTGTACCTAAACTGTACTGTGATGGCACAAAAGGTACAGAATGCTTTGATTTTCCAGTGTATCTAAACCCGGTAACAGTATTGGACACACAGTTCTCTCCTCACAGCTTATCTCTGGTCGTCATCCCAAAACCATGTCAATGGAGTCAAACCAGCAGAAAGTTTTTTTGTTTTTGTTTTTCCCCGGCATTGTTTAGTCATGCAATGAATACTTAACCCAGCTAACACGTTAGCAATGTAGATAGTAGTGCTTGTACTTTGTCGACTTTGTTGTTCATTTGTGTCTCCATTGTTGTTGTTTTTTTTTTTTGCGTGGACAGAGGGGGGAAATAAATAAATAAATAAAAACACATACAACGGCCTCTGTTGTTGTTGTGACTTTTTTTTTGACCAATCAAAAAGCTGCGACACAGTGGGCTCAGCTCACAGCCTGCTTTTAGCCCTGCCGTAGAGCAGGGCCCTGACAGCTCTGGCATGGCTTGGGTTCAGATCGCTTTATTTGTAAAGGAAAAACATTTGTTCGTGGTACTGCGCGGTTCCTCGTGCCAGAGGAAAAGCGCCATAAAAACGATGACGGTCACAGAACTGTGCTGAAAAGTTCCTCTTGTCCCCCTGCTGAACTCTGCATTGTTGCAGGCTGGCTTTGGTCTCTACAGACCCCTTGCTGCGTTCAATGTTCAATACTGGAAGTGCCTCAATTGTCATCACAATGATTACCATCATCATAATCATCATCATCATCACTGCCACCCTCATCTGGTTTCAATGGAGCCCCTCAGATGGCGGCTGGCCTCGCCAGGCTGTGTGCTATTTGGCCGGGTGTGCATGAGAAGGTCTGCAGCACACCTGGGGGCAGCTGGGAAAGATTTCCAGCAGCAGGGAGGAGAACCACCATCTTAGCATGGCAAGAGGGATCCACTTCATCCCCTGCTAAGTGATCTGGCTGAGCACAAAGCCAAGCCATTGTATACAAAAGACAGTTACCGGGGCTACAGGATGCCATTTCACTGCTGAACGAAGGACCATGATCGTCCATATGGCTGCCACATTCCTGATGCAAAGGGGATGAAGGATGCCACCTTAAGGTCATCCTGTGTACTGAAGAGGCACAGCCCACACATATGTCCAACAGGACAGTGAGGCAGAGACAGTGAAGGCATTCCTGGCAGAAGTGACTCAGAGAGAGTCAAACAAAAAAAATCTGCTATGCCTCATCTTAAAGCCCACTTCCAGTCTGAAAGACCTATTCATGGCCAGACACTGTCAGACAAGACATTTTAGGTGACTTCAATAACAGCCGACTACCTTTGTCTGAAATCTCAATAGTATATCACTGGATGTTATGTGGTATTGAATGCCATCCATCCTGTATTGCTCTGAAAGAGAATTAAACTAATGCACTTTTTCAAAGCCAACATAAAACACCATTATACAGAACACATCCACCGTCATTATTCATATTTATCTGAATCCACAAAGCGTCTATCAAATGATCTGCTCCGCTAAAATAAACATGCTCATGTAATTTCATAGTCCATCGTTCCTCTTCCTCAAGAAAATGGAGTGTAGCCACCTGACCCCCCCTACCCCTACCACCCCCGAGCCTTGCATTTCAGGTATCTGTTTCATAAAGGATCCAAGGTAAAGAAGTTACCCCAACAACACGGTTTTAAAGGCTGTCTCTTGTTTTAAAGAGCTCGCTACTGAATCATAATTAGGATCAAATGACTCAAAGTCAAAGATACTTTTAAGAGGCTGTTTTCACCATCTGCTCGCGAGAGACATGCAGAAAACATGCTTGGCAGAGAGGGAGAGGAAGACAGTGTGGTCGAAATATTTTATTAGCAAGCCTTTTCTGCTGATTGCAGCGGGAATTCCCCGGAGGAAGAAGGAGCGATCTTTAGTCGGCCCAGAAGCCCTGATTTATTTACAGCGCATTATTAATGGAGCGGGGTTAAGACTTTGATATGGCCCCTGTGTCCGCTTTGATGCTACTGGAAGGATTCAGACGGGAGGGAGGGGAGAAAAAAGAAGAACACACGCGCACACACCAGCTACTGCCTTAAGAAATATGCACATATGCACGCGTGCCAACACACACGAGCTCACAAGCCAAAACATACGAGTGCCCGAGGAGACATTAATACTGTAGTCGCGCAGCCACACAACACATTGTTAAAAAAACATCACACAGTTCCACAGGTTCGGCTTGATGGAACTCCATACTAATGGCATGTTTTTGTTGGTTCATCTCAAAATTCAAAGGCACCGAAGAGCATTGGGGGCCGCCGTTCCTTTGCTGACTACCAATGACACAGCCTTGAGAATTAAAAAAAAAATAAATGCAAACTTCATTTTTCGTTTGCAAAGCAAAAAAAAAAAAGTCTGGATCTCGAGGCATCCGTTTAACGAATATTGCCACTGACGTTCCTGCTTCAGTCCCATAGGCATACAAGTGTAGAACTCAAAATAGATTTGATTCAGTTGTATGGCAGGAGTGCGTTTAATGGGACTGGGGCTGCAATGATGAGTTGAGTAGCTAGTTTTTGATCCGTCACAGAACTATTTTACAAACAGCATCATAGTAAAATTATACAATGTTTATATGATACTAGTGTATTTGTCCTGACCCATCTCAGTATGGATTTTACAGTCCAGTGCATGCAGTTATTATGGAGAATGGTAGTCTAGGGGTGAAGACTGATGAACGTTATGAGGAAGCAAATTTCACAAGAGTTTTACCCCGAAACCTTAAGCTGCAAGCAAGTCAGCAAAATGCCACGCCAAGTTAAGCTCAAACTGACTGGCATATGCCTGAAAATGACCAAGTTTCTTATTTTTAAAATGAATTACCAAAGTTGCCAGTTGGTAAAATGCCCCCTGGCTGTACCTGCCATCCCTCCTGACTAGCAATAGTGTTTTCCTCTGTTATTTTTTGGGGTGGAGGGTTGGGTTTAAGCTCCGGATGTTTAAATCTAGCTGAAGTGAAACATGTTGAAACAGTCCTAAACAAGTTCTATTTTTTATGATTCTATTTATTTTGTACTTTTATAACATAACAGATGCTTGCCAGTTTTATAGCTGATTGTGGTTTCCGCTTTTACTAGCCCTACATAAAATATGACCTGTTAAATGACAAGAAATCCAGTCTTAAGCACTTTAGTTTTTTGTTGCTTTATTCCTGTAGTACCAAACTGACATTAAACCAAGAGGTCCAGACTTTGGTGTGAACTGAACCATGACTTTTGTGTACCCATATGATACTGGAAATGGCTCAATACCAATTAGGATGGGCACCGAAAAGTAGCCATCAACCTCAAACTTCACAAACACACTACTATTCCAACAGAAGAAATACAGAGCAAACATGACATGTCAATGTGTGCAATTTAAGGACTGATATGATACAATATTGGACTGGATAAATCCTTGTTTTCCATCTGATATCCAGCATTTCATGCTCATATCGACCCCGTGGTGCTGGATCAGTGCCATTTTGACAAATACACAATATGCATCACAATGTTACCTTTGATAAGTTGGAACAGACAAAAAATCAGCAGTCACACTTAAAAATATTGATATTACATTATTTTTATTCAATGTTTCACACCTTAAAGGCCAAAATGTGCTCTAGTTGTAACAATACATGTTCTTTAAGAACCAACAATATCCATGACAAGCCTGTAATGTAGGGCAATATGGCTTCTTTTGTTTAGATGCACCATAAAAAAGAGGTGCAGACAGCCAAAAAAAAAAAATCAGCAGTTACATCTAAAAATACCCTCTATTGATATTACTTTCTGTTTTTTCAATGTTTCACACCCTGAAGGCCAAAATATGCTGTAGTTGTAATGAATCATGTTCTTTAAGAACTGGCAGCATCTGTGATAAGCCCATAATGGAGGACAATATGGCTTCTTTTGTTTAGATGCACTATGAAATAGGTGCAGACAGAATTTGGAACAAATGACATGGCTGTGATAGAAAACCAGTGGGAGGAAACCACAGAAGACATGCTTTTCTTCAGCCAATGAAATCAAATACAGGTTGACGGATAAATCGATCACAGAAATGTTTGTTAGTCACAGTCTTAAGGAAACTACACCAGGACAGCGTCCTCCCTTGTTGTGGGAGTGAATGATGTGTATAAAAGCTCTAGCTCTCTAGACGGGCTGAAGGGCATCTGCCGAGCGGAGGAATCGCAGCACATGGAAATAACACGCGTGGCGGTGTGGGGTCATTTTTTCCCGCGGCCGCTGCTCTGAATGGCGCAGGGCTAAATTTACCCCTCGCCCGCGGCTCAGTCTGGCATTTCCTCCCCCTCCTCGGCTGCGCTCAAGGTTGCTAACTGCATTAACCACGGACACGGATCAATACAGAGCTGCAGCAAAGCCGGGGCTCTGGAGGAGGACCCCGGGAGGACCGGGGCCAGGAGTAGAGGAACACGGCCCAACAATCACCAGAGCTACAAAGGAGAGAAGAAGAAGGGCGATAAAGGAACGGGAGCATCCCACGACAAAAGCTCAGTTAACAGGGACGTGCGCCGAGGTGTTTGACCTTGATGGCGTGCAAACCGCAGCTCAAATAAACACTGCAGTGACAGAGAAGCAGAATCCTCAGAGACCTCTGCATTAAAGAAAGAAAGGGGGCTTCTAGACACCATTCACACTTCACTCATCAGGATTCCAGACAACGGACAAAAACCAACAAACTGGAACTCGGCAATGTCACGAGTGACTCAAAATATTTCTTGGGCAAAGTAATAGGCTATGAAAAATTGCCAAAGGTCCATTAGACAATGTTTGAGGCAAGAAAATCTGACTGAATCCTTCAAGGTAAACAAGATAAAAATGTCTTTATAAATAAAGTGAAATTTTGCTTATGAGTTCCAAAAGTAAAAAGCAGCTTGTCAGTAAGTGGCACAAAAAAGCTGAAGAGTCAATAGAACAACATGCAAACAAAGCCTCATTAATTCTTACCTATTGTTTGACATGATGTTGCCTGATGTAGCTCTGCAATATTAATAACTAGATTAAATATTAAAAGAATAAATGTGAAAATGATGTCTGAAGTGACTCTGAGGTAGCTTAGCACATAAAGGTCAGAAAGGACACACTGGGCTGTTGAAGAGCACAACAGCAAAACATTTCATTCATGTTTACCTTGCTCTTTAACAGTGAGGTGTTCATTCAGTCTGTTGTCTTATATCTATGTACTGATTTGTATTACTGTTAAAATGTGGAAACTGCTTCTGATTAACAGTGAAATGGTTCCATTATTTTGGGTTTTTTTTGTCATTTTTAATGTATAACTGTCTAATTCAGTCAATAATATGCATCAAGGTGAAATGTGGCTAGTCAGAATGGTTCTCAGTGGTGCTGAATGGAACTAGATGTCTGAAAAATTCACTGCTTCTTAAAGTTCCCTCACAGAAAGTTCTTACACGAAATGGTTATGAAAAAACTGCCCTATGCCTGAGGCAAGGCATTGTTTTATGATAGTTTTGAGAAGGTTTTGGATTAAATATTTAATGTTAATTCACAACTAGCCCCAAAGAAACCTTTTTTCCCCCCATACTTACCACCATTTTACCATCATCATGGCATTTAAACACCCAGAAGACACATGCAGGTTCACTGGTGGGTTTGGATAGTAAATAAATTGGCTATATTTGTGTTGCAGACATATGGACACCTATCAGTCACACTGTTCTCTAATCAGCCAGTAAGTTTCTCTGTAATTAACCAGTTCATATCAAGCCTCTTGCAATTCAACAACTGACAAAAGCAGAAAAGTCTTCTAAAGAATGAAAGGGCTCAAAATATGAGGAAAACTGTGCTTAAGTATAAGAATGATCGCAGTTAATGGCAACGTATCAAATAATTCTTCAAAATAACTGTTTTCAACCAACGCTTTCCAATTAAGGCTGATATGACCTTGGTATTAACTTAGTAGGACACATTTGAAGACGTTCGTGACTGTTGACCATTGAGGGAGTGAAAAGAAAACTCAGTTTAAACGAAGGCCTTTTAAATAAATTTTTTGTAAGACAGTACACACTCCTTAATCTCTGGCCCTCGTCCATGATCAGAAGAGAAAGGATGACAACCCAGCCACACGCCTCCCAACACTATGGTATAATTATCTCCATTCACGTGTTATTACCACAGGACATGCATCAGAGGGCCAGGTTACGTCGGGCAGCCTTTTTTTCTTTCTTTCCCCTTTAAGAAGTGGGCGAGCTGCTCCTCGGTTTGCTGCCGAACAGCCTACATCAAAAAGTTAAAAGCCTTTCCTGCTGAGACAATGCAAAAGAGGGCCAGGAGAAAGAGAAGAGAGGGAGAGAAATTAACCGTGTTATGGCCGACTTCGTGACAGCAGGCCCCGGGGAAGCGGGCGCGTCTATGCCGGGCTGCCCAGATTATGACAAGGGCATTTCAGAGCAGCTCTGAACAGCTGCATAAATCACACGCTCCAAATGGAGGCTACAGTGAGTAAAGAGGGGGGAAAAAACTGAGCAGGTGAGAGGACGGAGAGACGGAGCACAGCTTGAGAGATGGAGCAGCCATTTCAGACAATTTAAGCTTCAGATTCCGGACCCCCCCTCTCATTTCTGTCCAGACGCTGCTAAAGAGTGGAGCTGCAGTTGTTGTGGGCCATTTTCAAATCTGACATCTTCCCCAGATAAGGTTCATCCACCATCTGTCAAAACTGTGATAGAGGGCATTTAGTGGATATGGAAACACCATCCAAAAAAGGAAACTTTAAAAGCTTTAAGGTTCTGGAGAAAATAAGGATCAGACCTTACGTTCACACCATCCCAGACTAACCGAAGGACCAAGTTATTAACAGGTTATTGCTAAAGGTGAAGAAGGTGATGATGACTTTCAAGACTTTTATGGACAAGAAAATAGATTTATGATCAAATCAAGCGTCATCCAAATTGAAGAATCAATTATTTGAACATTAACAGTGTCCAGAAAGGATGAACAATGGCAATGGAATCAAAACAGTATCTGCAGAAACAAATCTGTATCGAATTGATGTTCATAAAACCAAACTAATGACTAATGACATGTTTATTGGGCCCATATTACAGAACATCCCAGCTTTTAGTCTTTTTTTGCCAAAAATAATCAATTTCCCAAGCCCCTGCCATGAGTCGGGCAAACACTACTGTTCTAATAAACAGTGTTCACTCTGTTCAAGTCCTCATTACCAGCCGCCATCACTGCAACATGTTATTTGTCAAGTTTGCATTGATTTTTCCACATACAGGTAATAACAGGGAAATGAGGGAGAACGTATCTGTCCAGAGTTAGAAAAAAAATTCTCTCACTCTAATGAACCCACCATTTTGCAATATGAATAAATGAAACTGGACACTATAGTGCACGCTATAGTGAACTTGTTAGAGAGCCTTCCATAGCTGCTTGATAATATAAAAACATTCTTGTTTCAAAAGAACAGCAGAAACAGACACAAGTAACACAAGTAATGCCATTCAGGCCGTCCTAAATTTTATAAATATTTTTTTCTAATAGGCATGTCTCTGTTTCTGCAGTTCTTAGTTTTATTATATTTTACAAAATATTTCCATATTTTACTCTACATTTTTGTGTGTAGATGTGTTGCTGATAAAAGGAGTTCAAAACATGTATTTTATTTACTTCATTTATAATATATTTACTTCAATTTCCTTAATTCTGAAATGCACTTTGGGTGGATGATTTTACTAGATATTGTGCCCAATGGGATTTACCTGACAGTTTTTGTTTCCAATCAAAATGCTATTTTTACCACCAACCGCTAATCGAAAACTTGCTTTCCAAACGTCAGTTTGATAAATTTATTTTACAAGAAAGCAGAGAAATCTCACTTGGCCTCTGAATACATAAAACAAGTTTACATCAAGATTAGATGATGATTTAATACCCATAATGTACTTTTTCCATTACTGTTTCCTCCTCTTTACTCTCCTACTGGATGACACAGAAGAAAATCTGGGTTTACGTCAGAAGAAAAATGAGACGAGCAGGGATGGGGAGGAAAAGGAGTGGCAGAAAAACAGTGGCTAATCGATGTGCTCAGAAACACTGCGTAACCTTTATAATTGCTCCATTAAAAATTGAGGCCAAAGTGCTATGAGCAACGCTGCGGGCGAGCTGCATTAAATTTTTAAACCCGAAATGAGCAGAGGCTCACTTCAGAGTGGGAGATTAGCCCTGCTTTATCGCTCCCCGCCGCACCTACTCTCAGGTAAAGCGGCAGAGGCGAGAGAGAGATGGAGAGACGGCGCAAGCACTCAAGCTCCGCTGGGCCACTGTAAAGCTCCTCTCTTAATGAAGCTCGGGCTCAGAGCAGGAGCCGGCTGCTCATGGACGCCTTATGACTGCTGAGCCAGGCCCGCTGTAAGCTCGGCTCTTCGGAGGGCCCTCGGGGAGGCCACTCGATTGACTGAGTGAGGATCTTTATCCTGCCATAAGAAAGTCGTCTCCAAAGAGGCTCGTTTTCGCCAGGCATGACCGGCGTCTCGCGGCAGGAGGGCCAACTTGTTTATGGTGAATCATAACATTAAAATTTCCAAAGCTAAAAACTACTGCCTCACTGGCCATCATAAGAGGGTTAGAATGCATGTGAGACCACCGATGACCTCCGACGACCTTCGTTTAAAAAGTCATTCCAATGTTTTTTTCAGCATTTCTACATAATACAGGGTTGAGAAATCAATTCAACTCCAGTACCTTAAGGATATCGAAGGTAAAGTACGAACAGGTGATGGCAGTGCAATAAAAACCTTCACCCATTATCTTACAGCAAAAAACAAACCAATCTGATTAAATTCGAAGCGCCAAACACAGTCAAGAAATAAAACCTTTAGTTTCCCACATTTCGGGTGCGGCTTTGCCTGTCAGTTCGCAACGGTCATGTTCAGTCCCGTCCTCCCAAAACACACAGTAACATCAGCTGCGTTATCCTGTAACTTGTAGAGGAGTCAGGTTCAAATAGCGAGCCTTTCATTAATAAAAAAAACCTTCAGTCTGATGCACAGAATAAAAGGCAGTAGCCAGTCCAGCTGAAGTTACAGACCCCGCTCCTTTAAATCATATTAAATCATACTAAAACTTTAGTTGGTTAGCTACTATGCTAGCAAGCTAGAGCATTAAGGTTTCATGTTGTTTTGTCTCTTTCTTGTAAACACCTCATTTAACTGTGTGCAGCACTTCAGTCCTGCCAGACTGAAGGATTTCCTGATCCTAATAAAATGACTGTATGACTCAGACTTGCACTACAGAGACTCGATTCAGACTCCTGGGACTCAGATCCAACTTAGACTTCAGAAACTAGACATACGACTCGATTCAGACTATTACCCCAGAGACTCAACTCAGTCATGAGACTAGGAGTCAAGTGACTCACGACTGGACTCAGATCCGAGTCAGACTTCAGAGACTAGACATTCGACTTGATTCAGACTTGATTCAGAGACTCAAGACTGGACTTGGACTCCACAGACTCGAGACTTGACTTGGATTCACACCCCAGAGACTTCAGACTCAACTCAGACTAGCATGCCAGAGACTCGACTCAGACTAGCATCTCAGACTCAAGACTTGACTTGGACTCTTACTCCAGAGACTTAATACTCGACTCACACCAGCATCCCAGAGACTTAAGACTCAACTCCAGACTCTATGTAGAGACTCCAGATTCACCTCCGACTTGGTCCTCAGAGACTTAAGATTTGACTTGCAACCAAGAAACTTGAGATAAGACTCGGACATCAGAGACTCAAGATTCAACTCAGACTTGGCCTTCAGAGATGCAAGACTCAACTCACACTTGCTCTCCAGGGGCTCAAGACTCGACTTAGAATTCAGAGACTTGAGATTCGATTCGGATTTGCATAAACCGACTCGTGACCATCTCTGGCTGCTCTAGTGTGTGAAAACTTTCTCCCCAGACGGTGAGGTGGCGCATGAAAGAAAAAAAGCAGAAAGCTCTGACAGTACTATGTATTTTATTCAAAGCCAAGTCATGCAAAATCAATTTCTCAAGGCCAAAAGAAGAAGCGAGGAAGAGTAGGAGGGAAGACCAACTGCCGGCATTTACAAGAACTCGCCAGGAGAAAGTGATTAAAGACCACATTGTATTGCTTAAGAATTTGCATTCATTTTAGAGAAAGTGCTAATTCCCATGCCAGCGTTATCTGGCCTGCCATGGGTGTGAACAGTCTGGCAAGAAGAGAGGGACGCTTTTCATCTGAATAACAAGACAAACAAACCCTATGAATACGGGGCCGAGGTGACAGTGAGCAAAAGATTTTAGATAGTAATGTGTCAAAACAGGCCATGTTTGAAGAGGAAAATATTATTTGGAACAGGGCTGCCGTCAAGCCGAACAGCTCAATTTTTTCCTCCCCAACGTCCTGCATGGTCAATTGTTGGGAAGTCTGTCCATGCCCATCGGTGCCCTTTCTGTTGATGTAAAAAGGTAGTGGGGATCCAGGCTGGAGGACAGGTAACAAAGCCTCTAATTAAGAATGAAAGTGGTTCTGATTCAGGAGGGATAAATTGCACACTGTTGAGCAAAAGAGGAGCTCATCGACAGGCTGTATGGGGCTTCAAAATAGGTTTCAAATGTTCTGGTGAAAACACAAGATTGTAATAGACTTACGCTCGTACCCCAGTGTCCATGGCACACAAGTTTTTTTCGAGTGGCCCACACACAATTCCCAGTATTGAAGTACAACACAGCAGGGCCTTTGAGTGATGCTTTAGAGAGATTTGTGATTCCGTTTCCTCTATTTGGATTTTCTTCACAGGCCATCGCTTTTGTGAAGCCCCAGCAGAGAGATGGAGGAAGGTAAAAGGGGAAAAAAAAAAAAAAAAGCCAGGAAAAAAGTGATACTGTCTCAAACATATTTCCCCAGAGCAACAGCGCAGCCTGTCTGAGCCTATATCTGCAATTTGTGAATTTAAAGCAAGTAATGAAATAAACTGATTAAGCCATAAAAGCGGGAGAATTATAAGCAAATGCAAACAATAAACAATACACAACAAACATTCACTATACAGAAAAACAACAACAACACAATTATCTCAAAATGACTGGAACTGGAAGCATACAATCCTGGCAGTAGATAAGATGGAAGAGGGAGATGGGACCCTCGTGGGCGCACGATCGCAGTCACTTTAACAGTCTTTTTGCCAAAATGAATAATTTATTCATCTCAAAGCCACCTCACTCCTGAGAACCATTCACAAAAGTGCTGAATAAAACAGCATTAAAATTCCCTGGATTTGCTGACACAAACCTGCTCCCACTATCAGCCGCATTACTCCTGATAAGTGAGCGAGGATATACAGTGTTGAGGCTCATAAATACAGCACTAAAGTCCAACAGAGTACTCCGACACGAGAATGATATTAGCGGCAGTGGATATGCAAATGAGAGTGGCGGAAATGAAAGTGCTTTATCTAAAAAAAATACGGGCCATGTAAAACTCTCCATGCGAGACCAGCAGAATGAACACTGGGAGTGACATCACTTGTTGGTGCCATTGCTCTACCTGCCCTGCTAACTTGACTCCTGACAGAACAGCTGAGATATATATATA
>JBBPCZ010000017.1:9102591-9114834 GCA_037974445.1 Brycinus macrolepidotus | reverse complement strand
GTGTGTGTGTGTGTGTGTGTGTGTGTGTGTGTGTGTGTGTGTGTGTGTGTGTGTGTGTGTGTGTGTGTGTGTTTTCCAGTTTTCAGCATGGCAAATGGAGTGGCAGAGAATGACAAAGCAGAGGACTTTAAGCAGCAGGGTAAGCAGATGGTATCTGGGCAGTTGGAAGGTTCAGAATTGGTTGATGGTGTAGGGGAGACTGTGCGAGTGGGTCGCTCTGGTCACAGCAGGGGAGCGAGGGGTCTTCATCCTGTCAGGCACGGTCCCACCGCACCCAGAGTCCTGCCCAACTGTAGCGTTCTTCCAAATCAAAGCACGTCACTGTCATCTGTCACACTCCCCTCTCTCTCTCTCCTCTCTCTCTCTGTGCTATGTCAGAGAGGTGTAAATAAGGAGGGGCAAGAGAGGAAAAGACAGAAAAGGAAGGAAGAAAAGGAGGGAAGGATAGAAAGAGGGAAAGAAAAAAGAAGGAATGAAGAAGGAAAGGAAAGGAAACTAAATGAAACGAAAGAAGGAAAAAAGGAAGAAGGGAAAGGAAAGGAAAGGAAAGGATGGAAAAAAGAAAGGAGAGGAAGATGGAAAGGAAGGAGAAAGGAAAAGGAAAGGAAAGGAAAGGAAAGGAAGATGGAAAGGAAAGGAAAGAAGGAAAAAAGAAAGATGTAAAAAGAAAGGAAGATGGAAAGGAAAGGAAAGAAGAAAAGAAAAAAGAAGGATGGATAAGGAAAGGAAGAATGAGAAAAGCAAAGAAAGACTGGAAGGAAGAAGGAAAATGAAGGAAAATGAATGAAAAGGAAAAAAAGAAAGAAAAGCAGAAGGAAGCAATGGAAAGAAAAAAAAGAATGGAAAAAAGAGAAAAGCATTGAAACTTGAGAGAGGGAGAAAAGCCTTCCACCTCTTTACCCATCAACCCCCCCTCAGCTCCCTCTGCCTGGTCAGACAGGTGCAGGAGGAGGAGAGAGGATCCAGCGAACAAAATGATGAAGTGAAACAGACCAGAAAGATGGTGCAGGACCAAAGAGGGGGCAAAGACTTCTTGACCAAATATCGCTTCAGTCTGTTTGCTGCTTCGTTGTTTTTGAAACTGTGATGCACGTTCATTTTGTATTTTAAGTCCCATCCAATAGTTTTAAGTGTAGTGGTTTATTTTACAACTACTCTCTATCATACATTAGAACTCATTATATATATTTTATCTAACTTTATCCATTTAGATGCAAGACTATGAATCTTACACTTCAGAGAAAGTGAACTGTCATTACTGCTCTCATTACTCAACACAGGCTCAGTTCAGAACAATTTCTAATTTACACAATATTACATTTATAAGATGTGTTTGGTGTCCAAATTTTGCTTCTGTTCACTGCATTCAGCTGCACGGTCAAGTTTTGTTCATTTCTGATAGCTCACAAGTCAAACTGCATCCTAAACCACATTGATAAGCCTCCTCAATGAAGAAATGTACATAGTTTAGTTGTGAGAAATGTTCAGGACGTATTTAACAAGGTATCGATGGACTTAAGGAACACTAGCTTCAATGGAACTAAAATGAAGCAAAATTCAAACACAGAACATGTCTTGGTTGATTCATTAAACCTGGGCCAAATGGGGCAAGACTGTTTGCCAAAACATTCCTTTAAGAAAATACATCCAAGGTTTTGAATCAAAAATTCCTGCAGACATCCCAGAGGCAGGTGCATTTTGAGCGGATGCAGAACGTTGAGTTTGCTTCTCTATGCCCCCCTTCCTGTACGCTCCCAAAAAACCCTACCCTCTCTCCTCACACGCCCAAACACTCGAGTCGCCCTGTCAGGCAGAATAAAGGCCATCAGGCCTGCAGAAGTGACGCGGACAGCAGAGCGTGACACAGTCTTCTCAAGCTTGGCTCTGAGGCTCACACTATTGCCCATGCAGACGCCTATTGTTCGGGGGTGTCGGGCCAGGACCAAGGTTGGCGGCTGGGGGGATTAGCACAGTGTCCTGTCTTCCAGGGTTCACGGCCAGTGTCGCGACCCCCGATATCTGAGGCGGGGGGGAGTGGGCTGGAGTACATGGAATACACAGCCTACCACAAGCTTGCTTGTATTCTTTTATCCCAGGCAGACAATAGGCCAGGCCAACAAATTCCAACAACGCTCCTCCAAAGCTGGTTTGTCAAAAGGAATTTGATTCAGTGTGTGTACATCTAGGGTCGAACGGAGCGTTCCTGCCAAACAGCAATCAAAGGAAGAGGCTTGTTGGGTCAAAACATCACCCCTGAAACCGACATGGGTTACTCCATGACCTCAAACAATGAGGATAAGAAGGCCGGAGCGTGGGCAATCCCATCATGAGCGTTCGGAGAGCCATGTGTTTAAAGAGGGCAGATAGGGATAGACAGAGGAGAGCCAAATTGGCAGCCTATCCGAGTCTCTCACTGGTTTTGTTGTCATGCGCTCAGACTGGAAGCAGATAAAAGAGGGTCTTTGTGTCTGGACGAAGGCAAAAGCCTGAGAATCAGGAAAAGTTGCTCTATAATGGAAAATGAAGCAATATGCGTAATAAGCGTAAAAGCACAGTATTTAACATGAAAAATAAACTCTACATGCTGCAGCGGTCAGGAATGAACGTATGGGAAGACCAACAACAGACAATTGAAGGTAATGACTGGCACATCTCTCAGCCAATCACAGTTGTTTTTAAGCACTGCTTCATCTGTCAGACGAAGAAAAACTCAAACCCTTTTGGAGCAAATGTGAGATTGTAAATAACCCACTATAAATAAGTAAATTAGTCACAATTACTAGACTATGAGATTGTGTAATTAAGATACATACTTTGCTAATCATCTGCAGGACGATGGTGATTTTTGTTCCATTTTCAAAGCTGAAAAAGATTAAACTGGATGGTTGAACTCAGAGCTACAAACAAATAAAAGCCTATTTGAATGTGTCTAACAATAACATCAATTAGAATCAGAAACCTTTACTGATCCCGGAGGAAAGTGTTTACCGCACAGACACACAGAAACAAGCACAATATAAAATATAAAGTTAAAACATTGATAACATATTGGTATCAATACTATAGATAAAAAACATATAAATAACTACATTCTTAAAGTAAATTCTTAACTTTAGAACTGCTGTGTACACTGTGTACTGTGTGTATATGATTGAAATAACAAACCTACATGACTTGACTGATAAATTAGTGAGATCAAACAGGACTGCATGGTTGGTGTGAAGGTAAATGTACTTGTACACATACCATCATTTGTTTTTAACGCTGTACAGTCAATTTGTTGGCCAATATCGCAACATACCCCACTTTTAAACTCGACAGCAGCTATCAGATTTGAACGTTCATTATGCTGCATGCTCTGACAACAGACTAGCAGCTGAAACCTCACTGCAATCATAAAAAAGGACATCACTCTCTTCTGCGTAAAGCTTTCATCTTCTAATAGCGGACTGTTTAAAACGCTACAGTATAAATCCCAGACTAACATATGAGCAGAGTCTGGCTAATGGACTACACTGTGAAGCATGAGTGTATTGACTGAAGTAAAAAAAAAAAAAGTGGCTTACTCACATAAAACTTTCATCTTCTAACAGCGGGTGACTTAAAATGATGCAGCCGGAGTCTCAGAGCAACACGTGAGGGGAGAGTTAGGTTAATATATTACAGTGTGAAGCGAGGATTTGGAGAGAGGAGCATGTTATTCTTCATGAAATGTGAATTCTAGAACAAAAAATGAATATGAGGCCAAAGTGCAGAATGCCAGGGTCATATTTATCATAAATCTTACACAACATTAATTAGTGTTCCTTGTTTATACCAAACATTACAGTCGTAATAATTACATTTGTCACTTAAAGAGCTGTTTTCAGGAGAAAATAATTTTTTCTTTCCTATATGAAATGAGTTTGAAGAAGTAAAAGTTTCAATTTGTTCCATTCACTCCACACTTACTAACCAAGGTATGAAAAGAGCTTGGTTTGAATTGTGATGTCACAAAAATTCACGTTTACATATATTTGCCTGTTCGGTATTCACTTCTGTAATACCATTCATTCATGTTAAAGTTAAAAGGACTGTTTTAGATCGTATTGTTCTTTTTTCGAATACAGAGGAGCCAATCAGGACTGAGGTCATTTACATACATCAGTTTTAAAAGGTATGGTAACAAAAGAAGCCTACGTAGGTTTATAGGTTGGAAAACAGGCATGTAAAAATGAATGATGACTGTTTTGGGTACATAAAACAAATGTTATAGGTTGACCTCAGGACAGAAAAAAAAAAGTTAGATCTGGGGCCTTTAAATTTATATGTCACTTACTACGATCAGAAAAAACGTGAATGGAATTGGAGACGACTAAAATTGGGCAGAAAATCAAGAAAAATGAAAATAAAAAGTAATAAAATGATTAAGTGACAATATAATTTAATCTCTATTAATCTCTATAAGCCTTAAACTGTCAGGACCTGTCAACAGGTACTGATATTTACTACACACTTCTATAACCTGACAATAATTTAAAAAATTATATTTTACATGGAATATTAAATAATAGACTGAAAATTACTATGAATAATAAGCCTGGAATTTTAGGGGTTAATCTCTATTTCAGTGTTGCCCAAACTTGATCCTGGAGGTACGTTTTAGTGCTTTAACACACACATACAACTCAGTAAGGGATTGATAATGAGCAGATTTGTTGGACCAGGTGGGAGCAATGCTCAGTTCCGGGTGCCTCTTTACTACCCACAAAAAACAGCTGACACTGTCTACCTCGGCTTCATATTCATCTTTCAATCTGACATACAAATTTCATAAACATAATTACACTTCTAAATATAATAATATATAGGCCTATAACTTAACGACATGCCTTTATTAAAAACTTACGTAATAACCTGAGCAGAGCGCTTGCCGTTACATGGGCTCAGGATCAAACCCAGGCTCGGAAAAGAACAGAGGAAGAAAAAGATGGCTTATCATACTGCACATTTGGGAAAAATTCTTCTGAAAGGTTTCCCCCAAACTTTTTGAAATGCAACTTCTGTACAACTCAATCTGATCCAGATTAAAAGAGCCTAGCGCTACTCAGCTATCAGAGAGTTCCAATTTAGGAGAAAGAGAGAGAGAAGTACTCATCTGAGACTTCTGCGGGACTCTTTGTAGGAGACAGTCTAATATCCAATCCGTCCCGACTTCCCTTAAAGACACTGAGAAGGAGGGAGAGAAGATAAATAATGTACTTTATTGCTGAAGGAACGGCAGATGCACCAGCCGGCCCACTGTTGGGCGAAGCCCACCTCCTCTGTCGATCTCCATTGCCAGAGCCATTCAAATAAAGCAGCCGGGCTTTTTAATAAATGAGCTCTGTGATGCTTTCTGTCAGCAAACCTTGCTAATTCCCAGCACTCTAATACAGACGGCTCGTACTTGGCGGCGAGAGAGCTTCCAGTTGACAGAGCTACCCACTATGAGCTGAGCTATCTTTCTTTTTTTACCTCTCTCTTTCTGTGTCTTAATATAATGAAGGAAGTGTTCAATCAGTGCAGGCTCCCATCCGTGCAAGTATTAGGTTTCAGAAGACACCGGGCACAGTTCCTGTAATGCCCTCCAGAGAAATTCTCTCTCGCTTTACAATACCTGTGTCTAACTTAGGCGATAACAAGACCAGCTGGGAAGAACAACCCACCGTAAATCAAAGGAGTTTAAACCTCAATATGCTTTTGCTGAAGAGGCCCCGGTTCGAGAGGTGCTTGTTGTAACGCCATTAGGAAAAACAAGTGAGCCAATATTAACGGAAAACTTTTGAGTGCTTCTCTTCAGAGAACACTTCAGCTGTCTGATTAAATCCAGTCACATTTACACTGGAGGGCTTTCGGCATCATTTAAAACCGACCAGGCGCTGACCCGGCCCTCAGAATGACTGTTCTGAGTCTTTGAATGTCAACCGTGCTGCAAATGAAAGTATCGGCGCGGAGGGAAAAACAACAAGAAGGTTCCGACCCGAGCACGGCGCGTTCAGTGTCACTCGAGTGCGAAAACGCGTTACATAAAAAGGGCAACGGCGTGAGTGTCAAAGGCTGCTGGTGATCAAATGAAATGCCGGATATGAAGAAAAACACTGATGAAGAATAATGAGGTTTGTGCATGCATTATGCGAACACACACAAAAAAAACACCTTTTTATTTGACCATTTTTACACAAAATGAAAGAAAGAGGCTTCTGAAGTCTGAAACCAAGCATTCATACGCCTGGGACATAAAAAGTAAAATTATAAAATTATTAAAAATGACTAAAAGCCTGACATCATGGAGAAACAACTGTTCCTTGCTTTTAAAGTTAGAGTTCAAAAACATGCCATTCACTCCATGAGCTCCATATATGTGGAAGTAAAGGCTATAAAGATTTCAGAAACTCTTTTGTGAGGTCACAAAAACAAAGCCAGTACAGCTTGATGATTCATGCTAAAGCGATAAGGGCTCCTTTTGGAATGAAGTGCAACAGAGACTAGCAAATCATTTGTGTAGCTTAAAGAAGACAAAAAATAAACTTGCATTTTCCTTGCCTTTTCAAACCAATGGTTCCTGTCACTGTATCTTCCAATTGTGAAAGTGTCGGCTGTTCTGGTATTTGGTATTTCCCTTTTTACAGAAAACTTGATTTAATGGTCTGTTAGGGCAAACATGCTGCCCGACTCTAATAACCACAACCACTCACCCAGCCTCCAAACTTCCCAGGTTGCCTTGCTGAAATCGCACAGTCTGTATAAGTCATTAAATAACAGTGGAAGTCCTACTACCAGGCTAGCAGAAATTTGCATCTTAGCTACAGCAAAACAGGTGAACAAAACTGAATTACAAGATTCCTGCATTAAGCAGTGTTGGCTGGCACGTGTTCATGATTTTGGGACTGTAACTGGCAGAGCAGTGTTCGGACCTTTATTGCATTCTGACCATTTCTTCACAGATAGGTAAGGGTACGGTGAGCAAAAGGGAGTAAAAAACATCAGGCAATGACTTAATTAAGGCACAGCAAACTATATATAACAGAAAAAAACATGTCTGCTTTAAAGGTGCACTAACATAAAAAGCATGTTTAGTTCTTAAGGGATGAAGGAAGGTTGGAAAATGGTCATGTAAGAATGAAATATTACTGCTTTTGGTACATAAACCTGTCATAAGTGGAAAAATATACAAAGGACACTGTAAAAAAAATTCTGGGAGTGACTGGTTCCCACCTCTCCAAGCTCCAGTTAAAAGCTGGGTCAAGCAGATCAGAGCGCACCCCCACTGATGACCAACTGAAACACACTCAGTGGTCAACCAGTGAGTGTTAGTATGTGTGATTTGTAAGCTATATTGTTGTTGGAGCCACATGGAGAACATGAGGAATCAAATACGCTGCTGTCAGGCCTACTGGTTATTTTCTCACACATGTACTCCTCTCAGGCTCAGGCAGAAAGGGAGGTGTTAGTCTCACATGGTCCGCCGTCCCGGTCGGGCTTTTTAAAACTTATGCATGAAAGCAACTTCTTCCCCACGGCTGGAAAAATTATAGTCTCTTCTTATAGCACTCTGTAACTTACCCAAGACCTGCAGTAACGGCGCCTCCCTCAAGCCCAACACAGATACCCATACTAATGACTCAGGTTCAAACATTTAATGGAGCCGTTTTTCCTCAGGGGAGGTGACCTGAGCGTCTCCAGAAGTAAAGACACCCCGTCGGAGCCCTGGGCTTGGCCAGGAATGCGCCGGGTGCTGACGCTGTAATTTCACCCTCGCATGGCCGAGTTCCAGCTTCATCCGCATCCGTTTCAACAAGGACAGGAAGGAAGAGGGGGAAGCAGATCTTAAATCCAAGCCCCAGGAACATTCCGACAGAAACCCTGAGGAGACCTGCTGAATGAGACGTGGCAACGTGATGTCCGAAGACTTCTCCAACAATCTTGGATGAACAGAACCGCTCACACGGTGATGCTCGAGAAAGCAGTCGGCGAGGAGCTTCGCCCCAAAAATCTGGCGCCCCAAAAAAAATTCAAGAGCAAAAGCACGAGTCTAAATGAGAGCTATTGGGACCATTACCTCCACCTTTCAGAAGACGAATGATCCCTCTCCCCTGGGGGGAAGCACTCGGCGCAATCAAAACCGCAAATCCCGAAAGGCACCTTACCTTGTATTTTTCCTTTTTTTGTATTTTTTGTTGTTTTTTTTGCGCTTTGGGTTGTTTTACTGTTTGCCTGCGCAGGCCGGTGCACATTAATAACCCTCCAGCACACAGCAGCCTCCTCCAGCGGTGACCTTTACCTGTCAATTCCTAATATTTATGGCCTTTTCATCTGATATGCCGTCAAGAATAGACGTCAGTCAACAACTGCTCGCCGGCTCCGGGAAAAGAAAAAAAAAAAAGAAAAAAAAAATCAATCAATCATCGGCAGGGCCGCCCGAGTTGCAAACACAAACAGAGAGCCGTCAGGTTTCCCCTCTGTAATGCGATCACAGAGGGGGAAAAAAAAATCTGGCAGGCTCAGCCTGCGAGGATTACCACAGAGTCACAACTCACTGGAGAAAATTGAAGAGGAAAGGTCATTTAGCATTTCACGCATTACTCAATGAGGTTATAGTGCTGATGCCTTTATAAATTGGCCATCTGCATAATAGTTAGACCTGATTCGATCATAAATCCACAGCTACTGCAGACCAAATGGAGGGTCTTTGCCTAGGGGGTGAGGGGGTTGACGAATATTACTTTTTTTTTCTTTTTTTTTTAATTTATCTGTTATAGTTACTTGTTAGTTTTTTGTAATAGTTTACTTATTATTCTGTTTCCACTATTACTATTTTATTTTATTGTTTAGTAATATCTTCATTTTTTTTTTCCCTCCTAGCTCTCTGTCTTATCTTTATTCCTCTTGTTGCAATGGGCATGTTTATGACAAAAGAATTTCCCTTGGGATAAATAAAGTTCTTTCTTATCTTATCTTATCTTAATCTGAATATTTCTATGAGATGATAACCATTTATCACCTGTCAATTCCTAATATTTATCACCAGATGTCAGTCAACAACTGAGACGATTACCTACAATCACACTGACAACCTTCTCTCACACACACACTCACTCATACAAACAATTCTTAACATATAAAACCGTTAAATTAGCACTATGGGATTTATGAAATAAATCAACAGGAATCTGCACTCTTCAACAATCTGTAATTTCCCCTTATAAAACGCTAACCTGAGGCTCGATGGGTGAGGGGTAATTACATATAATAATAAAAACTGCAAACTGAGATAAACACATTCATTTATGCACTAATGGCCCTGTTTCAGCCTGACCAATGCAGAAATTCATTAGCTTCCCATTACCGCTCCATTTCCATAAGTATTTGGAGGGCACCTCATCGTGCCGCTTTGTCATGTCATTTGTAATGACTTTAATGTGTCACAAATAGCCCAAAGAGACAAGAAACAAAAACAAAAAGAAGCTGCAATTT
Source organism: Brycinus macrolepidotus (assembly GCA_037974445.1). Classification (NCBI taxonomy): domain Eukaryota; kingdom Metazoa; phylum Chordata; class Actinopteri; order Characiformes; family Alestidae; genus Brycinus; species Brycinus macrolepidotus. The sequence continues at coordinate 9,105,339 of JBBPCZ010000017.1, read as the reverse complement.
CCAGTAGGTCCACTCCCACACACAGAACCCCTCCGAACCAGGCCTTCACTCCTCTAAAGCTGCTGGGCTCAGGACGCAAGACTATAAACAGGACAATTAAGCGCAGGGATATTTATATTCATATCCAGAACGGTCCTGCACACTGATTCAGTTTTGCAACAGCTTTCTCAGCAGTGAAGCAGTCAGTGGGTTTATAGCCAAATGCCTCACTAGGAGCATCTGCAAATGTGTTTTTTTAAAAGTCAAATGAACAGTAGCTGCCTTTACGGCTTCCAGAAAACAGCAATGCAAGTTGACAGAGGCTTAAAGGACTTTTTTAAAAGGACAGCATACTAAGGATGAGCAATATGTGAAGACGTCTTCATAATACATGATAAGTACCACAATGATCTGCTTTTCTTAAGTGTACATGCTGGAACAGAAATATACACTAGCAATAGTAGTGCTTTATTTAACGCTTGATAAAATATATTAAGAGGGCAGCAGTGTGTAATGTTTTATTTGGCGTCACCATTAGGGGGCAGCAGTGAGAAATGTTTGTGTATTTGATGTTTTAACGTCACCTTTAGAGGGCAGTGCTGTGTAATGTTTGTTTATTTGATGTTTTAGTGTCACCTTTAGAGGGCAGTGCTGAGTAATGTTTGTTTATTTGATGTTTTAATGTCACCTTAGGAGGGCAGTGCTGAGTAATGTTTGTTTATTTGATGTTTTAATGTCACCTTTAGAGGGCAGTGCTGAGTAATGTTTGTTTATTTGATGTTTTAATGTCACCTTTAGAGGGCAGTGCTGAGTAATGTTTGTTTATATTTGTTATTAATAGCATCAAATAAACAAACAGTAATTTGATGTTAGTCATATTTAGAGCTCACTGGTTTATTTGATGTTTGTTAATGTCGCCTTTAGAGGACAATGCTGAGTTATCTTGTACTGTCCACTTTCTGCCGTGACGATGCAAATTTCCCACTTGTGGGACTAATAAAGGATTATCTTATCTTATCTTAACACGATTATTTGATATTTGTCAAGGTCACGTTTAATATTATGATTGTAACAGGCCTGATCCACGCAGGTGTTAAATGCTGAAGTGTTTAAGCAGTAATTAAGTAGTAATCAGTCATGATAATTAACACATTGCCCACTCCTACACACCTACGAAATTTCCTTGACTTTCAAAGCTTCGTGCACACAAGAGGACAGTCCCCAAGCAGCTAAAATGAATCCAACACTGAGGGAGACGGAGAAAGTCAGCAAACAAGCATGAGTCTGAGTGTTGATTAGACTCAATTAATGTCGAATTGAAAACCCAGCAGTTGGAAGCCCTATAACACCTAATGAGAAACCCTCCCCGCTGCGGTGCAGAGCAGCAAGTGGCGAGAGCTCCTGTGGGCCAGGCTCGTCTCTACCCACTTCTCACAGCGCCGGAGCTCTAGCACCACAAATAACACAAACACGAGTCCCTCGGCTGCATGCTAATCCACAGCACTTCATCTGAAAACATCCCCTCAATGGAAACCATTAGGCGACTGGAAATCATCTTTCAGTATCAGCCTCCAACTCTCCATTTCTGTTCGCCTCCAACTCTTCATTTCTTTTCGCCGAGCACATGTTGCACTGTCTCAGCGAGCGGGCGGCGCTGTGATGTGTGTGTGATGATGCTTGTTTGAGGCCGGGCTAATGGAGGCCATTTCTCAGGCTAACCTATTACCTTCCCAAAGGCCTGAGATCAGCGCTCTGCTCGCATCAGAATGGCAAAATGGATCATAAATGATACCAACACCCGTCCTGACATGATGAAAGAATGAAACAGGGTTTATGGCTGCCCTTTAATGCTCACATGGCTCTTCAGTCTTCGCAGAGGTAATAACGGCGGCCGCAATATCATCTACATTACAGTACCTCCTCATTCCTCTCGTCCAAGGAATCCCTGACGACAATGAGATGCAAACTATCTTCAGTCAGTACTTTAAGGGTCATGGCACTTTCTGTGCACATGAAATCTAAACCGCTTTCTTGCAGCATGAACTACAGTAGCATGTAGCCTGTTTAAGTGAGGGCTATAAAGTCTATACTAAAGGGCTGTTTTCCCATTCCTTCTTAAATAAAGTACTGTGCAACAGTCTTAGACACCTGGGAAATTACATTTAAAAATGCGTTTAGCTAGGCAGTAAGTGTTTACTTTCGCAATTAATGTATACAGCGATTTTATGTACGTCAGTGTGTTCACTTAACCACTTTCAGATCTTTCCTCATGAACGCACAGTGTTGCTAATAGTTCTAATCAAAGACCTGGTTTGGCTCAATCAGTATTTAGATGCATTAAGTGCTGATGGAATTTCATCAATCCATGCAAACGCACTGAAGCGAAATCTGTGTTACACACGCAAACACACATATATACCTATTCACACACAAATACATGAACATATATACATACAAATATATATATATATGTATATATCAACACACACACACGCACACACACACATATATGTATATACATATATACACGCATAAATATATACTTATATACTTACATATATACATCCAAATATATATATGAATATGTATATATCCACATACACATGTTTTCCACTGAGGCTGACTTATAATGTTTATGTAGTTTTATACATCAAACCCATCTAAATTCATTTTTACACACACACATATATACATATATATATATATATATATATATATATATATATACACTCAACAAAAATATAAACGCAACACTTTTGTTTTTGCTCC
>JBBPCZ010000017.1:9074106-9084730 GCA_037974445.1 Brycinus macrolepidotus | reverse complement strand
TGAAACTCCATCAGCAGCTCCTGATTTAATTTAATGAAGGACTGATTGAGTCAAACCAGGTTTCTGATGGAAACTATCAGTAATACTGGACTTCCACAAGAAACACACTGATATACTGAACAGAACATCACTATTAACTGTGTAATGTTATTTGTATTTATTCTTTTTAGTTTATTTTTTTATATATTTTGTAATATTAATGTGAAAAAAAAATGATTAATGTGAACAGGACCAGGTATCTGATGGGAACTACAAGTAACACAAGGAACACATTGATATACTGAACATAAAATAACTTTTTACTGTATAATGTTATTTGTATTTATTCATTTTAGCTTTATGTAGCATATTTAGTAATATTAATGTGAATTAATGCACATCTAAACACTTTTTAAATATTTTCACAGGTACCCAAGACTTCTGCACAGTACTGTATGTGCCATCTAACTTCCAGAACTGTATTTGTTGTATCAGTGAGATGCATGTCAACACAATGTGTGTAAATAGAACTGAGGAATTGAGGAATTATATTAAAATTCTGTGCAGGTACAACTGGAGAGCTCTTCTTTCATCAACAAATGACTGGAGATTCAGCTCACAGGGAAATTACTGTCTGGAGTCAAGGCTCGATTGTCTTGAATCAATGTTCAGGCAATATTTCAGACTAGTGGCGATAACAATAGCATTGTGTTAGAATCCACTTCTAGACAGAGACCTTAATGACAAGCTCTAAAGAAGAATAGACATAACATCTCCTCTGAAACGCGGCTCGAGGTTCCTAAGCGGCATAATGAGAAGGAGAGGCCGGAGCGGCCTTCTTGCCAAGACGGCACATCTGTACGGCTGGAAGCGCGGAGGAACCTGATCTAAAGGGTGCTAAAAGCTCCCCTTTATTTTGACGGATTTGTTTTTAATGTTGCAAATGACTGCTAACAGACTTAAGTGGGATAAACAAACCAAGAGGACTTCGCATCGCGCCGAACAAAGGAAGGAGGTGGATACTGATGCCGTTTTTGATCTAAGAGTAAATACAAGATGTTAAGCGTGGCTAAGTCTCCCGCTTCCTGCAGTGTAAGCTGTGATTTTATCCATATTTAATAACCAGAATCTCAAAGGATTTGATATGGACTGAGAGTGGTTTATGAGAGGTGCACTGCTGCCTCCCAGTGGCTGCACAGAGGTACTTGCAGGAGGCCCAGCATCTCAGGAGTGCTATTTACAAGAAAAGGCTGAATGTAATTAGGAACTTTTGACAACCCTGACTAATTGGTGGCATCGACTCCCTCGGGACACGTCTGCATTCGAGCTATTTTTGGTGCAAGTGCAAATCATTATTCACAGACCACAGAACTCAATAACAAATGGCATCTGAAACATCTTATTTGACCTCAGGAAAGGAAAAAAAAAATAACAAAAACACCACAGAAAAGAGATGGCACACTACAGAACCCGCTTCTTATTCTCTTGCTCGGAGCCACTTTCAATAATCAGTAAATTCCTCCAACATTGTCCACCCAAATACAAAAGATTCAAAACAAGATCCACATGTTTGCCCGAGAGAAGTGCCCAAAAGAGCGGGCTGCCGGTACCTCAGAGGGGTGGCGCACTTCAAAAGCAAAGGGGCACAGATAGTAGGGAGAGATACGGTGGGGCGAACGAGATGAGCAAAGAAGAGAGTGAGAGAGATCAGAAAGCTATGAGCAGGACATCTGCTTTTGTTTTATCCTGGGAGGACGAGCAGTGTGTGTGTAAGGGGATGGTTTATTGCTGGCATAAAGCGAGTAAAAACCCAGAGGCCCCCGACTGTGTTAATCTGGACCCCATGTTTCATTTAGGTACAGAGGTTTCTTCTTTCAGAACTGCTCCTCCAGGTCCCTCCAAACATGCCTTACCATCCACATCCAGTCTCACCCCAGTGAGATTCACTTTTCTATTCGCTACAGACCCAATACGGCAGACGCCAAGACAAGCAAAGGCGCTATGAGGCAAAATGAACGAGGAAAGCATTGTGAAAAGCATTACGTCCACACGCCAAGGTCTACAGGACACAGGCAGGACCTACCAGCTTGTTCTCCTGCATGTAGATTCTCTGCAGTTTGGGGCAGCCCCTCGCCAGCGCTATCAGACCCTCGTCACTGACGTTATAGCACTGACCAAAATGCACATCTTTCAGCTCTGGACAGTGTTCACCCAGCTGCAGAGAAAAAGAAAGGAAACAGAGTGATGACCCTTACATACTAGTGCTGGTCAGAGTTTTTACAGCCAGTTCATCTAATGGCTGAATATTATGGGCAGTATGAATTAGCCAGGCTTATTTTGTTAAAGCAATAGAAAATATTGTATTTTGCATCAGTGCCAAGGTATTCAAATATTTACTGAACACAGAAAAAAAAACAAGTTTTACCCTCTTTATCAGTGCAAAATTCTACAAATGCAAGTAAAATATGATGTCAGGAACAGTGCCAGGTTCTAGCTAATTTAAATCATTATCAGAAAATTTTACTGATCCTGGAGGAAATTTCTTAATACTTAGAAATGTTGAAAAAAAATGTATTTTTGCAACCGTCTCGCACTTCGCAGGCTAAATGAACACTGATTTAAACACACTGAATTAATGCTTTACATTATTTGTCATTAAATCGCAACAGCAATAAAACACTGATCGAATGTTAGGAGTGAATATCATCTGATTTGGATCCTGCCCCCTTGCTATACACAGAAAAGCTCGATTCATGATCAAGCAAAACAGTGGCCACGAGAACATCCAAATAAAATAAATATAATGTTAAAAGAAATATAATATATAAAAGAAATATATATAATAAATAAAAGAAACATGTTGTTATAAAGGTTTTAGAGGTTTGGAGAAAGCAGTGTTGGTCTTAAATGTAATTTATTTCTCAAATATCAGGAAACTTTTTTTTGTTGATGACATTTTTATCTCTGAATCTTTGAACAGATTTTAAAGAGTGGGTGTTTTATAAATATTCACTGATTCAAATGTCATTCCACTCAAAAAACATGCAAAAGCAACAGCAGTGCAGGGTGTTTTATCCTACAGGTGAATGAACCAGCTGGATGCAACAAACAGCCCCATTCAGATGACTGGAGGTTTCAGTAAACGGGTCATTTACGCAGAACCACAAACTAATATTTGAGTGTCAATCATAACAATAGCTAAACAATATTACTGTAATTTAAGAAATAATATTAATGATAATAATAAAAAAAAATTTTCCCGATTCTCATTACCGCAGTAAATCCAGTTACTTACAGTTTCTTCACAATTACTTAATACTGATATTTATCATTTTTGCCTTTTTTATTAGAAATAATTTATTTGACTGACTTTTACCTGCTGAATCTCTATTTTACTAAGTGCTGAAATCCTAAAGAAGTGAACCATTAAAAAGAATATTATGGTTAAAAAAAAAAACCCTCAATGACGGTCAAGTGTGTTACAGTAATGAGATACGACACTGAAAAATACTATATTTTATAAAATGCATGCTTTAATAATTTGCATTAAAATGCCTGGTTTGAGAACATTTGCAGAGTATATGATTGTTATGTAGGTGATTATGTATTATACATCTTCAAATCGTCCTGTGTTGTGGCAAAGAGAACCTACTCACTAAAATGATACTAAAATATTTAAATTTAAGTGATCAGTTAATCATTCAGGTTTATTTTTTAATTATTTAACCACACATAATGGGTTGTACATCCATTAAAAATAAAAGACTGTTATTTTCATTTTTTTAAGTTCATGGCATTTGTCTCATCTGTGAGAATAACCCAAATATAAATTTTAAATACACTTAATTTCATACACGTATAAAAAATATCTCTGATATGATGTTCCTACTCTACAAACTCACAGGTTTCAAATCATAGGAAAAAGAAAGTTATAAAAGTTATTACAGAATTCACACTCAGAATAATGTTAGATAACTGCATTAAAAACAGTAATGCACAGTATTGTGAAAAGTCTTAGGTACCTGTGAAAACTGTTTAGATGAACAAGAAGTGTTTTTTTTTCACATTAATATGACTAAATATACCAAATAAAACTAAAAAGAACAAATAGAAACAGCATTACACTGAAATATATGATGTTATGTTCAGTATATCAGTGTGTTCCTTGTGGAAGTCCAGAATTACTTGTAGTTTCCATCAGAAACCTGGTTTGACTCAATCAGTCCTTCATTAAATTAAACCAGGAGCTGCTGATGGAGTTTCACAAATCCAAACAACGGCTGGAGGAACGGAGGAGGAATCTGGAACTGAACCTGTGTTCTCCTCACCAGCTCACACAATATCAACTACTTTTACAACCAAATCTTGATACTTTTACTGCTTTTTTGTCTGTTTGCATTTATTCTAATGTTAACTTTGCAGACAGAAAAACACACGCTGAAAAAAATAGCTTTAAACAATTTGCATAGACGCCTGAGACTTTTACACAGTACTGTAAATAATTACAGCTTATTCTGATCATATAATAACTTATTGGTGTTCACAAAGTAAAGCAGAACCCAGTGCTCATTTCTAAACCTGTACAGACCTGTTTGAGCGCGTGGTCAGTCAGTTTGTCCTGGTTCCCCACATGGACTTTCTGCAGCAGTGGGCAGTGCGAGGCTACAGTGCAGAGGGACAGGTCGCTGAGCTGCTTGCAGCGGTACGCTGTGTATTTGACCAGGCCCGGACAGTGAGAGGCCAGGGTACACACACCGTGGTCCTGAACGTTCCGGCAGTCCGAGATGTTGATCTCTGTTACATTCTGTCTCCGCGAAGCTATCTTCACCAGGAGGTCATCTTTCACCTGCAGGACACGAAGACGGTCAAGTAACTGAAGTGGCATTTCTTTCAGGAGACCAAAAAACCCATTATTTATAAACCTTATCCTACTTCACAGCACAATTTCTTGGTATCAGAATATTATATTGTAAAATAAAGGATGAATTTAAGTACATTTCTGCAGTTTATTTTATTTTAGACTTTACATTTTAGATTGTTCTTGTCTTTGTGTCTCTGTGTGTGACATTAGCACTTTCCTCCACGATCAATAAAGTTTACTGACTTTGATTCTGAAATACATTAATGGTACTACCATTAATAGTAACATGAACATTAATACAAAAACAAGTGAAGCACTCACCTGTTGGAGGCCACTGAGATCGATTTGCTTCCAGAACTGAAAGTCTAAGCAGAGGTCCCGCCAGTACTTGCAAACCAGGGAAGCACTAAGACAACGCTCTTTTACCGACAAATGTGAAAAAACCTAGAGGAAAAACATATTTAGATTATTTAAATATATCATACAAAAAAAAGGTTTATTTGAATACAAATAAATAGTTGAATGAGTCACAGTTCAGCACCTCAACCCATTTGTATGCATTTTCTAAGATGAAAAGAGGGGTCCTGTCTGGTGCAAACAGCGTGTGAATATTTTCTCTTTTACGCGTAACCAGCATCAAAAGCAAACAAACTACCACTCCTGAGCCAAAGTAACTGTGAAAAACTGCTCTAACAATGAATTGGCACAGTGATGCCCATTCATTAATCACCACAAACTTTTTTTCTTTTTATATAAGCTAATCATTTACATTAATGGAATTTGGCAGGCGCTCTTATACAGAGCAAGTTATATGCGTTCCTGTGTATATATACCCAGTGTTCATACAAATAATACAAAAATATAAATATAGACATTTGTGTGTGTATGTAAATTTATGTGTGTATATAAACCTGTATATATATGTGTGTGTGTGTGTGTGTGTGTGTCTGTGTGTATACACATACTTATACAGGTTTATATACACATATATATTTACATACACACACAAATGTCTATATTTATATTTTTGTATTATTTGTATACTGTACTTTTTACATTATACTGTTGTATAGCTTTTATTTTATTGTTTTTGCTGCTCTTCCCCTTGTACTGTCCACTTTCTGCCATAGCAATGCAAATTTCCCACTTGTGGGACTAACAAAGGTTTATCTTATCTCTTATCTTCTCTTATAGTTTAAGCGAATCTAGAGTTGAGAGTCTTGCCCAAGGACTCATATAGTACCACAGAGTGGTTGCCAGCAGCAGTCTAGATTCTGGAGCAAATATGATTACTGGATACAAATATGGCTACTGAATGACACACTGAAGTAATTTGGATGGCAAAATAAAGGTACTGAAATTCAATACCCCACTGTCCTAATGAAAAGTATGATGTTCTTATATTTTTGTCATATTGCCCACCGAGGGTGTTATAATACACAAATTAATATTGTTCATGCCAGTGGTCACTACTTGCCCCTGGAGATCTAAAGCCACAACCCTGACTTTAGTGATCCCACCTGACCTCATTATTGCATTTTAAAGTCCTCGATTAGCTGAATGAAGTGTGTAAAGTTGGGGTTGGAGGTGAAGTCTCCAGGAGAAGACCACTGGTTTACACTATTTTATTACATTATACAGATAATATTATACTACTATACTTTAATTACTATTATTGCTGTTGTGATAAATAATAATCACAATAATAATAATTATAATAATAATAATAATAATAATAATACATTCAGGGGGGTTACCAACCTAAATAGAAATACTTTCTACTGTTCAAAAAAAAAAAAAATCAAATACCTAAAAAAAAAGACAGAAATGCACTTCTTCCCTGAACTGCACCCGAAACCTTTCAATGTTTAAATGTATTTGATTTAGAGGAAAACCATGGTAATTGCACTTTCAATGGGCAATGCAATATTGTACTTTATAATAATGTTTAAATCTTAACTCTATACTGAAAATGTATTGTACCCTGATGTATCAACTACAGTACATATAGCATCATGAAATATGCATGGTTAGGGCTCTTCCCTCCACTCCTAGAGCACAAACCTTGAGCAGTATGGAGGATGGCAGGTGGTTGATGCGGGATGTGTCCGTGTTCTCCGTATTCTTTCCTTCATCTGATCTGTCGCTGTGAGACAGTGGGCAGGAGAAGGAGGAGCTTTCCGGAGTGGCAGCGCTGCTGCTCGCGCTTTCGCCCGAGTCCGTTCCCTGCAGGCCCAGGCCCGAGCTCTCCTCCTCCGAGGACGAGGACGAGGCAGAGGAGGAGGAGGAGGAGGGCAGGGGGCAGAGCTGGGGCAGGAGGTGCTGGTCAGCCGAGGGGGAGGATCTCCTCTCCTCCTCGCCCCCCTCCGGGGAATCGTGAAAGGCGCAGCGCGGCTGCTTGCAGGGAGCCGTGCATCGGCGCGGCTCGCCACACTTACGCTTGCACACCATCTCCGAGTAGTCAGCAGAGCAGCGGAACAGCGCCGGGGCTCCGATCAGCCTGGCCGGCACGGTGGACAGCAGACCCCTCCGGCCCTGGCCCTCCCAGCCAACAGCCAACTCCCCTGGCGACAGCAGGAACCTGGCGCAGTCCTCGGGCGAGCTCAGCGACACGTACCGCTCGGCGAGCTTGGAGGCAGCAGCAGCAGCGGCCGCACCAGCGCCGTTCTCGCAGGGGCAGGGGCAGGGGCAGGGGCAGTCGTCCTCGAGGCTCTCGGCGGTGCTGCGGACGATGAAGCACAGCATGCAGGGGCCCCGAAGGAAGCAGTTCCTCCTCTTCTTCTTCTTGCGCAGCTTCCGACTTCTCTTCTTCTTCAGGCAGTAACCATTTTTCGAGAGAAGATGGCCCATATAGATGACTCAGGTTGACTCTGGAGGAACAAAACAGAGGAAAAAATGGTCACACAACAAAAACACTCTCAGGGTTTCAAAAGTCCGTATGAACAAGAAATCATAACACAGTCTCCCTCCAGATTATCAAGTAAAACACGGAATCTGGAAGCTTGGTGATGAAACATATTATTGATTACTTGTTGGTGCATGGTGATGTAATCTCAAATCTGAGGCAGGCAAAAGAAATTAAATTGTGATAGAAGATCACAGGAAAAAATGGGAAGAGCATTGTCTTTTAAACAACGTGTAATGTGATATATGATATATGATATGAAATCTGTTTAGATTTCAGCTCGACCTCCAGCAAATGCATGAAAAGCAAATGTGCTAACTGGCGAAAACACGTGTCAAATACTCTGATCTAACCCAACAGTCGGCATAAGGAAAAAAATTAGCCAATAAGATTTGAGATGTACAAGACTTGTGTTTTCCCAAAGAATAATACACCAGCCTTTCATCCTATATGACCACTGAATTCTCACAGCAAGACTCCATCTGAATAGTCAGTTCTTGTATGTTCTGTTACAGGTGTGACTGACACCTGACATTCCTGATGTAAATGCATGGGGATTCAAGCACTGCGCAAATCAAGGCCGCTCTAAACCTCAACAGCTTCTGTGTTAGGACATACAGTACTGTGCAAAAGTCTTAGGCTCCTGTTCAAACTGTTTAAAGCCATTAATCTGAGCAGTGAGGGACTTTCTACCAGCAGATACACAAGGTAACATTAGAAAAAAGTAAACAAACAAGAAAGCATGAAATAATATCAAGATTTGTTTTGTTCATAAAAAGTACATCAGGTTTAGGGAGCTGGGTTCAGTTCCAGATTTCACCTCAATGCTACCGGCCTTTGCATGGATTTGTGAAACTCCATCAGCAGCTCCTGATTTAATTTATTGAAGTATCGATTGAGCCGAACCAGGTATTTGATGAGAACTACAATGTAATACTGGGCTTCCAAGAGGAGAAGTCTGGGAACGAGCGGCACATCTTATTTAATCAAATGAAGTACTGATTGACCTGAGCCAGTTATCTGAGGCATTTGACAAGATCTATCATTCTAATAATAGCTTTCAAATACGTACTGCTCAGCAAAACAGGTTTTAAACATAATTTAAACAATGAAGCTGCATTAGATCTATTAGAAGAGCCTGTCAGTCAACAAATAACAATACTATCCAACACATCATGCAGGAAACCTCAGCAAAAAACATGCCTTCCCCATAAACAACAACAGTCCAAAACTGAAAAGTATGTTAGATGTGGCTGCAGGGTGAAGACAGGGCTGAGCTACACAGTTCAGGAGGCTTCGCATGGACCTGCTGATGGAAAATGATGCTTGCACAAGAGGCATAAGGTGCAGAAACCACTGCTTTCAGTTCAGCAAGCACCTGTTCCTCCCGGTTTTCTACCTTTCAATCCAAAGTGAGGACTGTCAGCAGGACCCTCGTCTCCTGTGGGACAGGGGGGTGACTCTGGGTTTACCAAGCTGACTAATAAAAAGGGGTTCTTCATGAAGCAGGACTTCTCAGCCAAAATACATGATGCCTGAAGCTGAAACACCCCAGTGTCTCAGGAGGAGAGGCTGCAGGACAGCTCTCTGAAACAAGGGGGGGTCTCTGAGCCCCCCTGAGCCCCCTGTTTATCTACAGGTCAGTGTGTTTTTATGTTTTATCACTCAGCCTGTGGTGTGGAGGTAGCTGGAGGTGCTAGGTGTGCTAGCTCGGCTCGGCTCGGTTCCGGACAGACCCCCGGGCCCTCACCAGCGGTGCGCGCGGCCTGGCCCGCCCCTGTCCCGCGCGCTCATCACCCGGACAGGTGGTCTCAGGTGCAGAGAGAGCCCAAGCTGGAGCTGCTGGGAGAACTGGGCTTCTTCAGGTTCTCTGCAGTTTAAAAACACATCCGGCAGTCACTACTACACAGGAAGTCCCGCCCCGCCGAGTCAGAGTGAGTGAATCATCAGAGAATCGGTTCCTAATGAACTGCATCCTTTCAACAGGTCGGGAACCGATTCAACTGAATCAATCCGACCCCACTTCAGGGCTGCATGGAGACTGTGGGAAAACACACTGTGTACTGTGTACTGCATACTATAGTAGCACGTTGCTGTATAATGTACCAGTGCAAATTACTGTATACTGAATCAATTTTACTGTATACTGTACCAGTGCAGATTACTCTATACTGAACCTGTTTGTACTGTATACTGCATACTGTACAGGTGCAGGTTACTGTGTACAGTACCAGTCTAGATTACAGTATATAATGTGAGTTACTCTATACTGTACCATCCTGGATTACTGCATACTGTACGAGTACATACTGTTTGTGCAATACACCTCAACTCAACTGCTTAATATACTGTTTGAATGTTATTGAATGTTAGTCTCATCTCCTCATCACCTGGTGCTATTTCATTTTATTGCATTCACTATATTTCTATGTCAAAAACACTAAGTCACTTTTCATAAACCATTTGCACAACTGATCTGCTGGTTCAGCACACAGTCTTAAACACAGAAGTGTAAGTTACAGTTATTTTATTTTGTTATGCTAATTTATGTTATAATTTTTTGTTGTTGTTGTTACTTTTGGTTGCACTATTGTTATTGTCTCTTTTTTTATTATTATTTCTCGCTTGCCTTATCTTTATACTTCTTGTTGCACTAAGCTTTCTCATGACTTAAGAATTTTCCTCAGGATAAATAAAGTTCTTTCTTATCTTCTTGTATTATCTTCTTATATTGTACCAGTCTGGATTACTGTATATTGTACCAGTCTGGATTACTGTATATTGTACCAGTGCAGATTAATGTATACTGTACCAGTGCAGATTAATGTATACTGTACCAGTGCAGATTACTGTATACTGTACCAGTGCAGATTACTTTA
>JBBPCZ010000017.1:9040100-9057230 GCA_037974445.1 Brycinus macrolepidotus | reverse complement strand
TATATATATATATGTATATATGTATATATATTCACAGTACCGTCCAAAAGTCTTAGAAACCTGAGAAAATGATATTTAAAAAGTGTTTAGCTTTGGTATATGTCTTTTAAAAGTTAATATTAGAATGTATATACGAATAATATTAATGCAAAGGCCGCAGGCATTGAGGTGAAATCTGGAACTGAACCTGTGTGCTTCTAACCAACTCACAAAATATCAACTACTTTTTTACAAACAAAACAAATCGTGATATTGAAAGCTTTCTTATTTGTTTGCATTTATTCTAATGTTACTTTGTGTATCTGCTGGTAGAAAGTCCCTCACTGCTCAGATAAATGGCTTTATACAGTTTGCACAGGAGCCTAAGACTTTTGCACAGTACTGTATATAACACATTTTTGGCCTAACGAAATACAAACATACCTTTGCCTTCACTAAGATAAGATAAGATAACCCTTTATTAGTCCCACAGGTGGGAAACCTGAGTATGCCCAGGTGCCTGGTAGCAGCAGACATTGAAAGAAACAGTAATAATGCACCACAAAATTGCACATTGCACACAGTAATCTGAAAATAGGGATAAGGAATAAAACATTGTGAAAACTAAAGAAAAATCTTAGTCCCAAAGTCTGACATGAGTGGTCAGGTCCTCAAATATTTTTCAAGCTATTTATTCAGGTCTGTGAATGATCCATTGCTGGTTCTAAAGCTCTTAGAACAATCTTAGACTGTTCTTAAATGTTTTAATTCATACGGAGTGGTTTGATTTGGGGTTTTTTTTTTTTTTTTTTTTTTTTGCCTGAACTGCTCAGATGCGTTCTCACGCTCCTCCTCCATCAGTTTGCCAACTGTAGTCCCCTCTTGTCCAATATGTACAGTTTGTCATTAGTATTTGGGAACCCTCCCCATGAACCACATGTTTACTGAGGGGTTTGTTGACAGAGGGGTTGGTGGTGAGGTGCAGCTTTCCTCTGTTTGTTCTGTATGGAGACGCCTCCAGCCCTGTTCTGCTTGCTCTGCAGGGTTGCATCACAAGGCTATAACATTAATGACATGGCTCCTGCAGCTGCCTTCATCACATGGATACTTCAGCCTGCTTTCCTCACATACTGAAATGTCTTTTGTTTTTCTTTTTCTGCAGGTTGGAGGAGAATAAAATTCATACTAGGTCAGCGTCTAACTCATTAAGGTAATTTGTTATATCTGAGTCTGAATTTGTACCATTGTACAAAGTCCCAACTTCCAAACCAAGTAGTTTTTGGCCGTTATATCAGACTTGTTTTGTGTTTTGTACAGAATTATTCTACAGTCAAGTGCGCAACGCTGTAAATCTGTAAAATCTCAGAATCCTTCCAGTAACGCGGATGTAAGGAAAAGAACCAGAATCTCGCCTGGATCCAACGGAGCTAACAGGTTGGTATTTCATCCATGGCCGAAGCACACGCCTGTACTGTGGTGGTAAATAATTACATCTGCACATCAAAATTGGACTCGGCAGTAAGAGCTTTGGTCTATTTTGTGCCAATGATTTATTCCCTTCCCTTTGACAGCCCGTTATTACATTCCAGACTGGCAAGGTCTTTAGGCAGCTTGCATGTAGTGGCCGGTGAAAAGAGCCGCGAGTTCTGTGAAGTCAGTCCAGGCCCCGTGGCTACAGGTAGCATGGGCAACCTGTCAAACCTAAAGCGAGTAAACCCACTCAGCAGCGATCAGCTCCCGTTGCCTCTTCAAGCCAGCAATATGGCCCCAGCCTGAGTCTCCTATTAGTAAGTTAATAGCCGTCCCCGCCAGACTGAGCGCCAGAAACTACCGTTAAAATCACATCTGAAAGCTACGCTGTTCTTTTCTTGATTTCCTGCATGACTCTACGCAGGCTGTAGCTCCTCTTGGTTCTCGGCTTACACTGTTCTACCTGCTTTGTGCATCTGTTTGTTCTCCCGGGGGAGGGGGAGGGCTCCTCTGGTTCGCTCTCGTGAAGAACAATCATAATTTAGGTCGTCTGTCTTACTGTAACTGAAACAAATACTGATTTCAGCCTTCTTATAGCTTTATAATTGAACTGCACTGTTCTTCTCAGCCACATTAACTGTAGTTTTAACAGGCATGTGTGTATGTCTCTTTCTTCCACTCTAACAACCCTGTAACAGAAGAGCAGTGTCCAGAAGAAGGAAAACTCTGCACTCTTTGCAATCAGTGCGCTTTACAAGACTATGGTATTTCACTTCTTTCTTTCTTTCTCTTGCTCCCTTTTTAGATTCCTACTGCTCCCTCACCCTTGAACTGTTAGCAGGTGCTAATTTGGATAAAATGTAGGATCTTCTACTTGCTAATTCAAATTTTCTCTCTCTTCTTTCCCACAGCCATGCCATCCCTAAAGCTAGGGCACCTCTACTCCGCTAAACTCCGTTTTCCTCAAGACCCAGGAGGGACTTCATAAAGTCTACAGTTTTTTGTTTTATTAAAAGAGTCTGCTATGGACAATATCCTCAAAGGTGACTGTGTTTACAGGATGGAAGCATTTTATCTACAGAAAAGAACGAGTTGGAAACTTTGGAATGCTAACATTACGTGAAGTCAAATCTTTTCTATTTTAATGTTAAAATAACGAGTACTATATAGCCTTAACATATTTTCCCCAAAAAATGTCTGTAATCTTGCGTGGTTCATAATGCACCACTGTGTGACCTACTAATGGTGTAGACCAGGGGGGTCCAACTCCAGTCCTGGAAATCTGGTGTCCAGAGCAGTTTGGTGGTTCCTCCCCCTCAAACACATTAAATAAACACTGGTGAGTAGACCCAGGTGTGTTTGAATAGGGAAAACACCAAACTGCACTGAACACCACCCCTCCAAGACCATAGCTGGGCACCCCTGGTGTAGACTAATGTGAATTATTATTTTATTTTTTAACAAACCTATGTTTGGCAGCTGAAAGCTGTATATACGCAACTGTTTGATAAATGTTAATGAGCTGTTGTAAATTTTTTACCTGTAAATACTTTATAACTTTTATTTTGACTTCTTCCATGCATTTCCTTAGCATGTTTACATATCATGTATGTACTAAGCCTGTATCCTCACATGCTTTTTAAAGTAAATTCATCCTCTAATTCTCCTATTTCCTCGTGTTCCTTCATCGTCTACTTTGTCATCCTGTAACTGATGCATGAGGATCCTATTTCAGTTCTTTAGTATGAAATAGTGCTGAAGTTTCTGAGCAACCAGTGATTAGTCCACATCAAAGGGATTTATACAAATTACTCTAATTTCTGAATTATTCCTTTTGTAGGGATGTGTTGATCAGGGAACGGCAGTCTGATGCCACTATCCTATATTTTATGCACATATTGCACATGTTTTATGTCCATACATAAAACATTTATAAAATGTAGAAAATGGGACTCTACCTGGATTAGCATTATGGAGAGATAACATTTCTGTAAGCTTACTAGTGCAGTAAAATGAATAGAATACAGATATTTTATGCCCAATAGTGCAGCATCTGCTAAATATTCTGCTTTTCCGATGTTCAGTAAAAACATTGAATATGGGTCAAATCTAAATGTCTGTCCAAGGCTGATAAAATGTTAAACAAAATCTTCACTTTCTTGCTGCCAGAGCACAGGGGTGGGTTACTGTACTTCTACTGACGTTATGATTAGTATCTATAAATTAACAACATATTAAATGTTAAATTCTGAAAAGCTTATTTAAAAAAATTTGTATGGTTGAATTTTAGTCAAGGGGAAAAAATTTGAGTGTAATCAAAGTTACAATTGTTGGGCTGTGACTAACCTTGTTATAACAGATGTAATAAAGTGCTTAGAATAACTAGAGGCAGGTGAAATATAATAGATTTTTCAAAACAGTTTTTAACCTGTTTTGATGTTTTTTCTTGAGATCTGGTCCTCTGAAAATATCTTTACAAGTTGAATATCTTTTATTATTAAGGTGACAGTTAAAACATGGTGGAAAAAGATGGTGTTAATAAAATAGTTAATAGTAGGAGAGGAATTGGGTTATTTTGTTCTGCTTCACACACACACACTGGCACTGACTGAATGCTCTATAATTACTCATTTAGAATTATTTCACTAATTCATTTAAGGGGCAGTTTATTTAATATCTTACTGCAAATTCTAATATTTCGGATGCACAAAAATACTGTCTGCATGGTTATCAGGACATTATTCTCCGTAATACTTGGTATCACCCTGTTTCAAGATTTAAGATTTAAAATTCTTTATTTGTCACATACACAGTTATATAAGTACAACATTTAGTGAAATCTGCCCCTGAGACTGTACAGTAAAGTTTACAAAGAAATTTATAAAGAGAAGTTTATACAGAGAAACTTGAAAATGCTAAAACTATGGTAATAAAAATATATAGAAAAATATATTTAAATATTGTAATTAGAAACAAGACAACAGTGCAAATGCAACACAATAGAATATCTGTGCTGTAAAGTGCAGTGTGCTGGTTTACTGGTTGATGTAAACAGACTTCAGTGACAGAAGACAGATGAGGTAAAGTGGTTGCTGAGACACAGGGAAGTTGGTGAGATATAGTGAGGTTGGTGAGACACAGGGTGGTAAAGTGGCAGGTGATACACGGGGAGGTTGGTGAGACACAGGGAGGTAAAGAGGCTGGTGAGACACAGGGAGGTTGGTGAGACATGGCGAGGCTGGTTAGACACAGGGAGGTAAAGAGGCTGGTGAGACACAGGGAGGTTGGTGAGACATGGCGAGGCTGGTTAGACACAGGGAGGTAAAGAGGCTGGTGAGACACAGGGAGGTTGGTGAGACATGGCGAGGCTGGTTAGACACGGAGGTAAAGAGGCTGGTGAGACACAGGGAAGTTGGTGTGGCACAGTGAAGTTGGTGACACACAGGGAGGTTGGTGAGACTCAGTAAGGTAAAAGGAGTGAGGTTAGAGGGGTTGAAGGGGGCGGTTTTGGCGGTTCTCTTACGTAACCGCGACCCTCTCGCGTTCCCTTTAAACGCTAGCGTAAACATCCGTTGCAGCGCGCGGGAGGCGAACGGCGCGCCTCTACTGGCTCAGAGAGCTGTCAATCAGAAGCGGCGCGCTCTGGAGTGTTTGAACCGCATTGGCCGAAACTGCTTTGACCAATCCGCTTCTGATTGGCTGCCGCTCACTATCCTCTTTCGCTATTGGCTGTTTTCTTTATGACGTGCCCAGCATAGCTGCAACATCCTCACCTCTGATTAGTCGCCTTGCGCTCGGGCGCGATTTCTAACGCGGGAAAAGTGTGGAGCAGCCTGACACTGGGACGGGCGGAAAGTACCTGCAGAGACGGATTTAGAAGGAGATAATTACACAATTTTAAACACTTTTATACTAAAAACTATTTTAAAGCAAGAAAAAAAGCGATTGTTTTTTTTGGCTGGAAATGAAAACCTGGGTGCGAAAGCAGCTCCTGTTTGGAGAAAAGAAGAGAAACTGACTGGACTTCATCGACAGCTGCCTCTTCTTTACTTTGTTTGACTTTTCTTAGTCGGTTTAAGCCCATTTTACTACGTTTTATTCACTTTTATTGACTTTTAAACACATTATCAACGCCATGGCTGACAGCAAGCACCCCCAGGTCATTTTTTGCAACGATTCGCCCAAAAGGGTCCTGGTTTCTGTGATCAAGACGACCCCGATCAAGCCCAAGACGGCAGAGTCGGTTATGCCCACCAGCCCCGGCTTCAGCGACTTCATGGTTTACCCGTGGCGGTGGGGGGAGAACGCACACAACGTGACCCTGAGCCCGGGCTCCGGCAGCGGGGCCGCCTCGCCCGGCAGGAGCAGCTCAGCCCCGGCAGAGACAGACAGCCCCTCCGGAGAGCACTTAAAGGTACTTATGACACTTTTTATACACTTGAACCTGTTTAAAATGGCCCTCTCAGCTTTTCTTTATCCATCTGGAGTGGAAAAAACACTAATAAATACTAATAAACACATCCACTTGGTGCTATAGCAGGTTAGTTACTGTGCAAAAACAAAATAGAGCACTTAAGGCACCTTTTGTGCACTTAAACCTGTTTAAAATGTCAATTTGGGCTCTTCTTTACCCACCTGGAGTGGAAAAAAACACTTTTAAATACTAATAAACACCACTAAACACACCCATTTGATGCTGTAGCAGGTTAGTTACTCTGCAAAAACACAATAGAGAGCACTTAAAGGCACTAACGGCACTTTTTAGCCACCAAAACGTGTTTAAAACGACCATTTCAGCTCTTCTTTATCTACCTGGGAGCTAAAAAACACTAATAAATACTAAAAAAAAAAATACTAATAAACACTACTACTTAAGTGCTCTCTCACAATAACTAATCTGCTATAGCGCCAAGTGGGTTTAATAAGATAAGATAAAAGAGAACTTTATTTATCCCGAGGGAAATAATTTTGTCATGAGTGCATGTTTATGACAAAAGAATTTCTCTCGGGATAAATAAAGTTCTTTCTTATCTTACTAAACCCACTTGGCGCTATAGCAGGTTAGTTATTGTGAGAGAGCACTTAAGGCACTTCTTGTAAACTTAAAGCTCTTCTTTACCCATCTGAAAGTTAATAAAAACACTTAAAGGTACTTCAGGCACTTTTGTACATGAAAACGTTTTCAAAATGACAAACCGCAAGGAAAAAAACACTAATATACACTCCTAAACTCACCCAGGTTAGGGAAAACAAAGCACTTAAAGGCACTTTTTATGCACGAAAACGTTTTTAAAATGACAATTTCAGCTCTTCTTTATATGTCTGAAAGCTTTAAAACACTAATGTGTGCTATTATACTGATAAACACCACTAAACTCACCCACTCGGTGCTATAGCAGGTTAGTTACTGTGCAAAAACAAGAGAATTTTTAAAACGCAGTGTGGAAACAGAGCCTCTGTCCCTGCGAAGGGGCTAAAGGCTTAGTTTTAGGTGGTCGTGCTCTTGTGTGAAGGTTTATTTTAGTGGAAAAGCTCGAACATGTTTGTAAAAGCAGGATTTTAAACCCCTCTTCAGACAGGAGCAGCTGGTCTGTGCAAATGACGTCAGGCTTGCGCGCCAAAAAGGCGGGCGTGTTGGAGAATGGTGCAAAAAAGAATTAGTGCATTAAAAAACAAAACGAAACAAAACATTATAAAAGTACATTGACGCTTTTATTTATGGTGCAAAATACTCTCCTTTGTTATTACTATCTGCAGCATGCAGTCATTGCTGCTGTGTTGCAATAGAACCACCTTTATTCAGCTCACAGTCAAAATATTCAAGTAGAAATGATTTATTTTTCAGTGTCAGGAAGCATATGTTTAACAGAAAACCAGACAGAAGCCTCTAACACCGTTATAGCACATAATGTCAGTGTTTCATTTCTCCACTCTTTACTCTTGTGCCCCCTGCTGCCACTCCTCCATCCTACCTTTAACACAAGCTGCTCCCAAAGCTTTCACACTCTTACCATTCATGCAGACAATATTCAGCAACTATCCACACACACCTTAGCTGCCATGCAGGTGTCTTTCTCATTTGCATCTAAAACGATCAGAGAAGATATTTTTGAGGAGATTAGATAGATCGTCCACTTAAATAAGCAAAAGGAAATCCACTGAAAGAAATGAGTGAAGAAAAAATAATTACGAGGGACTTTCAGAAAGTTTCCGCACTTTTATATTTTCGCTGGAAACGGTGACGGCTGGAAGAGTAGTAATTGGTCATGTCTGAGAGTGTCATGTGACTAGTTCTGTCTGGCAAGCCGGCTGCCCTTGCAGTTTAGTGTAAGAGTTGTCACCCTTTTTGAAATTCTTAATAATTAGAGTTTTAAAAAGTGCAGAAACGTATTGAATATCCCTCATACATTCAAAAGAGAGAAATTTTGAGAAGTGTGGAAGAGTATCCCTGCAGATTCCAAAAAGCATTTCTTCCAAAAGCACACTAAATGTATAAAATTACATTTACTTGTTGAGGCTTCTGTGTAAAAGTGTTTTCTGCTTTTTGCCTGGCACTGAAAAATGAATAGCTAGCACTTAATGGCCATTTTTAAATCAGTTAAAGGGTGGTCTTTGACTTTTACACAGTGCATGTTGCTGATTACCGATTAGTGTGTGTTAGTTAAACATTACCTTTCCATATTAATCTATCTTTTGTCTTGTCTCAGGATGGGATACGTCGCGGCCGTCCGCGTGCCGATACCGTCCGTGAACTTATCAGTGAGGGTGAGAACTCCACCAGCCGGATCCGCTGCAACATCTGCAACCGGGTTTTCCCCAGAGAGAAGTCACTCCAGGCACACAAACGGACACACACAGGTGAGTGCCAGACTGCTCGACTGCTGTAACCTGTGCAGATGGAGCGTGAATGAAAAGTCATGTTTTGACTCTTGTTTCAGGTGAGAGGCCTTACCTGTGCGATTATCCGGAGTGCGGGAAGGCCTTCGTCCAGAGCGGCCAGCTGAAAACCCATCAGCGCCTCCACACCGGAGAGAAGCCCTTTGTTTGCTCAGAAAAAGGTGAGCTTCAACCTATTTAAGAGACAGCAACAAATGGTCATCTGTGTGGTACCTCAAGAACTAGAACCAATTTCATAGTTCTTACAGATGTATAACTGATGATATAACTTGTAATACTGATATAACTTGTAAAAACTAAAATCAGAATAAAATTTGTTTTTAAATGGATACAAACAGTTGTACCATATTAAATGGTCTAGTAAGGCAGTGATATTTCAGGTCACCCAAAGAACATCAAGATATCTTTTCTTTCGTCTAGGCTGTGGTAGCCGTTTCACTCATGCTAATCGACACTGCCCTAAGCATCCATATGCAAGGCTGAGGAGAGAGGAGCCCACGGGAGAGCCAGGGAAATCCCAGGGGGCTGATAACAAGGCTGTGGCTGAGTGGTTAGCAAGGTAAAAAAAAAAACCACTTTTACTGGGCCAAAAGGGCAAATAATAAAATAATAAAAAAAAAGAACTTGCCTGGTTTTGGTCTTGTCTACCAAAGTACCAAGCATTTATAATGTGACATTATTGTAATAAGATGTTATTTGCAGATGTTCAATCGCTGTGATGTAAACAAACTCATTCAGGGTGGTGTAATGGCAAATCATTGTTTATTGTGAAGAAAAACATCTTGAAACAGATTTTTTTCAGTGATGGCGATAGAAACCAGGGTTTGCTATTGTCTAAAACACAAATGCAACCATTTTTTTTACTATACAGAATGTCTAGTAAGCCTATGAAAGTTTTTATATGCAATGTTGATAACAGTAATGTACTAATCGACTTAAGTTTTAAGTTTTAGCCCGAAATCATTTCAAAACTAATGTAAAACAATGTCTACAGTATCAGACAGGGTATTCTTATAACCATTTCATGCAATAAGTTTCTATGAAAGATTGTCACCACCACTGTGAACTGTTTAGAAAAACTGGAGGAATTCCCCTTTAACAGATCAGTTACCAAATTTGAATGAGCAAGTCCTAACGAGATTTGATTTCCCAGGTACTGGCAGATGAGAGAGCAGCGAGCCCCAGCCATGAGTAAAGGAAAACCCCTGACCAAGGTAGGCATGGAGGACCAGGAGCAGCAGGACCCCATGGACTTCCTGCCTTCTGATGAAGCGGAAGAGGAGGAACCAGAGGAGGGGAAGAGCAGCAACGGAGGCGGGGCAGCCCGGCGACGCCTCCAAGAACAGAGGGAGCGCCTCCACGGAGCACTGGCTCTCATTGAGCTGGCCAACAACCTGTCTGCCTGAATTCACCAGTGTAAACTAAAGTCTAGGGTTGCACACTGTGTAATATCCCCAGTACGGAAAAGTATTGCAAGTGAGATCTCTTAACGTCCCTCTACACTTAGTGCTTTACAGGGACTTCACAGTTCACATTGCTAGCGATTTTACACAGCGCTTGCAACCCTAGGATTTCCAGCCTTGCAGTGTACCTGTGGGGCTGGCATAAGCTAAAAGCACCTTATTTTTGCTTACAGATTTAACGTTAGGCTGCTACTATGGTAGATATCTTTATATGAAGAATGTTTTGTTTTCTTCTGCTTATCAAAGAGAGGGAAAGACGATCATTTTTGTGTTTTGTTTTGGTTGTGTTGTGCACTTTTTTTGTAACGAGTTTCTTTTCTTTCTTTTTTTTCATACAAGTTTGAGTGTTATGTTGTGAGCATGTTTGTGTTTGTTGTGTACATAGGTGGACTTAAGCGTGTGTGGTTGTGATACAGAGTGTGTTCAGATACCGCACTCAAGCATTTGGCAGTGGAATAACCAGTCTGATCAAGATGAAACCAGCATAGGCTCTTTGTGTGGCGGTGAAGGGTGAAGCACGAGGTGACGAAAGGAAGAGGAAAGGCAATGATCCTACTCTCTTTGTATATTATAAGTTGCACCTGAAATTTAACAGTAGTACGATTTGCTGCACATAGACCTTCGTCGTCGCTTCAGTCCACTCTTCATTCATATTTATTTTAACACGAATATCATCTTAAGGCTTTGAGGTTTGAGACTAGCAGTGACACTGACTAACTCCAGCTCAGAGAAACTATAGAAAGCTCCATATACTTTCTGCAGACATACAGTATAAGCATTTATTAGTTCATAGCAGGCGATGCTTTGTGGTCCAGCCGTACCGAATCATGTACATTTAGTGTTACTTCTACAGCAGTTCAACAGTGGGTTAATGGTTGTCAGTGGTGTTCAGATTTCAAAGTGTGACAGAAAGAGTTTCCGAAAGTTCACTTAAATCCAACATATAGCACTTGTTTTGCAGTTTGATACTTTCTCTGTACTGAAGGTGGCATATTCACTCTGGAACACTACATTAAGAGTTTCATGTCCCAGGGCCTTTTTTTTGACTTGTTTTTATCATTTTCTGCCCCAAAGATAGATATACACTTCCCAGATCCCTTTAATACAATTGGATGGTTAATATAGTAACCTTTGGCTTATTGTATGAACTCATGTGCTGAAGAAATTATTAACCTAATCTGGTGCAAAAAAAAAAAAACAACAACAAAAAACTGGAAATTGAATGAAATGCAGACTTATTAAGTACCCTTAATTCCTTATGTTTCCTTATATATAGAAATAATATATTTCAGTTATTTGGTAAGCTGCACAAGGTATATCTTAAGTTAAATTCTCAGAAGCGTCCTTGGCGATTGCCTTTGTTTTTTTTGTGACAACAGAATGTAAACCAGGTTTTTCGATCTGTAAACATGGAAAGTTTTTGTTGTGGAAAGGACATTGTAAATGTGTAAAGAAGGCATTTTCCCATAGATAATCCTTAGTGTTAGAACTGCTGGTTTTCATTAAATACCATAAATGACTGACTACACTTGTGCTTTATTGTTTTATGAACCCCCAGTTCAGAAAAACAAGAACACTGATGCTGTCTTTCTTAAATGGACCACCTCACATGCGTTACACCATGCAAAATTCATTTAAACACACTATAATTAGACTCTCATGTGTAGAGTATTAGCAAAAAAACCTTTATCTAAAATATATCATTATTTCACAAATGATTGTCTTCATTGAACCCTGAGACCATCCTTTAGGTCACCTGTTAAAAAAAAACACTCCCTGATCCAGTAAGGATGCTGATATAAATATTCAGGTTCTTACATTTGGCATAATTTTGATTTTTACAGTATCAAAATATACAATTTAACTCAAATTTCAATTTCTAAGGCACATTCATAAATAAACTGCTCTTATATAAAATATGCACTGTATATAAACATGTAACAATCTAAACCACCAAATAACAGTTATCTTCGTCTCGTGTCATTTAAGGGATTTCTTACTTCTGTTGGGCGTTTTGCCTTCCTTCACTCTTGTTTTCAGCTGATTAAGGGTTTGGTCAGCATGAGTCAACTTAGGTGGCTGACATAACCAGACAAGAACATTCTTCCTTTGAATCTTAAAATGATCTAGAGTTGCTTTAGTATTATATTTAGTTTTGAGGCACTTGGCTGGATATGGACAGGTGGGATTATCAATAATAAGGAAAAGTGAGTTTTACTGCTCAGCCATGCAGAGTGTTTTGCATTTGTGGTACCATCTCACTTGTTACCATGGTAATGGTGTTATTATCTAGTAAGGTCATCTTATGGTGGCCTTTGACACATTTAAATCTACATCCTAGATAGTGTTCTTGTCCTATATATAAAAGGATTGTGCTTCCTATATAGCTCCTCCATTATGAACAAACATATAAGTGACAAAGAAAAAATCCAAATGACTGACAAGTGTGGATACTACCAGACAGGTGTGCTGCATAATACAGTTACATAATTAACATCCTACCATGTTATGTGGCTCCTATAAAATGCTGAGAAGGCCCAGTTCATCTTAATTTTAGAATAAGATGATCAAGAGGACGAGTACTTTTTAAAAGAGCAACCACAAAGACCCCTCAACTGGCCACTGTTTTAAAAGAAAACAGGAAAGACATCAGTAAAAATCTGGAAACTGAAAGCAGACATTCAGTGAGATACCCATGCATTAGATAATATAATACTGCTCATAAACCCCTCTACAGAGATGAATGAACATTTGACATCTGACATTTCAGTAGTGTGAAAACCACAGGCACTGAAACATGAAATATGGATAAAAGTGATTTGGTTGGATGAGCCATCCGTCATCGTATTCTTCACATGTGGGTAAGTGCACGTGTGACGTACACCTAGAACAGTACAGGCCAGAATGACTGACCCCTGTAGTGTAAGGTCAGATGGCTCTATAACGCTGTGGGGGGGCTTTTGTGGGCCACTTATCTTCTCGGGGGGAAGGGTCACTGCAAATCAATGCAGACTGATCCATTTATCCAACAATATAACATTTCTATGCTTATACGAGTGGTCATTTTCAAGATAACAACATCCCCATCCACAGGGGGCACGAGGGGTCACTGAAGGGTTTGATGAGTCTGCTCTGGCCCAGCTGAAAACGTATGAGAGATTTTGGACCAATGGACATCCTTCTCCACCACATAAGTAAAAACACCAGCTGAAGGAATATTCTGAGGAACTGTTCCAGCAGCTTGTGGTGTCCCAGCACCTTCTAAGGTGGTTTTTCCTTTAGTTTGACCCACTTCTATACATTATAGCTACATTTGCATTGACTTAATGCTGATAGTCGCAATTTGCTGATACGCAGACCTTCATTCATTCAAAATTACAAAACAGACTTAAAATTAAAGTCTAATTACGAGTGCACAGTTCTTTAGTGTTTGTAGTAATTGAAACTATGATTTAAAACTCTAAAAAAAAAAAACTCTAGAAAAGCTAGAAAGTGTATCTAGAAGGACCGAGTGGGAAATTTTCTACAGTTTGTGTACAAAATGTAAACAAGATCCCCAATTGCAGCTTTCTAAGCCATTGTGCTACAGTCTCAGACTGTGGGTTTAACAGACTGCAGGGTTAGTGTGTCTGAGAACTGTCTCTTCTCTGCACTGTCCTGCAGCTCCTGGACCACGTGGACTCTCAGTTTGTCCTCCTCTTGGTTTGCTGTTGGTGTAGAAGAGCTACTGCTGAAGGTCAGGTATGAGTACACCAATCCTCCAGTGATACTGAAGAAAAAGAAGAGAAGAAAAGAAGAGACAGAATGAATCTTGATGAGTTTTCACTTCACAAACATTAAAATTTAAATTAAGATAAAATTGTTCTTACCATATATTCATTCCTACAAAGTTTGGCCATGAGAACACATAGTCTCCTCCAATGAACATACCAATGTAGGCCACAGCCACATTCTGTAAAAAAGCAGAAATAATTCTGTCCAGGGCCAAATTCAGTTCTGTTCAGTTCAAATGTATTCGTTGAGCAGTTTTTACAAGATGTCATCTTTAAGCAGTTGTGTAGAAATCCTGGCCCCTAGTGGGCAATTCAATTGTGACTGGGGCCTAGAGAAAGAGGAAGAAACATTGGGAAGGAAAACAAATTCTCCTCTATTCTCCTCTTAAGCAATTTCCTCTGGGATCAATAAAGTTTTCTGATTCTGATTCCGATTCTATTCAACACCATACATAACCAAAACAGTGAGAGTTTTGAGAATTATAAAGAAAGGAAACATTCAGATCAACCAATGAAAGCCAGTGACTTATGGTAGAAGTCTATTAAAAGTAATCTTAAAAGTAAACTTAAATCATGAGAATTGAATCTTGGTGGACTAAAGGACTAAAATCAAGAATATTAATAAGGAATCTGTTGCAGAAACAGCTAAGCCTAAAAGTGATACTTTTGGGGACTGTTTTTCCTTCCAATGCCCTAAATGTACCTCTCTAACATGAATGTTTACAACATATTAATGATTTAGAGCAAGACATGATTTAGAGCAAGTCCAAAAATGGTCTCAGGCATCAGGTAAAATCACATTTTATGTCATAATTTTCTTTGAGGAAGCTTTCAGACGTATTAAAGGCTTGAGTCATCTGGTTCCTATCATCAAAGTAGGCAAGTTTCTCTAGAATGCAGCATTTTGCATCAAATCACAAAATAATAACTTTGCAATTAATTAAAATTGGTGGAATTCCTCTTTAAAGAATGGTCTGTATTATATCACTTAAAAGTTTCTGATCACTTGACAAACTAATATTGTTTGTTATTTTATATTCAGTAAAAAATACACAATGTAGGTTTAAGTGCAATGACACAAAAAGGTGAGAACAACAAGAATGACAAACAATATAGTGCGATCAGTTTTCAGAATCATTTTTTTCAGGATCTGATCACCACTTTTGAAACACAAGGCATTCTAGAAATCTAATTCTCAATGTTTTACAGCTTTCTCTGTCATTTTAAAAGCATTTACAGCTCTGTTCGTAATTTCTGGACTTATATAAGGGTTCTTTTTATTATTACTCTGATTCTACATTTTAGGACTGATTTTTTAGCACATTAGAATAATTTTACACATTGTCAGCAATTTATTTCATTGAAAAGAGTTATTCCAAATGTTTGAACGCTTCTGTATATCCCTCAAATGCTGGATTTGCATTATTGTGCGATCCAAGTCACTCTGATCTCTGGTTTTACATTCCGCTTTTGTCTAGTTCATGCCTTCCTCTTTGCTTTATTGACCTACCCTCATCTGACCCTGTTTCAACATGATCGTCAGTGATTAGCTTTGTAAATGTCACAATTAGAAGATTGTGGTGGGCACTAAATCACTGAAAGGAGAGCAAAGATCAAAGAGTACAAAATGAAAGAGAAAGATCTAAAGAGAGCTTAATAAAAAATTAAAAGACGTTACTTGCTGGCTCCAAGCATCAGTCATGTAATGAGGCCCTTTTGGCAGACAGAAGATGAATGAAAGGCAGTTTTTTAAAAAGGCCTCAACTGATCATGACTGTTGATGAGGCCCATTCAAAAACATGTTTGTCAAGGTTGGTCAGATTGACCTTCTGACCTTGGTAGCGACGCAGTACAAGGCCGTACACTTCAAAAAACCAGAGGAGTCGTCCAGTTTCTGAAATAACTTGCAATTGCAATGTTGTCCAGCTAAAATAACTGAATCATAAGACACTCCACATGCAAAAACACATCCATGTTACACTTGTTCTTGGATACTGTCTCAGAGTTTCTGTATTTTCAGAGATTGATGGTATATTTATTTATTTTAAACCGCTGCTGATCCTTTGCACATATAAAGCACACAGTTACATTCCAGTATTGCTGCTTTCCTCCTGACTACTGATGCAAGTTTTCTGAATGTTAAAAAAATTACATTTTACCAAACTGCACATCCTTGTACCAAATTGCACATTTTTATTTCTAGTTTGGAGTTTATATTTATAGTTTATTTATACAGTTTAAATAGAGTTTATTATGTATTCTGTTTTTTTTGTACTCTGTAAAATCTGGAGCCATGCCATTTTGTCTCACTGTATACATGTATATTGCTGAGATGATAATAAAGTTCACTTTGACTTGACTTGACATCACATCAATTTGTTGTCTGTGCTGCAAAAACTGTGCGGCAGCACCCCTAAAGGTCACTGCGTGTTAACATTACATGCACTGTCTGAATCTCAATCTATGTGTAGATTTTACATTTTGTGTCTGTCGGGCTCATTGTTTTTTTAGTTTTAGCTGTTTAAATGAGAATTATAAAAGAAAAAACTATTTTGGTAAGTTTTCACCTACAGAAGCCACCGATTATTTCATTGTCTACAAATCCTTGGATGAGTTTGAAAAGGAAGAAGAAGAAGAGGAAGAGGAGGAGGAGGAGGAGGAGGAAGAAGAAGAAAAATTAGAATTAATTACTCACCTTAACTGCCCCAATAACTGTGGTGGTCAAGGCACTGTTGTAATGGCTGCACAGAATGATGGAGTACATCAAAACGAACCTGGAAAAAAAGAGCAAAACCAGTAATCACTGCTTTTGCTAAGGGTCGGCTGGAAGCATTAAAAGAATTTGGTTTATGAAATGAAGCGAGACGTACCCCATGGCACAAGACAGCACAAAATACAAAATAAAACTCAGTGACAGCCATCCTTCAAAAGCAAGGGCCTAGAAAGAACACACACAAAGCTGAATCTTTTCATGTCGCACACCTGCATCAATCTTTCAATGATTTATCCAACTAATCCTTCTTTCACTTCTTCAGTCATTCACCTTCTCCAAATCTCCGGTGTAAACACTCGCCAGAATGGTGGGGACAATGATGAAGACGGCGTTGTAGAACAAAATCCCGTACTTGCCGAGGCCCTTTTGAAACAGAACAATTCAAGAGCAAAACCGAAGGGCAACGTTAATGGGTAACAGATAAATCCAGTGTTTACTTAAAGGGAAGGGCCCTCCGTTCAGAACAGGTTTCCACTAGTTTAACATTTCACACAATTAAAAAAAAAACATATGAGGAACATAACATGACGAAAATCGCTCTTTGTTTGCAATACAACTGTATGTTAGGTGCCTTTTATATTTGTTTCTAATATTATTGTCACGTCCAGTTCCGTCTCGGTCGAGCCTTCGACCGAGTATGAAAGTCATGTAGCCCTGGACAAGGATCCAGGTTTTGTATGTGTGTGTGTGTGTAGTTCCTCCGGGCGTGACAGCCAGGTTCGAGCAGGAGCCCTGCTGAGTGGCTGTCAGGCAAGGAGGAACACTGTCACCTGTG
>JBBPCZ010000017.1:9015008-9040000 GCA_037974445.1 Brycinus macrolepidotus | reverse complement strand
AAATGCAGAGAAGAATTTTGTGCTGTTCACACTGTGTGCTGTGGTGTGTTCACGTATGACAGAATGGTCACTTTACATTTTACCCAAAATTATGCATTGAAATGAACACAAAAATACCATATTTACGTTTGTTCAGCGTTCAGAGTTTTCATTTTATTTGTATTGACTGTGTTTAGACAAAAGCTAAGATGTGTGTCTAAGCTAGAGGGGTATAAAGTCCCTCCAGCAGTGGGATGTGGAGCAGTGGAACCATGTTCCCTGGAGTAAAGGAGCTCTGCTGGGATGAGTTAGACTGGTGGTTGTGATCCAGAACCAATCATTCAACATCAGTACCTGACCTCACTAATATTTTGTGTTTAAAAGTAATCAAACCTCACAGCAATGTTTCCAATTACTAATCTAAGAACCTTATCAGATTAGTAGAGGCTGTTACTGCAGCAAAATGAGGGAACCAATCCCTACTAAATCCCTTCATTTCAGAAGAATGCTGAAACTTGTGAACTTCTCTGTATGTCTATGAGTGTTTGTAAGTGTGAATGTACCTCTGCCAGTGTTTTTTTGAGTTCGCCCTCACACCTCTCCAGCTCGCGGCTCTTGCAGTTGTAAGAGTCCTTCAGGCCGAGCATAGCCTCCTCCCTCTCCTTCAGCTGGGCGTTGAGCTCTTTGAGCTGGCCTCTAAGAGCCACCATCTCACCTGCCCGCTGGGTCACCTCACTCTGACTGTCCCTCAGCTGCTGCTTCAGCAGAGAGATCTCTCCCACCTTCTGACAAACCTGCCCAACACAACACAGCACAAATCACAGCCTGAAATGTCAGTCATAATTTTTTGTCAAGTTATTTGCATTGAGACTTTGGACTGAGATCTCTATTTCTGAAATCTGGATATTAATTGTATACATAATTATAATGGTATGAATATCATTAGAATAAATACAAACAAACAAGAAAGCAGTAAAAAGTATCAAGATTTGTTTTGTTTGTAAAAAGTAGTTGATATTTTGGGAGCTGGTGAGGAGAACACAGGTTCGGTTCCAGATTCCTCCTCGGTTCCTCCAGCCGTTGTTTGCCATTCAATTAAATCAGCAGCTCCTGACTTAATTTAATGAAGGGCTGATCGAGTCAAACCAGGTTTCTGATGGAAACTACAAGTTATACTGGGCTTTCACAAGGAACTCACTGATATACTGAACATAACATCACTACTTACTGTATAATGTAACACAAATACGCAAACACAAACCACACATACACTCTCATACACACACACACATAAGCGCACACACGCACATGCATACGCACACAGGCACAAACCCACAGACACACACAAACATAAACAACACAGACATGCGTACACACACACAAACACAAACCACACACACCCACCCACACATACGCACACATCCACATGCACATGCACGCACACACATGCAAACACAAACAAAAACACACAGACACACACCCAGATCTTACAAGTTGATGTGGACCATTCAAACACACCCTCACATGTTGCCACTCACCTCCCACTTGGTTTCCTCCAGACGGGGCAGGATGTCAGCCTGCTCCTTGCGGTAGTCCAGGCACTTTCTCTCCAGCTCCTCTCGCTGGGCCAGCAGGGTGCTGATCTCCTCCTGGAGCCTGCTCTTGTCCTGCTGCAGCCGGGTGATCTGGGCCTGCAGGGCCTGCTGGGAGCGCTGCGCCCGCCGGGTCACCTGCTGCAGCCGCCCGGCGTAGTTCTGCCTCAGCTCCTCCATCTCACGCTCCCACACCCGCTGCTTCTCCTCAAACACCTGTGCGATGGCCGCCTCGCTCTGGTCCAGGTTGCGGCGCATGTGGAGGACCTTGGAGGGAAGAGAGTGGATGCTTTACGTAACGGTATCCTACTAGCAGGATTATGTAATTAAAGAATGGGGTTATGTTGTAATGGAATGTGTTGTGTGGAAATGGAGAGGTAACACTGAAACACTTGGCAGCATTTCCAAGAACTAACTACGTTTGAGAATTCTTTTGTTCTAGTGAATTTTTCAACCTGTTGATTATAGCTGTCCAGACAAAATCTTGTATCTTTTATTTTTGTTGTTTTTTTAAAAAAGGTATTACTTGTTATATTAACGTACAGTGAAAATTAAAAACGTATTCCCTTCTCCTGTAAAGTTAAGTTTTGGAAATATAAGGTTTTGCCCTGACATGTGCAATACAGGCCAGAAGTTTGGGCTCACCTTTTTCAAAATTTTATTACAAGAAACCATTACAAATCCTTAAAACTAATGTAACCGACTAGTTTTCAATATCTTATAGCCTGTCGTAACACATTATTTAGCCACAAAGGCTCAAAATATTGGTTTCGAAGAGACATATCAGGTCTGTCTTTAAGGCACTCACATTCACTTTGTGTTGGATAAAAAAAAAAAAAAAAGAAAAGTATCACACAATTCCTTCTGGTTTATGAATGATTGGACATAATTTCATTCTTCAACAGGATAATGATCCCAAGCATTCTTCAAAACTGTGCCAAAATTATATCCAGTCTAAAGAAAAGCAGAAAGTTTTGAGACTGAAGTCTTGGCCTCCCCAGTCTCCAGATCTTTCTCCCACTGAGCTGCATGAGACGAGCTGGACCCACAAGTTCAAAATGAGCATCCAGCAAATGAGACAGAACGGTTTGCAGGCTTGAAAAGGTGCTGGGAGGGTTTGGACACA
Source organism: Brycinus macrolepidotus (assembly GCA_037974445.1). Taxonomy (NCBI): domain Eukaryota; kingdom Metazoa; phylum Chordata; class Actinopteri; order Characiformes; family Alestidae; genus Brycinus; species Brycinus macrolepidotus. Next base: position 9,037,303 of record JBBPCZ010000017.1, on the reverse strand, counting down.
AGTTACTTCCAAAAATTGCTAGAAATGATGCAGCAAATCTGTGCTGCTGTGATAAAGGTAAGGACGGTATTTTGATGAAACTCGTACATAAATGTACACACCCATTAAATTGCACTTACAATCTATATTGTTACACTTTAAAACCAGTTAGTTACATTTGTTTAAGTATTTCTAATGTTTTCTTCTAATATAATTTTTAAAAGAGCAGTGTATCGTTTATTTTTTAAATCCAAGGGTGGGCCCAAACTTCTGGCCTGTAGCATATGTACTTCTTTCTACTTCTCACATATATCTAGTTACAGATTTCCATTTTTAACATAATCCATCAGTTTTTCTCTCCAATTCACAGTCTATTTAGTCAGCATTCATCATGCACTACAATTCCAGTATTTAGTAATGGGACGGAGATAACCTGTCTCGTCACAGAGTGACATACCACAGCAAAAACACGGTAAAAAACACAGTCACTGAAAACATCCATTTTATGGTCTTTTATAGAATAGATGCTGTTATTGGAAAGAATCAAAAGTAGCCTTATAGGCAAATTTGCCCACTTGCAACACCCTCAGTGCAGTTATTTCCAGACATACAAGTTCAGGCTGCTTGACTGCGAAGAGACTTATAAACCCAAAACTGCAAAGCTAAAGTTTCAAATGCATTTGAAATCGCTGCTGAAATCTGACAAATAATGTGTGTTTCAGTGTCCTTTTTGCCTTTTATTATGTTTTATTTTCATTTTCATATTTTACTGTGAATCACTTTGTAACCTCAGATTAGAAAAGTGTTATACAAATAAAGATTACTCACTAACTAAATACTAAATGGCATTCACAATTAGTTATTTTTGGTTTAAATAGCACAAAGAAATATCATTCATGTTGTTGAGGCTACTATGCATGCACATATCTACAAAAAACAGGGTCACATGTTTGACAAACAAGTGCAGTCATTTCTAAGGTGTCTCGTCTGATAACATCTCTGGTATAAAGACTTTGGTAACATTTGTCAGAAACACGTCTGGGCTGTCACAGAGACAGCAGAGCCCTATATCTGCCTCTGACTGTACATTTATAAAAACTAGATGTATTGCACCGTGGTGTGTAATATGACTGTCGCAGAAGAGAGAATATGCAGCAATCAGGGGGGTCCAAGCAAAATATGCAAACTGGCCCAAGTAGTGAGATGTTGAGTGAAAAAAAGTGAAACAGATGAAAGGAGACCACTTGATTTCTGTAAATGTTACAAAATGATTTAAAGACAACCATAATGATCTAAAGACTGACCAAAACATGGAGGAACAGAGGAAAACACGCTGTAGCTTGTTTTAACATCTTATGGTTGATCTGTTTCAAATTGGGTAAATGGCATCTATATGCCATTAAGAATGAGCTACAAAATTTCATTAAGATTGGCCATTCACTAAGGCATGTTATTGGCTGCTGAATTTTGATTGGCTGTTCATGAGTTATTAAAATGTGCTAGGCACAGGGCCCTCTATGAATGAAATTTCTCAAAATATGACATAATTCCAAAGACTGTGGTAGTGATGCAGTATGTCAAATTTTGTGAAGTTTGATCCTTTACATCACAAGATATTGGCTAATGAAGCGCTAGCTTTTTGCACCGATATTATTCACTAGAGTAGCGCTACAAATGAATCATAATGAGCTAGGGTCATGCGCCTCCTTAAATTTTGGATTTTTTTGGCAAAATTATTGCTGAGCCCAAAAAGTATGTGCTCACCCCAATTCAGGGGCCTCTAGGGATATATCAGTCATGTGGGGCTACTAGCCCGGCAAGTTTCATGTGGGTTGGTGAAGTCTAAGTATAAGAAATCGTCAAAAATCTTTGAAAAAACTTTGATGAACACTTTACGAGGTGTCAAATAAGGTTCTTTAGAGTGATGTCACAGATGAACAACTTTTTGTACCCTACAGAACCTCTCAATATGTGATTCTGCAAGAAACCACTTTGTAAAAGAAGAACTTTCTAAGTATAAACAGTATGAAAAATGTAAGTTAAATTTCTATTGAAAGCAATGTTGAAGCACAGAACTTGGGAACCTTATTTTTAAATGTCTAGCTCACCTCTTGCTCTTTCTCCCACAGTCGGTCCTCCAGGTCCTGTATTATGTCATCTGAGGAGGGGGAGGGGCGAACAGCTGCAGGCGGGTCTCCCATGTGGCAGAGTCTCTGATAGGACGAAGAGCTCTTCCCCGAGGACGAGCGGCCGCTGTCAGAAGCGCTCAGACCGTTCTGGTAGTTGGGCCTGTCCAGTTTGTCTAGTGGGGCAGCTGCAGTGCCCAGTCTGTTAATGTGGCTGGTGGAGGCACTAAGGGGACCCAGGGCTGGAGGGGGACCATAAGCTGAGCCAGGGCCTGTGTAGGTGGGCAGGGAGGTGAGCGAGTTCCTCCCTGAGTCAGACATCCCACCTTGGCCTCCGTTCCCTCCGGCCCGCTCCCTCTCCGGACTCTCCTGCTCTGTGAGCGACTGGGGGGCGTCTGAGCCTCCAGCACCTCCAGCAGACCTCCCCCCAGCCCCGCCTCCACCTCCAGCATGTCCAACCAGGTTCTGCATGGAGTGGAAGCTCTTTGGCACTACAGGTTTGAAGGCAGACGGCCGCACCAGTCCAGAATTGTTCTGAAAATGAGCATGAAAAGAAAATGTTACAGGTCAAGATATAAATGTTTTGATTATCCAACCAGCATTATGCTGAGATGAAATCGCTTGAGATCTAAAAAACTCTGTGTACGTTCCAGCAATCACTTTAAGTGTCAATTTGCTAAAAATGTTATTCATTTGCAATACATTTTGGAGAAACAGTTGATGACATATTTAACTGTGTTCATAAAAACAGCTGAAATCAGATAACCAATCAAGTTTTCCAGCATTTTCAGCTCTCATTCACACAGCCCCATCCCAGAAAATTATTTTTGGACAAGACTGTATCTGTGACTGGGGTTTCTCATGAATTACAGTTTATTACAATTACTGTAGTTATCTAGCTAGCTTGCATTTTTAGCTGCAGTTAGGAATCTGTGAAAATCATCTGGTCATATGTAATTGTTTTCAACATTTTCATACAAACATAAAAATATAATTACAACAATAATAATAATAATAATAATCTTACTTAGAAGCTTATTTTTTTGGGAATATCAACAAAACAGATAATCAGATTAAGGATGTTCAAGCATAAGCATACAACTATATACAAATGATAATACAGATAATTTGTATATCCAAATGATCTGTATTAGTCCATAAACCATAGTAACTATTGCCTTTTTAACTGGGTTTGAAGTTGTGATGTTCATTTATGACACTGCTGTAGGAATAGCTGACCTGTTGACATGTCTTCCATTTGGAATTAGTCCAAAAAGCTGATCAGTCGTCAGTGATCGTGATTATGAACAAAAATTGCATCACTGCATTCTTTACTGAAAAACAAAAGCACTCTTTCGGACTCCTGAGTGGCACAGCCATCAAAGAGTCAGCTCTAACCCCATTGTCAAAGGTTTGCATGTTCGATCCCTGGCGATGCAATAGCTATCCATGGCCAATGGTCCAAGAGACCCCCCCCCATCACTCAGTGCAACAGCTGAAGTAACAGAATTGACAGAGCACCAGGTTGTCCAATAATGTTGCATTAGAGGACAGTTTTACATGACTATTCAGAGTATTTTCTAGAGAGTTTTATTTTTGACTTTATATTATATTTTGTATTTTTTTCTGGCTTTGTGTCTCTGTCATAACATGTCTGTTTCCTCTGGGATGAATAATGTTTCCTGATTCTGTACATGTTAGTCTTCATGTTAGTCTCCATTCATTTAAAACAGGCAGTTATTCAGACAGTTTGCAGTTTGCTCTGCAAAAAAAGCTGCCAGATGCACCAGTAGTTCTTGGAATGATACCCTAACTTTGACAGGTTCAGACTGAGCAGAGACAGCTGGTTTGATTATTTGATTAGTCAAATAATAGTCAATATTTTCAGTGACTATAGAGTGATTATACAAATGATAGGTGCAGCCTTATAACCCTTACCTGCTTAACTATTCACTATACAGTCATAGTAGACCCATCTGTTTACAAATAACAATATCATTTCTCAGCTTACACATACTTGTTCAAGTTTCCCAGACATGGGCATAATCTTGGGGGGTGTGCGGCCATCTGTCTTTGCAGCATTCCCCTCTCTGATCTTCATCGGGGCTACGCCATCACTGTTCTTCTCTCCAGCATGCCCCATCGCATCCATGCCCCCAACCCCCACAGACCTGGGACCCTCCCTGCGTCCGGCAGCCCCGCTGGGCTCCAGCCGCTCGCCGACGGAGGGCATCCTCTCCAGGTTGGAGGATGTGGTGGTGGACTCACAGCCGGTGAGCTGGGGCCGGTCTGTGGTGATACTGCTGCCCCCTCTCTCATCGCTGGAGCCCGTCCCCTCAGAGGCGGAGGGCAGCGGGGGCAGGCGTTCGGCACTGAAGCTGCGCTCTGAGGGGCCTCGGCGGGACAGCGGCGGCCCACGAGGGAGGGTGGTGCGGGTGCCCACGCTCTTCATGGCGAACTCCTGCTCCCCAGCCACCCCGCTGCCAACACTGCCCATGGTGAGGAGCCTGAGCCGGGCCTCTCACTCAGCGTCACAAGCCTTCAGGTGGGCCATTGGAGCCAGGGTGGTACCACCAGTTACACTACAGAGAAAGAGAGAGAATGAGAGATTAGATACATGCTTGCACTCTAAAAGGCCAGATCAAAGTTGCAACCAAGGTTAATTAGAGATACAGATGCACCCATTGACCACTTTATTAGAAACATCAGCCTTATAGGTCCACCTTATAGATGTACAATTAGAGATTGTTTTTGCTGCCATGAAGAGTCAACCTTGAATGGTCTGACCACAGAGTTTCTGAACACAGAGCTGGACAATTATAGATAACAGACCACAGAACTGGACACTTACGGATAATGGACGACAAAGCTGAATGCTTTTTGGGTAATGGACTGCTGTCAGTCTAGCAGTGACACTGACGTGTGTAAAAACCCACCAGCATTGCAATACCTGAATCTTGAATCAATACCTGATACAAGCACAACACACACTACCATGTCAGTGTCACTAAGAATGCTCATCACTCAAATGACATCTAAAAAGTGTTCCTGTGGTCAGACACCAGCATTGAACACCGGCAACTGTTTCTAGTAAAGCAGATGCTGAGTGTAGGTTCATGTTCTGATACTAAAGCGCCTCATGATGAGGACGTGAGGAACAGGCTGTCTTGTTTCACCATGTGATGCACACAGCTGGCCAGCAGGGGGCTCTCACTCCCTCACTTGCCTTGGCATTACCTCATCTCTTCTCTCAACTGAAAACTCTCACGGACACACATAATCCAGTGTGCTGTGTAGTGAGCTGAAAGCTCTCTCTCACACACACACATATACATTAACCAGAGTAGTGTGTAGTGAGGGAGCTTCTTTCAGCAACATGAGAATGCACCGTGCTATTAAGGTCACATCTGCAATACTAAACATCTCCATCAGGATCTCCATCAGCTCCTCCATCAATATCTTCATCAACATCTTCATCAACATCTTCATTAACATCTCCATCAACATCTTCATCAACATCTTCGTTAACATCTCCATCAACATCATAATTAACATCTCCATCAACATCATAATCAACATCTCCCTCAACATCTTCATCAACGTTTTCATCAACATCTCTATCAACATCTCCATCAACATCTTCGTTAACATCTCCATCAACATCATAATCAACATCTCGCTCAACATCTTCATCAACGTTTTCATCATCATCTCTATCAACATCTCCATTAACATCTTCATCAATGTCTTCATCAACATCTCTATCAACATCTCCATCAGGATCTCCATCAACATCTCCACCTAAGCAGAGCCGCAATGCTCCACATACTCTTTTCATCTCCACTTCCATGATCACAATGGAGCACTAACATCAGACCTTACCACGTCCATGCTTACACTAACTTGAGCAATCAGAGTCTGGACTAAACCAAGCGAGAGGTGGTGCAGCTGTAGCCCCCCTTAGGTCAAAACTCAAGCCATATTTAGAGTCAAGGTTGCCCCCCCCAGTGATTTGTTTCGGTTTCAGTCCTGGATGCAACACTGCTGATCTGAACTGTGCCTGTTATGAAGAAGAAACAACACAGAGAACAAGGAGGCACGTGCCTGCAATAAAGCACAAAAGATTCATGCTGCAGTTACCTAACATCTGCACACACACACACACACACACACACACACACACACAAACACACATCTGTCCAGCTCTTCACAATCCACTGCCCATGCACTATCATTTCATTTTCTACACAGTGACAATCAGGTTGCTTCATTCCAGCTCTAACCTCACTTTCTGGCCATCACACACACATACACACAAACACACACACACACACACACATCTGTCCAGCTCTTCCCTAACCACTGCACATGAACTACCATTTCATTTTCTACACAATGACAATAAGGTTGATTCACTCCAGCTCTAACATCACTTTCTGGCCATCTCACACACACACATACCACACACACACACACACACACACAAACACAGACCCACGGTGCATAATGGTGAGCCTCCGTCGGCCCAGAGGCTCGCATCGAGAGAACAAACGTGCTCCCTTTTTCCTCCTTTTTTCTACCGTTACATAATGCACGACTTTGCTCCAGCCATCCTTGGTGAGATTTTCACCCAGAGCATCGTTCATGAAGCCCCCCTCTCTCTCTAAACCCCCCCACACACGACCACTCCGTTTACTTCCAGTTGGTCGAGTCTCTAGTAGTAAAAGAGACAGAGAGGGAGACGTTATGGAGAGCAGGGCCGCCACGTCCGAGCTGTTGAGGGTCTTTTTGAGATTTTCTCGTCCACCGTCGTGAGAAAATCCCAAAAAGACCCTCACCAGCTCGGACGTGGTGGTCCCGGTCTCTGTAAAAGCTCCAGTGGCTTCATTTTTGTCCACAAATCGATGGTCCCCCCATCCACCGTCTCGTCCACCGTTACTCACTGTTTCCAGCAGCAGGCGCGACGCCAGGCGGGCCGTGGAGCCGCAGAGAGGCAACCCTTCTCCGGCTGCCCTCTCCCTGCAGTGACCGAGAGGGATGGAGGTGTGGAACCGAGCCCCGAGCCCCGAGCCTCGTCTCTCTCCCTGGCCGTGATGAGGATGATGATGGCAGGGATCAGCTGAGAGACACACACCCACCTCCGCCCCGCCCACCCAGAAACGCCCCTTACCGCCACGGAGCCCAGCGGCGTTACCATGGCGACTGCGGAGCACAACAAGACCTGGACAGATGTGGAGACAGAAAAACTTGTTTATGTTTTTATTTTTATTTTTTATTATTGTGATTAAGGGATAAAGGTAGACATGACTACTAATTACATTACACAATACAGTAATCTATTTGTGGCATGGCTAGGTTTTATAGAATTTTAGTATGTTTAATGTCTAAACAGCAAAAAAAAAAAAAAAGCAATAATTATTTTAGGTATACAAGGCTTTAGTCCTGAACATTTCACATGGTGCATCTACAAGTGAGGTCAATGCATTTTGTATACAGAGAAGAACAGAACAGCACATTGCATAAAAGTTAAATAGTTATATGTATCTATCTATATCTATATCTATATCTATATCTAATCTATATCTATATCTATATCTATATCTAACTATATATAAATACATATATACATGTGTATGTGTGCTTGTTCCATTGACTTCTAGATCCACCAAGTGAAATGCTCATTACGGAATCACAAGGACTGAAGCATGGGATACACAAAATAATCATTAATTGTTATTTCTAATGGCACTGGTACTATACAATGAGTAAAATAAGATATACCTGATCTACATGTCCTTTTGCTATTTGTCAGAAAAGTACTGTAAATAAGACTACGTTTTTTAAAGACTTGCCTGGTTAAGTTAAAGTACTTTCTAAGCTGTGGCCACGTATGATGCTTCTTTTTCTCTCTCTGCTTGTTTACTTATGCCCTCTTCATCCTATGTGTAGGTCCACATTATTCATATGTATTTACTGTGATGATTGTAACGATGGAGTCAAGATTTGTTCTAAAACCCCAGCTGTTATGATTTCACCGTTTTTTTGCTGTTGAATAGCACATACCTATATCTTGGGAGGGAAACAAGCCAAAAGCAAGGAACGTCTGGACACAAAAGGCACAACACACTAAACAATGCGTATATTACACACATGGACAGTCTCTCTCTCTCAGGCTCTCCAGGCCTCAGACTCCATTCACAAATTCACTGCTGACATCAACTTGTAGCAGTTGCCATGGAAACATGTTCTCTCACATTCAGGGCCGTCATGTGACAGAGCTAGGGAAGTGACTAGCAGAGATGTGGGCTAGTCAAGAGAGAGAGAAGAGGGACAAGAAATCTACTAACGAAATGTAGTTGTACTAGATTACTCATCACGATGGCATCAGTTCAGAAATTCATAACACTTAGATATAGAGGCTTCAGAAGGGGTCTATGATGACTGTAAAAGTGTTTAAGGCCTAACCTTCCACTGTAAAACTGTATAATGTCATCTGATACCTATTTATACACCCACCCAAAATTATAAAATAGCTAGAAAAAGGCAATTTTATTTCTAAAAACTGATACCCCTGCCCTGCAAATGTTATTTTTATTTTCTTTATCAAGCCACTTCAACTCAAGAAGGACTTATTAATTGGTTGAATAGCTGCATCAGCTGTGTTAAAATCTGGAAAAACAACAACATGTGCTTAGTACTTGAGTATCAGGGTGAGGAACCACTGGTTTAAGGCATAAAAGCACCTTGCCATTAGATAACTTGCCATTAGTCTATAACCCCTTTCACACTCACAACATAGAAGATTATCAGCATAGCACCTTCAAGTCTGAATCATGTACAGAAAATCAGGAATGGGCTTTTTAAAATAAAAATACTGTTTGATACTTAGTGGGAACTAATTCAATTTAAATTCAAGTTGTGAAGAAGATTTCTTGTCTATTTACTGCTTACCAGTTAAAAAATGAGGCAGAAACGTATTGGCTACTTATCTTTTCACCTTGTGCTCCAAATTATTACTTAAGACTGATTCTTATTGTGAAGGGCTAAATCATTGGCATTATATCTTATTATTATGTGCAATAGTTTATTACGTGCAATAGTCTTATCCTGTGCAGTTTCACTACTTATAATTAAGTGCAATAACGAATTCGGTGTAGAGAACAACGCCAAACCACTAATTGTGTTATTTGTTTATTTATTTTTATTTATTTATCTACAGTATTTATATATTTTTATCCACCTCTCTTACTGAGTGCAGCATTTTGTGTATATATTATTGTGTATTTACAGCAGAGTATTTTCTGGAGAGTTTATTTTGACTTTATACTACATTTTATATTCTTCTTGTCTCTGTGTGTCTGTCTAACATAAGGAATTTCTTCTGGGATCAAAAAGGTTTTTTGATTCTGATTGTGATATAGTGTTACTCATGGTGTTCTTCACCTGTTCCATATCAGATGTTTAGTTTCCTAACATGGCCTGAAAGGCTGTCAAATGTCATTACAATTAAAGTGTTCAAGGAGAGTCAGATTTACTCTAGAGCACCAGAGCACAGAGTGACTCCAAAAACTGCACTGAGAGATTTCTTCTTCAGCTTCTGCTCCTCCTCCTCCTCCTTATTCTTCTTCTACTTTGACTTCTCCTCCTCTTTATTCTTTTAAATCTTATTCATGTTCTTTGTCCCCTTGTTTTTCCACATTTACTTCTTCTATTTCTTCTCCATATTTTTTCCTTGACCTTTTCTTCTACTACTTCTTCTACGTTCTCTTTTATACACTTATTGAGAGCTCTTCTCTTTCTTCTGCATATTCTCCTTCTCATATCTCTACTTCTCTACATCTCTTTTTTCTTCTTCTTTCTTCTTCAACATCTACTCTTCTTGTTGCTGTTCTTCTTCTTCGTCTTCTTCGTCTTCTTCTTCTTCTTTTTCTTCTTCTTCTTCTTCCTCTTGTACAGATTTATTGAGAGCTCTGCAGTCTCTCCGATCACCAGTAGAGGTCATCAGCTCCATTTCTAATTTCTCATGGCTGGTTTCACATGGGTTGACCCCAGTATAAGAATGAATGGCAGAGAATCACCAATGGAAATTGTTTTTTGTCTCAGATTAGTCTTAATCTTGGGTTAGTCTTAATCTTGAGGGATCTTTAGACGTATAGCCATCGATGAAGAGTAAAATCTTTTACTATACAGTACTGTGCAACCTGCAAAAATAATATTTCAAAAAACTGTTTTGATGAGCAGTGCTTTTTTCACATTAATATTACTGTATATATTACAAATACAAGTAGCATTATACAGTAAATTGTGAATTATGTGCAGTATATCAATGTGTTCCTTGCATTGCAATGTGTTCCTTGTCATATCAGTATTACTTGTAGTTTCCATCAGAAACCCAGTTTGACTCAATCAGTCCTTCATTAAATTAAATCAGAAGCTGCTGGTGGAGTTTCACAAATCCAAACAACGGCTGGAGGAACTGAGGAGAAATCTGGAACCGAACCTGGGTTCTACTTTATAGATAATATGGATCTATTTGAGTGGAGCAGACATTCAGATGATATTCTTTTCTTTTTTATATCTTTCTGTCTTTATATATAGTACGGCCCTCCAAAATGATCTCCTCCCAGTATCTACCACAGGCTTGATTAGTCAAAAGTATGATGGCATGACTGACCATGTGGGTTCTGATGTAGAAGGAGGGGTTATTGGATTTTACTGAAAACCAACAATGCAGCAGCTTTGCTGTTCAAGGCTAGTCAGAAGTAACCAGAAGCAGCAAGAAAGAAATCTTTGAAAGTGCTAGAAAAAAAAAAAAAACATGTGTGTGCCCAGGTGGGAACAGCTGACTTTCGTCTCTACACCCCACCCCTGACTGACAGGCCCAACTGGGGGACTAAAATACCACCCAGGGGTCCTGAATGGGCACTCACACCTCTAGGAATGTTACATTTTGCTCAATTACGAGAGGGCTTTTGACATCAGAGTGACCCACATAAGAGGATATGAAGCAGAAGACTTTGTCAGTTTAATCCAGGCTCAGAGTTACGGCCTTTGCTGACTTTACAACCCACTGCCTTGCAGTGACCACCAACACCCCCCAGCCCCCCCTTTTGACCCCAAGATGGTACTGCTTGAGAGTGGAGGCTATTTTAGAAGGTGGTAGTGGAATGTCCAGCTGCCAAAGCTGAGGATCTAAAGGACACGTAGACTGAAGACTCTGACCGTGTGATAGTGAGTGTAGTAAGAAGACTGACTAACTGCAGGCATGGAGAACGTAGAAGTATTTGACTCTCCAGGAAAGGGACGTGGACTGAGGGCGACTAAAGAACTTTGGGCCGGGGATGTACTCTTCGCAGAACCCTGCTTCGCCTCTGTTGTGTTTGACAGGTAAGTCATATGGAGTTCACTGGAGACTCTACTTACTCCAGAAAAGTGTTGGACACACCTACCCAACGTCCTAATGCTGCCAGTCGTTTTTGGAATTATGTTTTTTAAAAAAGTACTTAGAAACTGGTCTTCTGCATAAAGCATCTTTAGTGAATTTTGCTCTTTTGACATCCCTTTTACCATAAGTGAGCTGCATACAGCCTCTTTAAGGAAATGTTTCGGTGTGATGTGAAAAAAATCATATGGGGGGAGCATTCTATAACAGAGTAAATGGAGGAGAACATTCTAGAAAAGTCTAAATAGGGGAGAGAGTATTCTAGAAGTGTGATTTAGGAAAGAGAGCATTCTAGAACTATGTGATTTATGAAAGAGAGTGTTCTAGAACAGTGCAAGCTGAGGAGACAGCATTCTAGAACATTGTGAATGATAGACAGCATTATAGAACAGTGTGATTTAGGAGAGAGCATTCTAGAACAGTGTGAACGGGGAGAGCATTCTAGAACAGCTTGATTTGGGAGGTAGCATTGCAGTAGGAATCTAGTATGTCACACCAATCAAAAGTTTGATTTTCACTCTTATTGACAGAGATGCCGTAGAACGACCACTTCTGGTTTTCCTTCTAGAATCATTCAGGTTTTTAGATTTTAAGAACTGCTTTTGTTAATGAGATTTGAAATCTTTGAAAGTTCCACATAATGGAAAAGTTTAAAGCCAAAACATTTTAAAAGCCTTTTAACAGTGTTTGCTGGTGTAGGTTGGGTTGGTGTACTGTAGCCTTTGGTTGTGATTTATGCAAAATACTACTCTAATCAGATTCACTATCAATATCAGATTGAACATGGCAACACATGGGAAAAAATAAATACACTGAGTCAAGTAATTTCAGCGTGTTGCTTTTTTCATCATACCATTGCCTTCAGACCATACTGTAGTACTGTAGGGCTTTGTGGGCAGAACAAATGTCTGGTCATTGGAAACTGCATGATATCATGCTGACATCTGATCACTCTTATGTAACAAGTAAGTCACCTGATGAGAGCATGTAACACATGGGTTTTCACACAGTACATGATTTTACATTTGACTTATAAATTTGAAAGTTGAGCAAAAACGTGACAGATGTTTCTCTGTAACATGACTGATAAAATTAAGGCAATAAACTTGAGAATGAAGAAATGTTAGGCATGCATATACCCACACTGGCTACTGTTGAGATGGCTGCAGTTTTGTATTGGAAGCACAGATTTATAAGTGCAGTTATGGCAGTCATACCTTGTGAACATTGACTGATCCTTGATCAGAAGGCCTCCGTCACCTTATATGGCATCACTTCTCTTATCGGAGCTGAATGACCTCTTCCCTCAGCCCTGAAGCTCTGCTTCTCCTCTATCTCTGGCCGTCCAAAGTAAATGGTCAACACACAGTAAGTACGTGCTGTAGGGATTTAGCTGTTACTTGATGATGTGCGTACAGTTGTAAAGGAAAACATTTAGATGCCTAAGAAGTCATCCACAAAAAGAGCTCCTCAGTCTCAATGAGACTGACAGACAGACTGTTCTATTTTTAACGTAACAGTGTGTGGTGAAGTGTTCTGGCTTTGAAATAATGCATATATAAAAACAAGAGTGTGTAATAATAATGTAAAGAAGTTACCGAAGTCCTAAGAGTCATAATTGAATAATAAGTGATCAAAGTACAAACAAAAAGCACTTTTTCCCCCACCTACCCAAGATGAAGTCAGTTCATCAAGTCTTGAGCCACACTTTGAGTCCAAATTATGCTTCTTTAGTTTAGTATTCGAAGCTAATGTTTCTAACAAACACTAAGAGTCAATAGTCACCCAAATACATCACATTACATTTTTGTAAATACATCCCCAAAACTTCCCTCAACCCGCTCAAGTTATGAATGCTGATCAAGAATCAACTTTTTAAAGTAAAGACTATAATTGGCCCCTTTTAGTCACATGTGAACACACCACAGCACACAGTGTGAACAATTTGAATTTTTTTCTCTGCATTTAACCCATTCACCAAGTGAAGCAGTGGGCTGCCACCAATGAGGGGCGCCCGGGGAGCAGTGTGTGGGGACGGTACCTTGCTCAAGGGTACCTCAGTGATGACACTAGCAGTGATGGGGTTGACCACTTTCAGGTTACCAGCACTGATGTTGTCTAAAATGGCTGCCTGAAACTGTGAATTTTTGTTCATTTTAATAGGAACCAAACCTGTATTCATCTGTCTAACCAGACGAGTCCTTAGTGCCTATACAGAAGGCCTAATAATTTCTGGGAACTAAAAATGCTTTTTTATTCAACAGAATCATTCATTACACTATAAGGTTTGGGTAGAAACAATAGGATAAAATTCTAGGAATGGTCCATATCCAATTATCCAATCAGAATTTTTATTTCTGTGGTATTTAGGTAGATATTGCTAAGCGAGGTATCCCATTGGTTAGGCCTTCAGGTGCTGGACTGAAGTCCTGTCATGTCAGATAACCACCAACATAAATGCGATAGGAAACAACCAGTTACTTTCACAAAAGGTGAGACTAACTTTGTGAGGGGAAAACATCAAAAATGTCACACTAGACTGTATGGAAGTTCTAGAAACGTCACTGACTGAATACGAGCAGCTGTCTAAGCAGTTTGTCTCTGTCAGATGATAAACTCTACACCAGGACCCTTAACTGAAGGAATCACAGGAATCACAAGCTCAAATGCATGTTCATTTATGTGTTACAAGCTTTAAGTTAAACATGAAATGCTTTTAAAATGCTTCAGATGACTGTGTGGTGGCCCAAAAATGTTTATGTGCAATGCTGTTAGCTTGACACTTAGAAACTACTAGAATTTCACAGATGTGCTACCAGAAATGAGCATTATGGTAAAGAAGTGTTTTTCCTTATTTTTTGACTGCTTTTTTTTGTATTTTTGGCCCAAACTGAACTCTAATAATCACAGTTTGCCACTGTGACTAACATATTAATAACTTTTTTTACTGTAATTTTTACTGAACTAATTATTACAGTATTATATACTGCTTAAAATGGTAAAAGACATTCACTACTGGCATATATAGCAAAATATACAATTGTATTGCCTGCCTAAGACTTTTATACAGTGATGTACAGATGTATGAGCAAACAAACACGGTCAGTAAAGACAGATTCTGATTTTCTTCTCAGGAAGTAATTGAAACTTGCATGTTCATCTCTCTGTCTCTCTCTCTCTGTCCATCTTGTCCTCCAGTCTTGCAGCCAATGTCTGTCACAGCTGTTTCCGACGGCAACCGAAGCTGCAGCGTTGTGGTCAGTGCCGCTTTGCCCAGTACTGCGACCGCACATGCCAGCGCGCGGCCTGGGAGGAGCACAAACAGGAGTGTGCTGCCATTAAGACCTATGGCCAAGTGCCCAATGAAAACATCCGGTGAGCGCCTGAGGACTTGAGGGAGGGTGTGATGGGAAAGGGGAAGGAGGAAGGGAAGGGATGAATGGGGAAAGCAGAAATAGGAAAGGCTGAATAGAGATGGGGGATTGAGGAGTGGGAGGAGTGACCACTTTAGAATGGATAAACTCAGTGTTTTTCCCTGCCCTGCCAGTATTGCACCAATGACAATGACACAAGTAGCCTACCGTTGACCCTAAAGGGCAATAAAAAAAACAACAACAAAAAAAGGTTAATTCATTGTTATATCACGTTTTTCCAACCTTCATCTCTAACAATTCAACAAACAAATAAACAATAAACAAAGCCACTCAGAATGCTTTGGTGTTAAATGCTCCATTCTCAGAATGCTTTGGTGTTAAATGCTATTCTCTAGAATAGAGAATAGCATTTTAACAGGTTATTTAGTGAAGGATAGGGTAGTTTCAGAGTTGTCCACATGTGTATACTAGGCTTTATAGCAGAGTGACTAAATCACTTGCTCTCTAGAGAATAGACTGAATGGCTTCACAGAAAGTTGTTGACTATATAAGTCATTTAGCACAGAGAAGTGAGAGTAATGTCTATACAGTGAAACTGACTCAGAATTGTTTACAGTGGCGGTGAATGGAACCAGACATCGGAAGAGTTTAAAGACTTTTAAAAATTCCTTCACAGAAAGTTGTAAACATGTTAAATAAAATCATATTTACTTTCATTTACTCACAGTTTCACATCACTTGAATATATATGTCATTTAGCACAGAAAAGTAACAGTAATATTTATACAGAGATACTGACTCAGAATTGTTTACAGTGGCAGTGAATGGAACCAGATGTCTGAAG
Organism: Brycinus macrolepidotus; assembly: GCA_037974445.1. NCBI lineage: Eukaryota > Metazoa > Chordata > Actinopteri > Characiformes > Alestidae > Brycinus > Brycinus macrolepidotus. Next base: position 9,021,538 of record JBBPCZ010000017.1, on the reverse strand, counting down.
AGTTTCATTCTTTTAAAAACTCCTTAAGTTGAAATGAAATCATTTTAAAAGTTAAATAATATTTAATTTACTCACAGTTTCACTTGACTCTGTGTCATTAAATGTCTAACGTATTGGTTTAATTTCTCTATTTAGCCTCGCTGCTCGTATTATGTGGCGTCTCGATAAGGAGGGAGGTGTGATTTCAGACATGCAGCTCATCACACTGGACGAGTTGGAGGACCACATCTCTGAATTACCTGCGGATGACCTTAAGGACCTCAAAGTGGACATCCACAACTTCCTGGACTTCTGGCCCAGGAACAGCAAGCCACACACCGTGGATAGTATCTCACACATCTTTGGAGTGGTAAATAAATCAGATTATGTTTTCTAAGCTTGGCTATATTTCAGATCCAAAATGTCCTGTTGTTAAGAGACGCCTTGACCTGCATCACACTTTCATTTTTATTCTATAACAGATCAACTGCAATGGCTTCATGGTGAGTGATCAGAAAGGCCTTCAGGCAGTTGGAGTTGGTCTGTTCCCCAACCTCTGTCTGGTCAACCATGACTGCTGGCCTAACTGCACTGTCATCCTCAATAACGGCAAGTAAGTCCCATCAGCATCTGCCGTGAGTGTGTATAACAGTCTGTGGTGGAGAGAGAGTGAGAAAGGAATGTATGGAAGTGGGTGAGGGATGAAGCAGTGAATGTTTGAAGGAAGTAAGAACTTGAAGTGAAAGCTGTGGGGGAGGTGATTTTGGACTAGACTCGTGTGGTGGTGTTGGAGGGAGGGGTGAGACAACAGAAATCTAGTTTTGAGCAGCGAAAAATGGCTCATGTGATGTACTATGACCATGGAATGTGTGCATCAACTGAAAAGTGATCTAAACTATGGTCTACCTCAGTCATGTGGCCAAGAATCATACCGGCTATTTAAGAGGTGTCATGCTTGTTGATTGTTTCGGTATAACCAGTTTCAGTGGATTGTTTCTTTGACCTACCAAGCAAATACATGCACTCTCTATTCTTCAGAATTCTCAGAATTCTCATTATCCAATAACAAATATTCCATTGATAGCTGGAAACATGGAATAATGTCGACATTTTTAGTGTGAATGATGTAATTATAATCAAATGTTAATGACGTAATTAAAGTCAGACTCCTTCAGTAAATTCACACTAGGGCTGTATTTTTTTTATCATTACCACAATATGAATTTTCAGTTATGTGCATCTATAAGGGCTGCAGTGACAGCATGGATCAAATTACAAGACACATGCACAGCACCAGAGTGACATAATTAGATTAGCAGGATTGTAGCGTTTGGAGTCGTATCTGATATTAGGGCATTGGTTTCTGTGGTAAACACTGGTCGCCTACATAGAGAGCAAGTGATTTAGTCACTCTGCTATAAAGCCTAGTATACACATGTGGACAACTCTGAAACTACCCTATCCTTCACTAAATAACCTGTTAAAATGCTTCAAGTGTGTTGGTTTTTCTCACAGCCAGTATCAGGCATAAAGTATTTGAAGCAGTAATTGTCACAACAAACCTGCACCACCATAAGGAACTTTATACAGACAACTTATAAAGAAAAAGCTGTTCCTGGAATGCTGTTTATAAGCCTTACAGTGCACAAAAATGCTTGCAGCTGTGATGTACGTAGGTAGTAGCGTTTCATTATTTTTCATTTTCACTTAATGCATTTGTTAAGAATTTTCGTTATTGGCTTAAACGTTTCTCTTTAGTTACATGCACAAACAATGAGGGGCTATACTTGTCACATAACCAGTCAGTGACAATTTTAACTAGAATTTATCACTTCTCACATGGTCGTTGCAATATCCAACAGCTTTGTCAGATTTATTGTGTCATTTTATGTCCACATTGTGCAACCCTAGTTCACAGGTTCACTTGGTTCTCTCACTTGGGTAAAATATTACTGTTATAAGCCTGAGATCTGACATGTTCAGTTGAGGTTAACTGGTTTAATCAGAAAAGGGGGGTTCTGAATATGACAGGCCTTTTATGGTTGGGTCCTGCAATCTGCTTCTTGCTTTGTCTTTCAGTCATACGGCCGTCAATACATTGTTTCATACTCAGCCAAGGTGGGTCTGTTTAGTCTCATCTCATCAGCCGAGCTCTTCGTCTTAGTCACTGTTCATCACTTCTTAAATCACTCTTTTGTCACAATCAGCTACCCAAATGCAGCCATCTTCAAACCATCATTAAAAGCCCTGCACAAATCTAATTTAGACCACAAATTTGTTCTCAAATATATGTCTCTAATTTTACATCCTATTGGTTAGGCTGCAAAAATACTCTCACACTACATCCTTGAAGTTACCATTTTACACTAATTAACACGAAAAAATATGCTGCCTGTATAATGCTGAGTGGATTTTGTTTCAGCCTAGCTTACATAGGCCATTTTTTAAACCTGAATGGCTAAAGCTACTGGGTGGTTGGTCCATCATCTGTTTCTCTCACGCTTTTAACCATCACTTAATTCCCGATGTTTAGGTCTTGGCTGTTTGACAGAATGTTTAGCTGTATTCATATTTACCTGTCTTCTGTCCCTTTGTGTTTGTCCGTTATGTGGTTCTGACCACTTGCGTAGATTAGAACTCTTCATGTTTTTCACCTTCTTACACAGTGATTGCAAAGCCAGTCCTTCACAAGACCTACTTCTACTTACAACTCATATCAGATCAAGTCAAGGCCTTGTATATGATCACTTTCTAGGTCGATATACAAATGTCATTTGAGTGTCATGCAGAACTCACATCACTGGTGGTTTGGATTCTGTATGTTCTTCAAAATATCTGAGTGTCAGAGTGCTGTTTCTGTGCTTACTTGATCTGGGAGAATTGCAGTGAATGGTATCATGTATATTAGCGAGTCAGTAACTGATACTGATCCATGATCAGTTCTGCAATTTCACATGAAATCCCAAAAAAGTCACAACAACCGCTGAGTAAACTGATCTTAGGCTTGCTTGGACCTCACCTGCCTTGTTTCTTTGTCACAGAATTGAGCTCAGAGCCTTGGGCAAGATCAGCGAGGGAGAGGAATTGACGGTGGCGTACGTGGACTTCTTGAACATGTCTGAGGACCGCAAGCGCATGCTTAAGCAGCAGTACTTCTTCGACTGCACCTGTGAACACTGCACCCAAAAAATCAAAGATGACCTGAAGATGGCTGGTGCGGTGGTGGATGGTGTTAAGGTGAGTAGAAGGACTTTTTGCTTCAAATGCATTTTAAAATCAGAAGCACCTCCTAGCTATGGTTACTAACCCTCCTATGTTACCTAGGCTGTATACACCTATAACACTTCTTATTGCGATTTTTTCCTCACTCCTATTTGATAAAAACTTATTATTGTGCACACAGTCTTTTTTTTTAACATTTTGCTGTATTTTTATCATTTCTTAGCATTGCAACAAACGTCAGAAGTGCCAATATCAAATGTAAAAGGATTGTAAATGTTAATTCACACTCTCAATTCATTTTAGTACCATAGGCTAGAGTGTTATAGAGTGTTAGGATTTTATAGTATATTATGCAGAGAAAGCCACATTTTCTGTACGTAAATACACTGCGCTTCCCTTAAATTTTTGTAACTCCTTGACTTTTCAGATGCTTGTGTCATTCAAAAAAGATTAGGGAGTCAAGCCAAACTGCACTCATTAGTTCGTGGCACAGAGCTTTCCATGCAGTAATGTTCCAGACCCAGCTGTGCAAAGGCATATTGACATCTCGGGCTGAACAAGGGAGAAAAATAGCCTGGTATCAGAACTCACTTAGCTATCTGGAGCCCTGCAGGGCTTAGGTCCAGGAGCCTTTGTGTGTGGGCGTGCTATATTTAGACTGTGTAGTGTTATTTTGTTGGAGCAGCTGATTCATTACAGGAGGAGCAGCACGGCAGTCATCGCAGTGCAGGTCAAGTTACTCATCTCAGGAGACTGCTGTAAAAAAAGCAGACTCCCTTCAATAGTATATTTCTGCAGAGCTGCAAAAATGCATCCGTCTGAAGGTGCAGATTCTACTGCATCAGTTTTGGAATGTTAGAATTAAAAGTAAAGTAAGTAAATTAAAGTGGTCCTTATAGTCACATGTGAACACACCACAGCACACAGTGTGTGAAATTCTTTCTCTGCATTTAACCAGCGCCCAGGGAGCAGTGTGTAGGGACGATACTTTTGCTCAAGGGTACCTCAGTAGTGCCACTGGCAGTCCTGGGATTTGAACCCATGGCCTTCCTGTCGCAAGGGCAATTCCCTAACCACCAGGCCACCAGCTGCCCCTAAATACTGCAATACAAGGTCGATGCATGGAGCAGTTGGAGCAAGCCCCTTTGAGCAAGAACTGATGTTGAATGTATAAATATACATATATACAAAAATACAAAGTTAAAAATATTTGACCTCTATGTCTGTTACAAGCAGTTTAAAGCTTCAAATCAGAGACAGAATCAAAAGCTCGGCCTAGAGGTGAATCAGTCCCATTTCAGCCAGTTCTTGTTTTTCTTATGACCTGTTAGTGGTGCTGTTGTTAAACAGGAGTCCACAAATAATCAGCCTCTAGTTCAGAAGTGTCCAACTCCAGTCTTGGAGGGCCGGTGTTCAGCACAGTTTGATGGTCCCCCTCTTCAGACAAACTCACTAAACCTGACAATGAACATTTGAGGTGAACCGGGAGTTTCTGAACAGGGAAAACACCAAACTGTGCTGGACACCAGCCCTCCAGGACTGGAGTTGGACTCCCCTGTTGACAGAAAGTAAAACAATGTGGATGCCAAAGATGAAAATGACAAAATTAAAAATATTTTACCTCTATTTCTATTACAAGCAGTTATAAGCTTTAAATCAGAGACAGAATCCACAGCTTGGCCTAGAAGTGAATCAGTACCATCTCAGCCAGTTTTTCCAATGACCTGTTGGTGGTGCTGTTGTTAAAAGATCATACACACTCACTAAACCTGGCAGCTAACAGGTGAGGTGGACCAGGTGTTTTTGCAGACGCCTTTTACTTTGAAAGCGTTTTCTTTAAATGGGCTTAGCCTTACTACCCTATTTATCCCAGCATCTGATGTTCGTTCAAAATATGTTCCATATTCAGATGACCGTAAAGCATAAATCTGCTTATTTGTCTCTTGAGAATCCATATCTCAGGTCCCTTTCAGAAGCTACACTAAACTGCTCTCTGTTCTTTCCTCACCAAAGGTACCAGAAGAGAAGGTGAAGGAAGTGACAGAGTATAGTGCACAGATGCTGCAGAAGATGGAGAAGGCCCGTGTAGAAGGAAACTACAACGAGGTACTTTAAATGTGACCAAGAGACACAAAAAGCCTTTATCTAACTTTCACAAGATTTAAATGTAACCCAAAGGGGGTCTTTGGAGCAAACACTTTACTAAAACACCCATCAGATGGTGGTTCTTTTTCATACACGATATGCAAGTATAAACAACCTTATGAAAGGATGAAGGACCTCCACAAAATGTCACTTCAAGAACTGTATGTCTGAATCAAGAACCCCTTAGGATCTTGTTTTTAAGAGTATGTTGTTGCTGTCACGAGAAAACCTTGTGTCTCTATTTTTATCTTTTTTCACTCAATTTAAAAATACCAGCTCATGTATCAGTGTCAAAATTTCATACAGGTCAAGAGTAATGGCACAAAATCTTACAATGAAAGACTGTTTTTCCTTCTCCTGCAATGTAATATAATGATGTAACGATGATAAATTTGCTATAATATATCTCTTTCAAGCTATTTCTGTCTAATGAACTTTTAATGAACAGTTAGCACTTATTGCCATTGTTTCAAAATAAATTACATTGATTTTATCACCTTCTTTTTTTAAATTGCTACTCTTTACGAATTCTGGTTCGATTATTTTATGAAGATGCCATAAGTTCTTCAATTCATCTTCAGGTGGTAAAAATCTGCCGCGAGTGTGTGGAGAAACAGGAGAACGTTCTTGCAGACACGCACATCTACCAGCTGAAGATGTGGAGCACACTCAGTGAAGTCCTCTCATACCTTCAGTTCTTCGAGGAAGCAACCACCTATGCACGCAAGATGGTAGATGGATACCTGTAAGTGAGTTTTTGTGAGTTATACATGACTGATAGAGAGACCTGAACTTTCTCATACTTTCAAACAGTCTCTCACAAGCGTTTCTTGCTTGTAATAGGAAACTGTATCATCCAAACAACGCTCAGCTGGGGATGGCCACAATGAGAGCAGGGGTGACCCACTGGCAGGCTGGACACATAGAAGTTGGACATGGTATGATCTGCAAAGCTTATGCCATTCTCATGATCACCCATGGGCCAACGCACCCCATCACTCAGGACCTTGAGGTAAATCCACTCTTGCACCTTGTTACAATACTGCCTGTAGTAGGAAGATCTCTAATAGGATCCTCATACTGCCTGTTATAAGATCCTACAGTAGACAGATCTCTAATCAGATCCTCATACTGCCTGTTATAAGATCCTACAGTAGGCAGATCTCTAATCAGATCCTCATACT
>JBBPCZ010000017.1:8992587-9014908 GCA_037974445.1 Brycinus macrolepidotus | reverse complement strand
TCAGATCCTCATACTGCCTGTTATAAGATCCTACAGTAGACAGATCTCTAATCTGATCCTCATACTGCCTGTTATAATAGTGCCCGTGTGCTATAAAGTGATAGTCTGGTGAGAAGTCACTTCTATCAGTAGACAAGCATGATATGGACAGAATATTAGTATTGCAATTATACTGCTACATATTGAGACTGTGATGCCTTTCAGTATATTAAAGGCCATCTTTTATCATCAATTTTCTGCAATTAAGAAGGCTTGAATTATGCAAATATGGTTAAAGTTGCAAAATGTACATTCACTCCCCCCTAATTCGTTGAGTCCATCTAAGGAAATAAAGGTGCAAAGAACAGTCCATTTTCAAATCCTAGTTTCTGATTTTCCTTTCCCTTTTAGTTCAAACAGACTTGCTTGTGTGGTTTCTAACTCTGTACGATATATCTATAAAAATGGACAAAGCAGGCTACAGACGAAGTTCAGGGTGGCTTTAGCTATGCAATGCAACCTATATAATTTGAAAATCATTTCTTTTTGTTTAATGTACTTTAGTGTTTGGAATGCACTTTTGAATGAAACAATGTATCTGATATTTATTTATTAATTTTTTTCTTACATTACTCGTTAGCTACATTAGCATTGCAGAAACAAACCGAAGACATATTGCCTGACTACATTTGAGTTAAAGTGGAAATTGGCTTTTTTATTCGAACTATATCAAACTGAATATTCCTCTTTATACTCAAGCTAATGTCCTTTTGTCATCTAAGGCCATGCGCACCCAGACAGAGATGGAGCTGCGCATGTTCAAACAGAACGAGTACGTCTATCACACCATGCGGGAGGCAGCACTGAACAACCAGCCGATGAAGATGATGGCAGAACCAGTGGTGGAGGGCGTCAAGAGCCTGTTCCGCAGGAAGTGATGTCTCCATCCTGGACGCTGGCTCTCTCTGTACACTGTAGATCTCACTGAAGAGACTCAAACCAGTAAACTACTTGGGATACGTTTATGGATTTTTTTTTTTTCTTAAAATGTCCTGAAATGCATCTGAGTGTTTTTAAGTAATTTTTTTAGGTCACAAGTTGCTATTTGTTTCTGATTAAACCACATTTTGGTTTTTTTTTTTTTTTTTAATAAATGATTAATAAATTGATCTTTAAATACATATCTTTGATAATGTCACTTTTTAAAGCATATACAATTGTCTAAATGTCTACTTCAGTTCCAGGCATCAGTTTATAGTGGTCCCAGAAAAAAATGAAGTGACTATGGAAGTGTGTTAAAAATTATTTAATTTTAATGAGCATTTTTACACTTTTTTCAAGCCAAACAGAGCAGACTGTCTCATCACACACGCTTGCTGATCCTCTTGTAGACTGTGTCTCCCAGAGTCAAGGTCTGTAAAAGCAACAACATGGTCACATGCATCTTGGGAAAAAGTATTACGTCCATCAAAGAATAATTTTACCTAAAATAAACCATCTCCAGATGAGAGATCAATGTATGATTCTAAGTCCCTTTGTAAAAAAAGGATAAAATAAAAGCGTCTGTCAAATGCATGTACTATCATGTAATGTAATGTAATGTAAGTGTAGGGTGCAGTTTTGGGGGGTCCAGCATATTTTCGAGATCTGTTTCTTGAATGCAATTCTACTAAATGTACTAAAATTGGCTCTTGGAGATCACTTTACAGCAAACTTTAGTTCCAGCCTGCATCTAACAGGCTGCCCCCCACTTTTCAACACAAATGCAACTGATCCAGTCAATCAGGGCCTTCTGGTGAAGTTAAAGAGCTGGAACAGGTGGGGAGGTGGCTGGAACTAGACTCTGCATTATGGTGTATCTCCAGGACCAGGGTTGGTGACCACTGGTGACTTTACGTCACGTGAAGGTTCTTTAAACTTTAAAAGGGTTCTTTTGTTTAAAGTACCATCCACTGAAAGTATCTTTTATGGTTCTTCATGAGAACCTTTTCTGACACCTCTGTTTTGAAGTAACTAACTGCTGATCAGGGATGGAAAAGTACAAAGAAACTGCACTTAGTAACAGTATGGGTACAATGTACAACTCTATTAAAAGTATGGACCTAAAACTATACTTGAGTGAAAGTGAAATTTTATAAACATTTAAAAATGTTTATAAAAGTGTAAAACGTCTTTAAAAGCAAAAAACAAATTAGCGGAGTCATGGGCAGTGTTATTTGATATACACAGTGACTCACAATGATATGAAAAGGTTTTTTTTTTAAACAGTACATTCAAATGAACAGGAACTCTACAGAGAAAAATATGAAATGTGCTTTGAAATTTGTAAAAAGTAACCTAAGGATTTAAATTAAAAGTTAAGGGGTCAAAGTGTGTTTTTTCTCTTGGAAATGTAACTGAGCAAAAATACTCAAAGTAATCAAGTAATGATAATAATTGAGTACAGCATAAGTCCTTCAAAATTAAACTTTAGTCACGAAATGCAACTACTTTGAAATTTTCCACCCCTAGATCTAGTCAGTCAAGCCCTTCTGAGGATGCTAGAACGTCCCAGTTAGACTTAGACTGTGCAGGATGAGGGTCCATGATCAGCTTATGCTCTTAAAAATGTAGTTTCCTAAGTGGTTTTTGGTTTGAGTGCACAATTCTAGGAAAAAATCATTTAACTTGTATAGAACATGTACATTGTGTGGATGTTTTTTAAGCTTTAAAATGGTTCCTCATTTTCACACATCTCATTTACAAAAACATTTCTTTAAAGAACCATCATTTGAAAGGATTTTAAGGGAACCAAAATTTTTTCTTCAATGACATTACTCCAAAGAATCCTTTATTTGGGCACCTTTAGTGTTGAATCTGAAAAATCAAACTGTGCTGGACCAAGTTCCTCAAAGGTTGTGCACCAACAGTTCAGTTCTCGTGACAGAAGGCAGTTAACTTCAGTTTGTACTTACATTGACGAGTGTGTTGGCATCAACGAGCTCTGTGACGGACTCAATACTCTTCAGAATGACCTTCAGCTTGTTGCCCTCTTTCGTCACCACAGACTAGAAAATAACAAAACATATTTATGACCATACATAGAATGTTAATTAGGGATGTTCTGGGCATACACTGGTGTCATACCAATGATCAATTATGAAAGAAGCAGCTTTTCAAGTATAGTCTTGTTTTTTCAGTTGCTAATCCAGTAATATTCTAAAACTACTATGTAAGATAGGCGGTGACAAGAGTGAAGAATGGAGTCTAGGGTTTACAGGGTTAAAGAAGGGATGGCCGTTCCTTGGGCTACATATTTTACTGCATGTATCTGAACTTTGACTGCGTTAACCAGTGTGAGGAGAAGATCCATCAGAGAGATGGCAGCCTTGCCTTGATTTTCTCCCCAGTTAGAGTCTCCAGCTCAGCCTCCTGACCGATGGTGAAGGAGTTGACTAGGACTTTGGACCCTGTGGTCACAGTCACTTTGAAGTGGTCCCCGTTCTGCTCGATCTCCGAGATGCTCTTGATGTCCTTGCCCTTCTCGATAAGGTCATCAGGAAGACCTGCAAGAAGTTAATTAATGAAGTCAAGGCTGCTACATATGTTATATACAGAAGGCCAGCATTTGTTAAGCTATATGACACTACATGAAGCTTTCATGACAACTGATATAAATCTACATAATATTTATAACTTGGTAGCATCAGTTGTCATGAAGGCTGCTTTTGATGTATTTTCAAATTGTTATGACAACTGACACTTCTTGAAATAAACTCTGTGTGAATGTCTATTTAGGCTAATGTCATTTGCCATGAAAGAATTAAATAAACTTATGAATGCTGCCCTTTGGTAAAATATATGCAAAGTTTCAGACTAGTTACTGAAAAAAGTACATAGTAGGTACATACCAGATAACCAGCCTTAAGATTAACAGTCAGATAACAAATAGAGGTCTATTAAGAAGCTGATTATCATTACAACTCAAATATACTGTTTATCTAAAAGAATGAGGGAAGAAGCAATGTCTGTTCCCTGCAAAAGGCTTTGAAGGTTTTTCCTAAGCACACCTACCGATGCTCTTCATGAATGGCACAAAGCCCTCCTGGCTTTCCAGCTGATATTTTCCAGAGAAGGACATTGTATCAGGTCGAGAGAGAGAGAGAGAGAGGAGAAGAGCACCAGCTTCAGAAGCCTTTTATATCTTCATGTAGGTTATTAATGATTAACCGCAGAGGGGCGGAGATGCTCTCTGCTCTTACTAGCTGAGTATTGCGAAACTTGTCAGTATGTGTAATGCACATTAGCTATTTGTAGAGGAGACGTGGCTCTGTGGGAAGACTGACCAAGACCTGCTGTACACCTGCTCTGATGCTGATGCTAATATTGAACTCTGCCTCAAATTGGCCCTGATGTCAACCTTTCCCTAGATCTCGTCATCACTAATAATTAAAGAAATCATGATGATGCTGGATGTAGTTTCAATGACATTTAACAGTCTCATTTGTTTGTGGATCAATGGTTTAATTGGGAATGCAGATAAAAGTTGCACAAATCCTTCAAGGACTGATAAGAGCCACTGAAGGCAGTCTTAAATCACATTTTACTGATCTGTGATATCACCTTCACCTTAGCTAATGTGGCCAACCATGGGTTTCTAACACTGTACAGATCAAAAAGGGAGAAACTGTTTTATTTTCTATATTCTGATGTGATGCATTTGTTATGCTTTTATATCTGTTTTATGATTTTGTTAAATTTTTCATTTTCTTTGATTTGCTTGCTTTCTTTACCAGTTTGTTATTTATTAAGCTTTTATTACACTCTTAAAGGTGTCAGAAAGGTTCTTTGAACCTCAGAGAGGTTCTTTGCATAATGCCATAGAAGAACCTTTTTGGTTCCCCAAAAGAACCTTTTAATGGGAACTGTTCTTTGGAAAACAAGACCTTTCAGATGTTGATTTAAGTATAGCTTTACAGGTCTGAAGAACAGATGTGGACTACTTAAGCACTGATGTACATCGCTCTGAATAAGAGTGTCTGCCGAATGCCGTAAACGTAAACTTAAACGAGACGTAAACATAACGTAAATGTAACCTTTCTGTTTGTTTGTCGATGTGAATGTGAAGATCCCTTAAATTGGTAAAGCACCTTTATATCTTGTGAAGGTTCTTTAAACTGTTGAAAGGTTATTTTTTTCATCACAGTTCTTTAGGGTTATAAAAGAGGTTCTTCTACAGCATCGCCTAAAGAGCCTTTGTGGCACATATACTTTAAAGTGTGATTCAGACTCTTTTTAGTGATTCAGTATTGATGTATAACCAGTTGAGAACTTCAAAAAACAGTCTGAAAAGGTTTCTTGTGCATGTTTCAGGCTTTAAAGAACAATATAAGATCATTCTTATCCTTGTATATTTAGGTACGTTAACATTTTATTCAATGAACATATCTAACTTTATGTGATTTATGTCATGTATTCTTTATAAGGATACATATTTTTATGTACCATTTGAAAGACAGTGGTGAAGAGTATAAAACCAATGACACCTCAATTCAGTCTTTGTATGACGTATTTACCTCACAATTATTCCCATGGGAAGAAAACGACCTTATATATTTAGTTATGACAAATGCCTTCATTGGTTGTCTGAGTTGGGGGTGGGCTAAGGGGTGTGGCCTTTGCCCCATGGGGGGGTGGGAAGCTCCACAATTGCTGTAGTCGAGCACAGGGAGATCATATATGTTCAACAGGGCTATACTACATAACCATATAGTCACAAAATCATGAGCATCTGACTTTAGTTCTGACTTTACAAGAAATGTTCACAGTGGTGGTAATGGGAACCAGACCTCAGACGAAGCCTCCAAAAGCTAAAGGTTGCAAAATTAATAGATTAAAAAATATATTACATATAAAACCTCAGAAGACATGTAGGTTTACTGGTGGCTTTGGACAATAAATAAAATGGCAATATTTGTGTCGTAGACACCTGGTTCCATTCACCACCACTGTACACTCTACAATGGAGTCATTAAGTTTCTCCACATTGACCCACTTCACATCAAACCTCTCTGTATGTTCACATTACATTATCTTTGGAAAGTCATGTGGTCATCAGCTGGTGGAAGAGCATTACAACCAGGCACCTTTTTCCGTAAATAAAGAGTTTCACTGACAGCTGCTGTGTTAATGTCTATAGTGCTGTTTACTTTTAGGCCGAGGTCATGAGTCTGTGCTCCTTCACACTGATGTTAGAGTGTTTTTGGACTCTGAACTACAGGTTTTTTCCTCTACATCTATTATCAGCCCCTCAGTGGTCTATTATCAGTGCTTGGCCTTATCAGAAACAAGACATGGATGGACTGGTTGAAGTTAGGTTCCAGTTATTGGCTAACTGGCAAGTGCAGCAGGAAAACTTGCTGAGAGGGTCCCTTTAAATAAATTCTAATCTTTAAAGAAGTGCTCTTCCAATGCCTGGGTGTTGTTTATATCTAGACATCAGCACAGCAGACCGTGTTTTAGCTCGGGGGGTCTCTAAGCACTTCTGCAATTCACTCTGCTAAATGCTGCAAATGGAAATGCAACTGAAGTACTACCCCATCTAAAAACTAATCCATGTCACTGTTTGCCATGATTAGTATATCTGTTCAGGTGAACCATGTGACTCAACACTTCAAGCACCAGAAGAGATAAAAAGTGCTCAGGAGATAAAGCAAGAAAGGGCCGACTTAATCAATTAGATTGGGATTTTGACATACACAACCTGCTTATCATTTTATAACCATGAAAATGACATCATATCAAAGCAGGTAAAAAAAATAGATAAAAAAAGATACTAAAGACACAAATGGCAACATGATCCCTTCTCTGCATTTATTATCAACACATAACTATATTCCAAGAGTAAGCTAGCAGTCAGTGCCAAAACGTCTAGAATTCATTCTATGTATAAATGTTTACACACAAAATACATCCTAGCTACATATGGTACAAAGTCTTTTCAAAGGGGAGTGCAGTATTTTGTACAAGAGCCAGTGCTCTAGTTCTATAAAGATCACTTTGATCCTGCGTTCCTCTGAGGCTCACTGGTGGTTCCTGCTTGCCGGGTGCTGTCTGGCCAAGTGGAGGAGCTTCATCAGGACATCTCCACCAAGACCCTCATTACTGTCTAGTTCGGTTTCATCCTCAGTCAAGCAAGACTGATCAGTGGTGCAACCCTCTGTGGAAGACAATGTATAAAATACAAGTTTTTTGCACTAGAGGATAATGTTGTTAACATATAAAGGAAGCTTATTATCTTACGCCAGTGTGCATGAGCTAAATGCAAACTTAAATGATCAAAAACCTTGTTAAGCAAACTCAAGTAGACTTGCTTATGTGGTTTCTGATCCTGTATGACAAACTGTTGTCTATAAAAATGGACAGAAGCAAGAGCTAGGATTTAGCCTTACTGCTACTGTGGCTGCTACAGCTCCTTTTAGCTACATATTGTTGTTTCCCAAGGAACAAATTGCAAGTTATTTTACCAAGCTATCTCTTTAAGAAACAGGGAAAAATAGTAGATCTCACAGCGCTGCCATATAATAAAGCCCAAAAAGCACTTTAAAATGGAATTCTGTTGATCCTTCAAAATGTCTGCATAATTAAATGGTCATCTAATGTAGTTTCATGTGAAACTCTATGTTCTTGAGAAACTTATTGACTGTTCACAGTGGCGGTGAATGGAACGAGACGTCTGAAGAGTTTAAAGGTCCTTAAAGCTTTATCACAGTAAGTTGTTACAAGTAAAGGTTATGAATGCATTGTCTGATGTCTGAGATGTTGTTTTGCAATAGTTTTAAGACAGTTTGGATCTAATTTTCATTTTTAATCTGTTCATAGCAAAGAGGCACCTAGAGAACATTATAAGGAAAACTTTTTTTCCACCAATACACCAAATTTACCACAAATTCAGGGCTATATTTACACAACACACCCCCTGGTTCCTGTCACTACCTTTGTGAAGGAATCTGAACCACTGAACTATTTCACAGCAAAATACTCTGAATAGCTTTGCAAACACTTTAGTGAGTGGGAATTTTGCAAATAGGTGGAACTGCCCTTTAACAATACAAGTCATATGCAATTCCAGTAGTGCAATCACTGCCGAAATGACTATTAAAAATGCCTCAGGTGATCGTTGGACACCTCACACACTGTGTGCCTACGAGTCAATGTGCGAACTGCTGTTGCAGATCAGGACACAGCTTCTAGGAAGTTGTAAAACAAAGTCACCTTATCTCAGTGACAGAGTCCCACTCACCTGAGTGGCAGCAGATGCCCGGGGCAGCACAGCGTCCTCCCTCAGATCCACAGGCTCTCCCTCCGTTCTCACACGGGCTGGGCAGGTAGTTCTCCTCCACACAGCCCGCCGCTTCTGGAGAGCCCACATAGCAGCCCAGTCCTGCAGCGCAGCAAATACTGGGGCCGAAGCAGCGACCCCTGTCCCCGGGACCACATGCCATACACTGAAAAAAGTGGTGCATAGAATTTACTTCATTTACAGTACTGTGCAAAAGTCTTAGGCACCTGTGAAAATAATATTTTAAAAATGTTTAGATGAGCAGTGTGCTTTTTCACATTAATATTGCTAAATACACTAAGTAAAACTAAAAAGAATACAAATAACAATATACTGTAAAGAGTGATTTTATGTTCAATATATCAGTGAGTTCCTTGTGGAAGTCCAGTATTACTTGAAGTTTCTATCAGAAACCTGGTTTGACTCGATCAGTCCTTCATTAAATTAAATCAGGAGCTGCTGATGGAATTTCACAAATCCAAACAACGGCTGGAGGAACTGGAACCAAACCTGTGTTCTCCTCACCAGCTCACAAAATATGAACTACTTTTACAAACAAATCTTGATACTTTTTACTGCTTTCTTGTCTGTTTGAATTTATACTAATGTTAACGTTGCTAGAAGAAAGACATTTCATTACATGCTTTAAACAATTTGCATGGTACTGTTAACGTCTCACTTGCACATAGATATTATTTTTGAACACAATTTTGTCCTTTATAGTTTTGCAGAGGTTGATGCAATTAATGTAACCAAAATATATCTGGACCAGTCTTTATTGTCAGAGTGCAAGATTATCTGTCTATACCCAAACTTAAACATTTAAGGTAAGTCATGCTGTCATACCTTGCGAGATGGAACATCTATCAGGGATCTCTTGCCACCTATTGGGCAGTTAGAGATGTAGCAGGCTGAGGCGAGAGACAGGAGGCACAGCAAAGAGATGTACAGTGTGGTTCCAGACATAGCTGCAGCAAAGAGAAGAAAGGAGTCATTACATTTGGCAACAATCAGTAACCTGTAACTTAAACCGAAGAACACACAATACATGATAAAAGCTCCTGCATCTAAAATTACAATACAGATCTTTACTTACTGCTTGGTGAGCTTCGGATGATGATGCCAGCTGAGCGAGTTAAGCGGAAGAGAAGATGTTTAAGGAGATTTGAGCCAAAGATGGCCTTTTTATACTCACCTGATGAGAGAAGTGAGTGCCACGGCTTCACCTCCACTACTTAAGTCTAATGACTCAACCTTAATCACTCTGGTTATTAATAGCATCTGATTAGGTCAATGATTCAGAAGCCACTTGGGCTAAGGTCTCGCAAAGGGTCACGTCAGACTTGTGTGCGTGATCGCGCATCTACAACAGGAGAAGAAAAGAGAAAATATGAGAGAAATAGTCAGTCTTTGGGTTCTGTGTGATGAGCTGTTGGCTATTAATCTTCTTCGTTGTCAATTTTGAGGTCCAAGATGCGGCATATGGTCATCAAGGATGCCACATGAAAGCTGGGACACAATGTTATATGTGAACTTATCCTGTAATATTGATTTGATATGTTGAAATTTGAATGTACTTGCAAGATATTGTTTCCAAGATATTTTTCCCAGTTTCCAACCAATGGTTGACTTTTTGATCCTATTAAGGAACCGCCATTGCATCCTTTACCTATTTAACACACTGCACACACTCACACACTCACACACTTGCTCCACGTGTACATGCTTTTTCCATTTCTCCGATGTCTAATTTTAATAACTGTCCCTCAGTTGGGTCAGCAGGTTAACTGTTGTAATAAGACTTATGATATGATGTGACGATCATTGCGGTAATTGGTCTTTGGCCGACCATGAGATTTGGTCAATTAGGGTCTTCCGCTTTAATAAAACACCAGAATGTAAGGAGATATTTTTGTGCAACTTTAGGAAGCCTACACTACAAAAAAGAGTATTTTGGAAATATTTTTAAAACTAGCCTATACTAATATATGGAGACTGTATTATTCTACTTGCAATAAGGATAGTAATATTTGAAACAAGCAGAATCAATAGAATAAGACATTTTACTAGATTGTTATTAAAACAAGTAAGAACATCTAAAAATCAATTTAATACACTCACAATGATCTCAGAATTATAACGATTAGATATATTGACTATATTTAAGATGTTTAGACTTGATAACATTTTGCCCTGAATCTAATAATCATACTTTTGTATTACAGTCAAATATAACATGTTGATAATGCACTTAAAGGGGAATTCCAACATGTTTTCAAAATTTCCACATCACTAAATCGCTGTGATGTAAACAAAGTCATTCAGAGTGGTTTGATACGAAATAATTCACTGTAGAGAAACTTACTAACCTCAAGATTTTTTACAGTGGTCGTGAATGGAACCAGGAGTCACAATGTCCACAACAAAAGAATGTAGCCATTTTATTTACTATTCATAAGATAAGATAAGATAAGATAAACCTTTATTAGTCCCACAAGTGGGAAATTTGCATTGTCATGGCAGAAAGTGGATAGAACAAAGGTAAGAGCAGCGAAAATTAAAAAAACAATAGAATAGAATAAAAACTACCAACAATGAATCATCGAGTGTCTTCTGAGTTTATATATGAATTGTTTAAGAAGCTAAAATAGTGGTAAATCTGAAAAAAGGGACTATTTTGCTTGTGCCCTTCTGTCAAGACCAAAACCCTCTTAAAACTACCATAAAACAATGTCTTGACCATCCGGCAGTGCATTCATTTCCATTTTATGCAATAACATTCTGTGAAGGAGCATTTATTGGTGTTAAAGGCTTCAAACGTCTGGTCCCTTTTGAGCAATTCCGTTTTTCTAGATTGAGGTGTTTAACATCTGGGCACAAAATGACTTTGCGCACATCTTTGCTTAATTTTGCAGAAATGTTGCTTCCCTTTCAAGAAAGAAGGTAAAATGTGGACTTTCTCTATTGCCATCAAAACAGGCAAGGCTGAAAGAGGAATTGAACACACACACACACCCACACACACACACACACACTTTCTACAAGAGGTTCTTCCTCTTAGAGGTCAATGCCCAGTGCATGTCTCCACCGAATGAGGGCCAAATCTACACATCTATACATTCAGCCCTCCACTGCGAACCATTTTCTTTTTAGCTACACAACTTGCGAAAGTTAGAAGAGGAATGGAGATGTCTATCTAGTGTTTCCTTATTTTTCAGCAGGAAGGCACAGGCTTGTTGACTTCCTCTCCCCTCCCTTCCTTCCTTCTCTCCGAAGGTACTCATCTGAAAAATGGGAACAAAGTGATTGTTCCTGTTCTCTTTCTTAAGTCACTTCAAATGCTGTCTGCCGGACTGGAGGCTCATTGTCCAGAGCGCAGGGCGAGCGTCAGGTAAGTGACCGGGGGCCGCAGCCTCCACACCAACACACACACTCATGCACCGGGCAGGGGCAGGGGCAGGGGCAGGGGTAGTCTCTAATCAAGGGCACTGAGCGAGGAGGAGCCTCTCTTTATAATCTGAATACATCAGGGACAGGGAGCTGGGCAGGCTGTGGCCACTGAAGTGAGTAGTGTTTTTCCAGGTGCCGGCTGAGGCTGTGAACATCTCGCACCTTCCACACTTACTGTGTTGCATCAGTCTTGAATGACAGTAATTCTGTGCTTGTACGTCTTGCTAAGGTCTTGTAGGGCGAGAGCTCTTGCATGGTTTTAAACTCTCATCTCTCAGTGTGATCATGCTCGTTTGGGTATTCTGCATGCTGTGTAGCTTCATATAACATGCAGAGGTGTGCAGAAGTCTTAGACCCTCTGAGAAAATATATGTAAAGCTATTCATTTGCAATATGCTTTAGAATAAATGCAAAGAAAAAACCTTATTTGAATTGACAAAGTCAAAATTTAAACTATTCTTTTGACTGGCATATTAATAACTTATTAAGCAAAAAATTGTGTTTTACTGTATTTATATGTATTCTAATGCTGTGTGGTGTTCTAACGCACTTACTGCAAAGATCTTTTGCTGTGTATTTTATTTTACATTTTATAATGTAAAATAAAATGTACTTTGCCTTTTTAGTCTTAACTGTTTCATGCTTTTGACATGTTTAAAAAATGTTTAAAATGATTTTTTTCCTGTATCTGCAATTTTGAAAGTTTTGAATGACTCTGACTTTTGCTATGTTATAAAAAAGGAGCACTCCATTACCACTACTGCTATTACTTTCCATCATATAAGCACAATTGTTTGGTCCAAATGGAATATGGGGTTGAACTGTTCCTCACATGTTTAGAATTTTCTGTTTAACTCGGCTCATTTTGCCAAAAGCATCTAAATGTTAATATCATCTAATTAGAAAAAAAATTTAGGGTGACACTTCCTCTGTGACCATAAGGCTGTTATTAAACATTTGGCAACTCTAAACAACATCCTGCATCCTTACCCGCCCCAATCAATATTATTTTGCGTGCAATTAAGAGAAAGCATTCATTAATTTTTATCAAAAAGCGTAATAGAGGCTAAGGTCAACATAATAAAGCAGAAACTGACTACATACATAGGAATTTTAATATTAGTGATAAGAAATATTAGTCAAGTAAACTAAAAATAAAGTATAAATATTAAAAAAAATAAAAATATTGTTTTAAAAAGACAATATAGATCAACTACATTCCTTTTTGGAGGTAAAGTCATAAATGATCTCTTCTACTTCATATTTTTTTCTTATTGTAACGATATACATTAACAATACATATTTTAAAAATATTTACTCAAGGGACCCCTTGTGGTTCAGGGCCCCTGAGCAACTGCTCATAGCAAGAAATGGCCCTGGTTTTGGGGAAATTCTCACCTGATTAGTAACAATGATTGCAGAAAGATGAAAAAACACACACAATCAGCGTGTGTTCAAAGAAGAACTGTTTAAGTTCCTGTGTTTCTTTTTTTTGGTTCTGCTTTTCCCATTCACTTTCCCTCTGTTCAGTGAGGTCAGCTGCAGGCAAACAATAACACACTGCTGGTCAAAGTCACATCCCAAACAGTTTCGGATTTCACCTGAAAACAAAAAGTGCGGATGATTAAAGTATTGTCATAAAGGACAGTGCAAAAAGAGAAGTGGTTGTTCCACCAAAAAGTCTGGTAAAGCAACACGGAGAAGCGAAAAATGAGAGGGAGAGAGGTGTGTCTATATGAGAGCAGTTCCCATTTAAGCATGAATGCCAGATCTTATCTTTCTTCTGTCTGGAGAACTTGAAAAAGTTGTGTCAACTTCTGCTCTGTGGTCATAGATTTAAAACCTACTGATATACTTTGATCTCCATCAGTTGAAATGTTTTGTATCTATTTGAAATAAGTGAAAGATGTTGTTGTTTGAATCCACAGGCAAGTGATGGACAAATCCACAACTGATGCTGAAAGAAAGAACATACATGACAAAGATCTGAGGACTTGTTCTGACCCATAACCCATCTGACCCATCAGCAGTCTCAATCTAACTCACAGCATGGACCTGAACGACTATAAACCCAAGAGGACAGATGATTCCAGAACTGTTGACCTCTCCCATCTTCGCTACCCTATAGCCCAGCCCATTCCTTCCCACCCTCACCAGCCCAAGTATGTCCCAGAGATGATCGATCTCAACAGGCTTCAGTTCCACCGAGTCCTGGGCAGATATGATACTGTGCAGGTCAAGCAGGAGACAGTCAAGCCCATGCCATTATGGCCACCATCCCCTTTTCTACTTCACCCACCTCCTCCTCCTCCTCCTCCTCCTGCTCCATCTCCATTCTTCCCAACACTCCATCCGAGCTTGGTACCTTTCCCTTTCGTCATGCCTGGCCCCATCATGCACCTTTCTCCCAACCACTTCTACCCGAGCGAGGCACTGAGATACCGCCGACGGAGCCAAGAGGGCACCAAAGCCTCTTCTGTGGAGAAGCTGGGCCTGAACGTAGATGACAGCTACTATGTGGACGTAGGGGGAGACCAGAAGCGCTGGAAGTGCAGGATGTGCGAAAAGTCCTACACCTCCAAATACAATCTGGTCACGCACATCCTGGGCCACAGCGGCATCAAGCCGCACGGCTGTGGCCTCTGCGGGAAGCTCTTCAAACAGCTGAGTCATCTGCACACACACATGCTGACCCACCAGGGCGCCCGGCCCCACAAATGCCAGGTCTGCCATAAGGCTTTCACCCAGACCAGCCATCTGAAGAGGCACATGATGCAGCACAGCGACGTCAAGCCCTACAGTTGTGGCGTCTGTGGCCGAGGCTTCGCCTACCCCAGCGAGCTGCGGGCCCACGAGCTCAAACACGAGAGGGGCCAGGAGAACGTCTGTGTGGAGTGTGGTTTGGACTTCCCTACGCTGGCCCAGCTGAAACGGCACCTGACGGCCCACCGGGGGCCGGTCCAGTACGACTGTAGTGAGTGCGGGAAGAGCTTCCAGTACCCCAGCCAGCTGCAGAACCACATGATGAAGCACAAGGACATCCGACCCTACATCTGCAGTGAATGTGGCATGGAGTTTGTCCAGTCGCACCATCTCAAGCAGCACACGCTGACCCACAAGGTAAGTGCAGCACTTATAAAGGTTCAAGAGAATTTGCAGAGCACACTTGCAGAGGTTCCCAACTTTGGACCTGGAGTATTCCTGCTCACTTTAATGTGTTCCCTGCTTTTATAAACCTAAACCAGCCAATAAACTATTTAATGGGTTCTACCTGCCCACGTTACAGTGGGAAAAACACTTCATTTGCAGGACAGGGGTACTTTAGGACCAGGGCTTGGCACCACTGTGCTACGTATTAATGTTTCACCTATGCAACACATATACAACAAAACCATTGGCTTGATTGGGGATCTTTTAACAGCGAGAAACCCATCCCATTTTTGAAGTAACGTCTTCACGTCTTCCAGGGAGTGAAGGAGCACAAGTGTCGCATCTGTGGACGCGAGTTCACACTGCTGGCCAACATGAAGCGCCACGTTCTGATCCACACCAACATCCGAGCCTACCGGTGCCACTTGTGCTACAAGAGCTTCGTCCAGAAGCAGACGCTTAAGGCTCACATGATCGTCCATTCTGACATCAAGCCATACAAATGCAAGGTGCGTTGCCTACATGACTTGCATTATAATGCTAAGTGTGGCATTATAATGCAAACCTGACTTTCATTACTTGGGGAGAGATGGCAATTAGAAAAGGGCAAGGTCAGGTAGAACTCTTCCAGACCAGGATGTCTCAGGTCATGTTTCATTTTAGTTCTGCGATATGAACAGGATAATTTAATATCACAACATCCATATTTCAATTTAACGAGCATACATCTATAGAGCACTGTATTTGCAGAAACGCAAATTTATGGACAGAGACCCCCTACAATGAACAAAGACATTTTTTGGGGGGTCCCTCTTGTTTTGGATCTCTTGTGACCTTGAGCTGAGATGGGAGGCTTGACGCGATGACCAGATAGCTACGTTTTTTTGGCAACCGCGCGTCTCTTCGTCCATAGGAAGGATATCGCCGCACAAACTGCCGCTGTAACAATGGCTCTCGTCCCCCGAGAAAAGGCCCCGCAAATAGATTTCATCTCGCTTTCTCTTGTGCTTGGGAGCACTTCCTGTTTTCTCACGGTCCTTTTGGACAGTTTACAGTCCCTCTCTCCTCCTGAAGGAAAGACCCACCCTAATAAAAAAAGAGAAAAAAAAAAGAATGCAGAGGAAGGACAGAGCAGGAGTGGCCTTCCCAGCCAGTCTCTGACTCTGTCTGCTGGCCTCTTCCTCTCGCCGCTCAGCTCACTCATTCATGATTGCTCTCGCCTCAGAGTGTGTTAGGGTGCAGCTAAATTTATGGCGATGCATTTCCTTGAAAACACTTCAGGTTTAGAAGGTGTGCGAAGGGGACAACGGTGATAATTGTGCTCATTTTGAGTGCCCTACATAGAGCCTAACAAGCCTTTAAAGCACCTTATGTGGTGTTTTTGTTAAAGTCGATTCCTGTAGCCTGAATGATTCTGTTCTTTTTCCAGCTTTGCGGCAAAGAATTCAACAGAATGCACAACCTGATGGGCCACATGCACTTGCACTCTGACAGCAAGCCATTCAAGTGCCTCTACTGCCCAAGCAAGTTCACTCTGAAAGGAAATCTGACCAGACACATGAAGGTCAAACACGGCATCATGGACCGAGGCCTTGACGCCCGAGGTATGAAGCATCTCCAGCCAACAAGCGATCAGTTCGATACACTAAATCAGGTTAAAAACTTGTCTAGAAACCTTTAATTGCAAAATTAGATTAAAAAATCACACTTGTTTTTGCGGTTTCTGCTGTATGACCTTATGTTACCTATTAGCATTGACTAAAATATGTTGTATAGTAAAAGCTGGGTCATACAGTGTCAAAAACCACATGCGCATTTGAGAGTCTATTTGAGGGTACTTAAACCAAATTTAAGGCAAATTTAAACATTCTGTCTGCACGATGTTAATCTATACGACTGCATTACTTGTTAGCCTTGTAGCTCCAGTGGAAACCAAAAGGCCAAACACCAAACATATTCCAGTTGATCAAAGTAAAGTCAAGTCAAGTTTATTTATAGAGTACATTATCATACACAAAGGTCATTCAATGTGCTTTACAGGAATAGAATAAAAATAAAATAGAATAAAAGAAAAGAATAGAAGAAACAAAAGAAATAAATGAATACATTAAAAAAATCAATACAAGAGGACAATGGAAGTGCAACTGAAGAAACTGTGAATGTGATGTTTGGTGAAATAACAATCAGATGAATCCTCTGCTGATTGGTTTGTAACCTCTATTCCCTTATGGCTGCAGTGTTTAGGCGACGGGGGCATTTGTGTCTGTCAGCACCGCTGAGGCTCCTGTCACGCTTCAGCCAGGACGAGCCCTTTGACCTGTCCCAGAAGAGCCGTCCCCAGCCGCGCCTCTCTCAGTCGGACGGCGAGAGCGTGCGGGGGGGCAGCTCCAGCCGGGAGGAGGATGAGGACAGTCTGTACAGGATGAGCCAGTACAGCCCTGACCGTTACCAGGCTGAGCTGGGGGGAGGCCTGGAGGCCCGAGAGGCAGACGATGAAGACGAGGAGGAAGAGGTCCATGTGGACGAGGAGGACAACAGTGAGGGCCAGTTCTTTGTGGACAAGCAGGAGTTCAGGCGTGTACGTTACACCGAGAGTCAGGGAGGCTCAGTTTCTGATGGAGAGATCTACTCTTCCAGATCCTACCGGGACAGAGAATTAAGAGAATTAAGCTGTGAATAAGTTCAAAATTCTCATGGGAAAAAAATTAATGACAAAATAAACTGCAAAAATTCTGTGAAACAGGTTTTATTTTTTATCAGCGGTATTGTAGCATAAACAAACGTGCTAATAAAACATATTTTTAAGGAAATTAATATAAATGTCTTCATTTGTTTACTCAATACTTACTCTCTAACAATGTGCATGCATGACCTAGCTTACTGTGTGTTTCCTGAGAAGGTGATTTCGTTTTGACAGAAAATGTGATTGTTTAAATGACTGACAGATCAAGATTTTTTTTTGTACTGACAGTGTAATAACAATTTAATGTTTTTTTTTCTTTTTTTTCTTCATTTTTGTTAATGCTTGAGAAATAACTTGTAAATAAATGCCGTAATAAACTGACTTTTTATTTGTGATTTTGTTGTTCTGTGAAGCAAATCCTGATCTGTATTTATAAAATAATAAATGTGTTTTTAATGCATTACTAATACTTGTGTACCTACTTTTTACTATAAAGTTTATGCAAACACTTTCAAAATAAAAGAACCCCCTGCCAGGGTTAAAGACCAGAGGATCCCAGCCCCTCCTGCTCAGCCCATTTTAGCATTTTCCCTGCTCATAACATACCTGATCCAACTATTCGGCTCATTAACAGCTTTCCTGTGGAAAACACTCAAATGTGTACCGTCAAGGGGCCAAAACAAGAGTTGGGACCCACTGTTCTTATCTTACATTCATTTGGCAGACGGTTTTATCCAAAGCGACTTACAATTTGAGGAAACACTCAAGTTTCAGGACAGTGTGAGAACCAGAGGAGAGTTCTAAAATCTTTATGTAAGAGTAGTGCAAGAAGATAGATAGTGCATCAGGAGAGGAGATGCTCTCTGAACAGATGAGTCTTGAGGAGGCTTTTGAAGATGGAGAGAGATTCGGCTGCTCTGGTAGCCCTTGGCAGCTCACTCCACCAGCGGGGAATCAGAATGAGACCAGTCTGGACTGGGTTTACTTTGTGTGTAGGGATGACAGAGCCAGACGATGTTCCTTGGAGGAGTGGAGGGAGCGAGTAGGAAGTCTGAATGATAGGATTAAGGCAGCTGGGTGCAGACCCAGATGTCACTCCGTAGGCAAGAGTTAGTGACTTGAATTTAATTCGGGCAGCCATGGGTAGCCAGTGTAGGTCATTCAGCAGTGGGGTGACATGCAGCCGAGCTGCTGTGTTCTGAACCAGCTGTGAGGATCTTACCATGCAAGCTGGAAGACCCACTAGCAGGACATTGCAATAATTGAGGCGAGAGATAACCATGGCTTGTACCAGGAGTTGGGTGGTAGACTGAGTCCGGTATGGCCTGATTTTTCTGATGTTGCATAAGGCGAAGCGACATGACTGAGAGACAGATGCAATGTGGTCAGAGAAAATATCAAGCTGTTTCTTCTGTAGGGTGGTTTAGAATGATTTTTTTGAGCACCGGACACAGACAATGTTCATCAAAGTTGAGGAACAGCTTCTGTTTCTGAATAAAGACGAACACATTCAGTTTCAGTAACATTTAAAAAAAAAAAAAACAGAGAGCTTTGTTTGTGCAAGTGACGATTATTTTACACAAGCTGAATTTAAACATTAGATTTGGGGGCTAGTTTGAGTCAACATTCATCTACAAATATGCAAACAATATAAAAAAAAACCATCTAAAGTAGGACAGGAATGTGTGTCTGAGTCAGTCTGAATCTGTGCAGACTGGACTCTTCTTAGAAAATGACTGAATTTCCAGGCAAAGGAAAGGAAGTAGAGAAGAATACCTCACCCAGCCTGATCAAACAAGCCTCGTCTCTGCACTGTGGGGGTTTCAGGCCACAGGTCTCCACCTTCATTTTTATACCATGATGTATTTATCATTGTTTATGAAACACTGATGCTTTCTTTGGCATAAAAAAATATTTTGTGTATTTTATTCCATGATGTATTTGTCATTTGTTTATGACCCATTGATGCTTTATCACAGAAGAAAATTCATAATCTCATTTATTTCTACATCTTATGAATTATGAAAAAATCCTCATCATCTTTTTATATGAATGAGGATATTACTTGGTGTCTTTACATGGTGTTGTCACACATTTATATAATATTTCATGGACTCCTCAGGGGGCTCACACCTCTAATAATGATCATTTTGTTCATTTTCTAAAGAACATAAGTGCACAATATCTATAGAGAACCTACTTCTGCATATTTTAATACTCAATTACTGTTTATTTGGTGAATTTAACATAAAATGTGGCCTTTGCAAAAGTTATGGCATGTTTTATATTTTTACAGTATGTTAAACTCATTCTTCCTTTCATTCATTCATTCATTTTCTGAGCTCCTTATCTTTAACCAGGGTCGTAGGGGTATTGGAGCCTCAACAATCATAAGCTGAAAGGTGGAGAAACACCCTGTATATAGAAATAAATACAAATATGGCAAATAGTTTATGCCAGATTTAGGCTTGTTCTCTGTTAAGGATTTGTGCTTGTTTCCATTTATAAAAAAGTCAACAAAGCATATACTTTGTCCAGATTTGTTCAAACATTTGCACGCAACTTTACCCAACATGCTCATTTTATGGTAGTTATAATAACAGCTAAGACTAACACTTTATTTATCCTAGGTAGGAACATACAAGAAGACTTATAGCTATAGAAATGATAGAATCCTGCATATACACTACCAGTCAAAAGCTTTTACACACACTGAGATTTTCTACATTTGCATGCTACTTACTTAATATTTACTAAAAATACACTCCGTATTATTTGCTAAACAAATAATTTTACAGTATGTTCACCATTTGGCTACCTTTATTAGCCAGAAAATGTTGTATTTTTTATTAATCACTACTGACCTACAAAAAGCCATCTAATTACAATTATAATGTGGATCATCAGACAAGTGTTATATATTTAGTGGCAGCCAAAGGGATGAAACAGTGAACGAGTGGACAGTCTGACTCTGCATCACCACACAACCAGTTAATAGGAGTCAGACAAGCACTGTTATATTTTCTTTCATCTTACAAAGGAAACTTGTTTTATTTGACATATTTTCATTTGTGGTTGTTCACTCAACAACGTTCCGATGCTTCGCAAGGATAAAAATCTGCAGTTTATGAAATAAATGGATAAGTGGTAAAAACCTGTGCAAAAAACTTTTGACTGGTAGCACCAGGCTGTTCCAGATGCACAAATATGTGCAGATTGAAGGATGTACATGTTGTACAAACACTTTTTTCTGTGAGTTTCAACCACAGCAGGCCGGTCGCTCACCTAGTCGGGACGTTGGTCCTGATGAAACTATGAACACGAAGAGGAAGTTCTCATATCCTCATCCTCTCTTCCCTTCACCTCAGCGTTTCAATCCCGAGACCAATGGGAGGCTGGGTGCGGTGCAGAATCAGGTACTGCGACTGCAGCCTGCTGAAGTGAAACCTGTGGATGAGTCAGGACAAAGGAGAGTCTGTAACGCAACCGAGCCACTGATGGGAAAGGTGCAGCACGGTGGAAAATCTGTCTGCTGTTTCTTTTTCTCCCACTGGTTCCACTTCTGCTCTGGGAGGGAGCAAACACATAAGAGGACTGCAAAAAATGAGCCATATAATTAACAAATAATGAGACAATTGCTTTATTTAATGCTCTAATGGAGCCCACTGCCTGCAAGGGGACAAAAGCGAACACACACCAACACCAGGCCTTCATGTGGCCTGCTGTACATTAGAGCTGGACGATGAGGATGTTTTCAGACGTGGCTGATTCTAGTCTCATCATTTCGATACACAGAGCCTTCCGCCCGCTCACTTTAAGTAAATTGTGTGGTTCCTTTCCTTTCTTTGCCATTTGCAGAATCAATTTGTTCTGCAACGAAGGATGTTTTGCCCAAACGTCAGCACACGTCATCATCAGAACCCTCTCGAACCCTTTTGTCTTCATCCAGACTCACTGTATTTCCTGCACTGCTGCAGTTACAGACCTTCATTCGGACAAATGTGACACTTCTGGCCTGCAGAAGCACAGATGTGTGCAAATATGTTTTCCCCTCCAGACAAAACAGAAAACAAAATAGCTCTCTCTCTCTCTCACTTTCTTTCACGGAACAATTACAGAAAGACAAATAAACAAACACAAAGAAAGAAGAAAAAAGTATACAAGCATGCACTGATTGTAGTAATGCATTTATAAATCATAGCATATTGTTGTTTAAAGTATACACTATTTTCTCTTACTACTACTTACCAATAATATTATTTGTTTAATATTTTAAAATGCTGTAGAATTAAAGTGGCCCTGACTTCAGTCCTCACAGCAGTGCTATAAAAGGGTAGGAGGATAAGTTACATCTGTTATAGCACCTCAAGGAAATTAAAAGGAAACATTAAAGGCTAGATGAATCTTTGTTGTTTTGTAATGTTATATTGACCCAAAAAGAAAAAAGGAGAGAGAGGGAGAGTTGCTGGATGAAGTCCATGGGGTTTTAGAAACTTGATAATAGCGCCCTCTACTGGCCTTGGTGTTCCACCCTACGGTTAAATTATATTACGTCTAAAATATATTTTATAAAATATCATTTTGCTTCCAAAGATCCAGACTTTCTTGTATTTTTATGTAGTCTTGAGGAACAGTTCTCCAGGCTTCCTGAAGAACTTTCAGAGACTCTCATTTTCAGTCCAGTCCCTGAACCTGACCAGTTTCAGAGGAATGTTTTTGTTTGTTAAGTCACACAGTGA
>JBBPCZ010000017.1:8932892-8962068 GCA_037974445.1 Brycinus macrolepidotus | reverse complement strand
ATCTCTCTCTCTCTCTCTCTCTCTCTCTCTCTCTCTATGTATATATATATATATATATATATATATATATACACATATATATATATACATATATATATACACACACACACACACACACATAAGGATACATGTTACATGTTATTAAGGAGAGAAGTACAGTGTTTTACAAAAATGTTTGCTGTGAAATCCATTATCCATGAAAATGGATATTATATATATATATATTTCTAATTAAATATAATAACAAATCACCTATACCAATACTGCAGTTACTGCTTTTCAGTTTAAGATTTTATCCCATCCTGCTATGGATTTTTTTTCATGGTTTCCAGCTGAACCTCCGTAATTGTTCTCCTGATACTCAGTGTTTATTTGCTAAGTCTTTTCATCATCATCCTTTATGTGAGGGAGGACATAGCTGTTTAGATTATTATCCTCTTGGATTTGTATAGAAAATAAGCACATGCGACAATGGAAAATGTTATCTAACAAGCACGCACACATCGAGCTCAGGGCTAGGGCTGCTGCCTGTCGTCGCTCACATCATGTCTGCAGAACAGACGATATGACAGGAATTCTAGCATAAGGCTTTCAGTGTACAAGTAACATTTTAATAACATGTCTTGGAAATTCTGGAAGTTCTGAGCTTCTGAATAGGGTTCTTCCGTCCAGTGACTGATAGCAAAACCATTCATTCCTCTCCAGTATATACCCTTCCTTCAGTAGTAGAGCAAATTGTCTGGTGTTGTTACTGTGCTTAATGACAGTTAATGACTGTCGCACAGCCTAAGCTTTGAGTCCTAATCACATTATGCTTATTGTTTAGAGAAATGGCAGTAGAAGAAGTTATTTGATCCCTACTGTTATTATTATAATTAAATGTGTTGTTTGAAATTGGTTACAATATTAATTGCACAGATTTTTCACAGGTTTAGGGAAATAAATGTGCTACATGGAGTGTTACTTGACATGGTTATTAAGAAAATTCATAAGCAGACATAAAAAATACACAAAAACACTATTACACTCCTCTGGATTTAAGGCTAGAGTCAGGTCCTTTATATACATAGGGGAAGTCCACTCATTTTTCCAAAATTCTGCACACTTCAGGCATTAAGGTAGAGTCGTTCAGAGTGATTTACGATGGAAATGCTTCTTTTTAGATTAATGTACTGAGTCAGAGTTGTTTACAGTGGTGGTGAATAGAACCAGATGTCTGCAGAGTTAAATGCCTCTAAAAACTCCCGTCCAGAAATTGATCATGTAATTTGTTTTGGAGAGTTTTTTTTCTGACTTTTATTTAAGACTTCATATTTTATGTGATTCTTGTCTCTGTGACTCTATTTGACTGTGTAGTCATAACATTAGCAATTTCAATAAGGTTTTCTGATTCTGATTCTGATTCTGAAATACACTGCCTGGTGGCTGAGACATTATTTTGAGAATGTTTAGGCCCAAAATATATTTTCTAAAATCATTTCATGGCAGAGATAAAGATAAAGTGCCAAAAAGGAAACTTTTCCCAGGTTAATCACTGTTTTACAGTAATTATACATTATTATACATTATATATAAAACCTTAGGAGACATGTATATGTTCACTTTTGGTTTTGGATAGTAAATAAAATGGTTATATTTGTGCTGGAGGCGCCACAATCCCTGGTTCCATTCACCATCACTGCACAGGAAATCTGAGTCAGTCAGTTTCTTTACAAAGAACAATTTCACCAACAATTAAAGTACACAGAAATTTAGAAAAATTGGTGGAACTGCCCTTGAGCACGAAGAAGCAACACACCTGGGTTTCATTGATTCTTTCAGAATCCTGACCATGGGTGAATGTCTCCACCATCTGGTGGAATATGAGTACATAACCATCTTTTGTAAAGTCGCATCATCTGGTTGAATATTTTTCCCTGTCATCAGTTATCTACATTTAAATGTCTTAAAACTGAACGCAAATTTTTAATATTAATAATGCAGAATAATGCAAAGCTTGATTGGTAAAAGGTAGAAAAGTAGAACTGTAAAAGTTTAATTATTTAATTAAATTCAATTAATTAATTTTAAAGTGTTGGTCTATAATAGTGCCATCCCACCTTTATTCAAAAATATGTGGTCAGTCAGTTGGAGGAAACTCCCCTTCAACACTAAATACCATCCCTCTCACGGTGCGTGCCTGCATGATTGAGAGGTGGTAAATTTTAATGAACCCCAGTGACTTAGCTGTTTGGGACAAGGGAAGGCCCTGATGTGGCAGCTCTCTTGTTTCCAGGGACCCTTGTGCTGTCTCCAATGACCTGTCCAGCTGGCAGGTCTCCCTAGCATCACAGGTCAACCAGGGTGTCCTTCACTCGGACACGCGGCCATCAGTTAAAGTTACAAGGGAGTAAATAAATTAAAGATGCCCTCAAAAGGGAAAAAAACGCAACAGGCTGACGAAACCGAAGAGGAGGATGTGGACGGAGAGGAGAGGCAATCAAAGCGCAGAGGGAACGGCAAGGGCGGCGGTCCAGAGTCCAGAAAGAAGCAGAACATCAAAGACACTGATACAGAAAGTGATGCACCTGATGTGAGGAAGAGCAAGAAAAAGGGTGGATCTGACAAAACCAGCAAAAAGAAGAGGAAAAAAGAAAAACGAGAGGATGAGGCAAAGGTGAGCAGCAGTGAGGCCGCAAGTGAGGATGAGCATAACAACAACAGACCCAAAGCCAAGGAGAAGACAAAAAGAGAAGCAGAGAAGCTCCCTGATGTTGTCCAAGTGACCAAGGTCAACAAAAAGAGCTTAAAGAAGACATCGTCTGAGAAAGACAGCCAAGAAGGTGTGATGGGAGCAAAAGACAAGAAGTCCAAAGACGAAGGTAAGAAGAAAAAGAAGGCTGAGTCAGAGGAGCAAGAAGAGGATGATGACTCTCCAAAGAAAAAGAAGGAAAAGAAGGCCAAGAAAGGGTCCACTGACAGCGACGACGAGGGCAAGAAGGGCAAAGGCAAGAAAAAGAAGACAAAAAACGTTGACTATGTCGAGATCTATGAGAACGAGTTAAAGAACTACGAGCCAGAGAAAGTGGAAAATTATGAGGACGAATACCATAAGAAGAAAGGTGATGGATTTACTGCTTTTCTCCTTCATTTCCTCGCTCTAGAACATAGTATTCATCCTTTAGGAAGTTCAGGATCATCTAAAATTATGGCAAGAGTCATTTTTATCTCAATATTTTTAGTAACACTTTATTGAGGGTTGGCATTCATAATGATGCCTACATAATCTAATTTTGACAAATGACGTAAACCTACATCAGGATTTATAAATATGTCTATTCCATTCAGCATTAGGTGTCATAAAGGCTGTTTTTATTTCAATTCACTTTAGAAAGTGTTTTTGGAACAACTCATTATATAAGTTTAAATAGAGGTGTACACAAAAGTTTGAATATTATTGGTCAAATTAGATTTTTTAATTCTTGTGAACACATCCTCCATAAGAAAATTAAATATGGCATTTTCTGCACAATTTCACTTTATTTGCTGAGTTTAAAACACTGAGAAACATTAAAACAAAAGCTTTTGCACAGGGAAATGTTGAGTTTGAATGTATGTTTTTCCCCAACATAAATTCTGCAAATAAACAGTCACTGTGCATTAAAATGTGCAGAGTGCAGACGTGTTAGAAGACATGTACTTATTTTCACTAATGTGATCTGACTGAAGAATTGTAAGTTTATGTTAGTATTCATTGACGTTTTACTAAGATGCCGTGTAGCTTTATGAGACGCTGCTCTGCAGTAAAGTGTTTTTGCTCTTTCTGGTTCTGCTGTGTTTCCATCTTCATTCACCAAAATGTTATGATTAATGCAAACTTTGTCTTTTAGAAACGTATAAATGTTAGAAATGTGCTAAAAATTCACATTTTGGTAAATATGGCATTAGGCTTGGGTGGTATACTGGCATATAATGGCATTTAGAAATACAGACAGTGTGACGTTTCATAAAACACCCCCATCCCCACCCCCCTACTTGACACTTGACTTAAGCAGTGTCGGCATGAGACATTTTGCCGCCTTAGGTGAAACAGAATTTTGTTGCCTTAAGCCTCAGTCCAGGCACGGGGGTGGGTGGGGGAGTCATATATCGGAGAGGGGATGAAAGTTTTTCCGCCCTTCCTAATTCACTTACATCAAGTAAAGTAAGTCAAGTTAGGTAGGTGTTTATTGTCATTCCAACCATATATACAGTACACAGTGAAATGAAACAACGTTTCTCCGGTGGCATGGTGCAACACAAAGAACAAAAACAGACCCACGAAGAACAAAAACAGACACCACAGAACTAGTCCAGGCAGGACAGGACTGAAAAGAGAGTGCAAAAAACACAAGAACAACAGTACAATAATTTCCAAAACAAGACAACATGCAGCGCAGCTGACAGGAGCAGTAACAGCACAAGAGTGAGTGAATACAGTCTTGTGACATACTGTATTCTGGCAGCAGAGTCGTTAAGTGTAGAAAAAATTTGAAAGAATGTAAAGACTGAGGTAGATAGCAATAAATAATTGGGCAAAAATAGCAAGTAGCGGCAACAGGACTAGAAAAAATGTTCAGTATGTAAATAAAAACAGGGTATTTACTGTGACAGTTGGGGAGTAAGTTTTCTTTGTTTATGGCAGAAAGTTTAGTTTGTGTGTGCAGTGTGACTGGGAGGATGGAAGCAGTTTAGTTCAGTGTGTGTGTGTGTGTGTGTGTGTGTATGTGTGTGTGTGTGTGTGTGTGTGTGTGTGTGTGTGATGTACAGTTTGTTATTCAGTTCTGTTTCTTGGGGCAAAAACTGTTCCCCATCCTGTTAGTGAAGGCCCTGATGCTGCGAAACCTTCTGCCAGACAGGAGGAGGGTAGAGAGGTTGTGGGAGGATTGTGTGAGGTCATCTGCAATGATGGTGGCTTTGTGGATGCAGCGTTTGGGGTAAGAGGGAGGGAGAGAGAACCCGATGATCTTCTCAGCAGTTCTTACTATCCTCTGTAGGGTCTTGTGATCTGATGCTGCGCAATTTACGTACCATGCTAGGATGCAACTACAGCTGCAGCTACATTTTAGTGGCCCCATTCTATCTGACCATTACCTTTCCACTGTGCAGGTGGACTTAGGCCATACACCGTTAAACTGCTCTCACTCATCCCCTCCCCTTTAGCATAAAGATTCAGATTGGTACTGACACACATATCGTCAAAAACTATATACCGCAGTATAAGGTCTGGAAGGTTTGATGGTATTAAAAAATAGATACTGCCCAAAAACACTCTTCTGTCATGCATGATGACACTGCACTTACCTGCTCTCTATATGCCACTATTCTGCTCCTGAATTATTCACACAGGCTTTTCATGGAACATCCTCTATTAAGATTAGCCTTTACTTAACACCAAGCTGTCTTAAACTTTCTCTGTTGGAACACATGTCCACAGTGTATGAGGTGGTCACTGTGACGGGAGACGTAACTGGGGCGGGCACAGATGCCAATGTCTTTATTACTCTTTTTGGAGAATATGGCATCACTCCCAAGCTGCACCTTGCCAGCAAGTGAGTACTTATGTGTTATAGTAGGTTTTACTTGAAGACCACAACCAATAATGATCTTTCAAGCATGTGATTCGTCCATAAAGGTAGAGCTGCACATTATGGACAAATTATCAGTATTGGGATTTTACTGCTACATATCGCAACTGTGATGCCTTTCAAGATATTAAAGGGCCCATAAAATCACTTTTTTGGAATTAAAAAGACTTAAAAGTCTGTTTCAAATGGTACATTTACTTCCCTTCCATACAGTCCATGGATGGAAAAGAAGCTACAAAAACAGCCCATGTTCAAATCATAATTTTTCTGATGTCACAAAACCAACACATTTAAATATATCTTCATATTCTGGCTACAACAGTTTAGCCCCGTCCATCCGTGCACTGATTTGCAAAGATTAAAATAATTAGCCTTTTGTTGGATTACATGAAGACCTTGATTCATCAGAACACTCAGTAACTCACCTGGAGCTGTGATTGGTTACTCTATCGGAAACACTGTGATTGGTTAGAGGCTCATTTACATATTGCAGCCTTCAACAATATCAGTATTGCAGAGATGGATTTTGTGATAATAATTAGCAGATGATATATTGTGCAGCCCTACATAAATTTATTGCAGTTCAGTCCAGACTGAAGCAATAGTTTAGTGAAAAATATAAATGTTCACTACAAGTTTACAAGGCTAATGCAATGTTGCCACGCAGTGGAAGCTATTCCTATTGACATGGTCAATATGGGCAATGTTCTGGGTGGTGCTGCTGTTTTAGCTATGTGACTTATTTTAGTCCATGTTTACATATAGATGAATGTCAGTGAGAAAGTGTCAGACACCATATAAGTAAGTATATAAGAGATTATTTAAGAACTTGACATGGTTTAAAGCAAGTATCTGAGGATTTTGACATGCAGTGAGCATGATGCTAACTGGTGTTATTTGTTAGCTATTACATTAGCCTTGTAGCTTAATTGCAAAATAACAAGTGGATAGCAAAAAACTCTATAAATTAGACTTTCATGTTTCTTTATGTTTTAAAATGTTTTAATTGTATCATTATTAAGACTTGTTTGTGATTGCTACAATAACTGGTAATGGTTAATTCAGCTGCTAATGGAAGTTTACCTTTTTGTTTCTCTCCAACCCCACAGCACTGAAAAGAGGTATTTTTCTGATATCCTTGGTTAGATGAAGCTGAGTTTGTGCTGTGATTTTTTGTGTACTTGATTTTCTATCTTTTATCAAGGATCAATTGCTTATTTAGGTGATATACTTTCATTAATGTGTTTGATAAAGAGTACCTGTCTAACAAATGGTTTTCCCTCTGAAAAGACATTACCTGTAGGCAAGTAATACAAGATAAAAGTTTGCTTGGTAAGTTTTTTTTAAATAATACAAAGCTCTACAGAAGAGTATCACTAATATACCTTAAAACCTAAAGAAATGCTATGGGTAAATGAAAAAAAAAAATCCTTGATAAAAGTCTAGAATATTAATGTCTTAATCCGTGAATACGGCTGTTTCCTCTGATCTTCTGATTAGGAGTGTATGACATGGAACTGGGGTGTCTTTTCTTTTGATTTTAAAGACTTAAGCGCAGAAGACAGTTTCCAAACAGACATAATTTATATTTTGTTATCTGTTAAAAATATATGGCAGAAAATTTAAGCCTGGCACATTTTGAGCAGATGCACGATACACTGGTTAAATTAATCTGCTGAAATCATGAGGGTTTTAGCATCATTACTTTAAAACACTGACCTTATTTTTAATGAAAATAAGATAGCACAGTGTGAAGAGAGATCTCATCTACAGAAGAGAGATTTAATTAATTTATGTAAAGCAGCAATTCTCAGACTGGTCCTCAGGGATCCCCAAATAGTCCACATTTTTGCTCCAACCCTAATCGCAACGCATAGGAATAGATTAAATATGTGGACCATGTATGAGTCCCTTAGGCCTGGTTTGATAATGACTGATATAAGAAATTGCATTTCCTTGCCAGCATTCATATATTGTGCTATAAATCTACTAATAATCCACAAGGTCTTAGTTACAATGGAGTAGCTCTCGTTTAAGCTTATAATAGTCATTTGTGTGTTAAATGTGTGGTGCCGCTTGATAGGACTCTGTAAGTCTATAATCACATCTCCTATTTATACCAATATATTTTGGGTAAATGTTGCCCACTGGTTATCTTACACCCATCAGCCTTAAAATTAAAACCAATGACCGGTGACATAAATAACATTGATTGTCTTATTATGATTGCACCTTTCAAGGGGTGGGATATACAGAGCAGCAAGTGAACAGAAACATACACTTGAAGTTGATGTGTTGGAAGCAAGAAAAATGGGGAAACAAGATGCCTGGATCAGAGTATCTTCAAAACAGCAGGTCTTGTGGGGTGTTCCCAGTATACAGAATCAGAATCAGAATCAGAAAATTTTATTGATCCCAGAGGAAATTGCTTAATATTTGACTGCAAAGACACACAGAGGTACAGAAACAAGAACAATATAAAATATTAAGTCTAAATAAATCTAAATAAAAATCTGTAAAAAAAAAACACCTCAGTATGAAAATACACTATTCTATATACACAAATGCCGCATATAAATACTATAGATAAGTAACACAATTAAGTGAAACCTAACAACACAGATGGTAGTTATTGCATGTAGTAGAGAGACAGTCGTCAGTACCTACCAAAAGTAGTCCAAGGAATGACGATCAATGAACCAGTGACAGGGTCATGGGTACCCAAAGCTCGCTAAAGCGCATGGGGGAAAAAAGTCAAGTCCAAAGTCTACTTAAACACTTTTAAAGACCAAGTACACCCTTTCATGACATTGATATTCCCTAATGTGTTTGTGTAGGGGCGGGGGGGTTGATGACCGTACAGAAATGCCGTGCGTAATTTTTCGTAGTTTTCCAAACCAGCCGCTCTCTGGCGTTATCTCGTGCTGCATTCAGCGCAGTCGGACATTGGAGATTCGCTCTCATAAATGTCAAATTGATCGTAATTTTTCTTTTAATTCGTTGCTGCCAACTGGGGTGGCAAGGCTTTCTTTTAGGGTGGCGTTTGCTCCCCTATGCCACCCCGGTAGATCTGCCCATGGTGCTGGATAATTTAAGCTGATCCATGGAGGAACTAATACAACTTAAAGAATCTGCTGTTAACGTTTTGGTGCCAGAGACAGTTTTAATGTTATGGCTGATTGGTGTATGTGATTGAGATAATCAGATTTTCTATTTCAGTCTTTTAGTCCATTTTCTGTTTTGTACATTTACCGTTGTCTCAACTTGATTTATTTTGCTTACAGAAATCGCACTGCTTTTGAGAATGGCAAGACGGATGTGTTCCGCATAAAAACCCACAATATTGGGCATTTGAAAAAGATTAGGTATGGCAAATTAATGACTGTATGTGGGGAAGTTGTTTTGCAAATGTCGTTTATGTTGAGCATCATGATTCTGAGGACACTATAAAAGGTTTCTTTTGTGTTTTAAGGATTGAGCATGACAATACAGGCTTAAATGCTAGCTGGTTCCTGGACCGTGTCGTGGTGACGGACATGAACAGACCCCACCTACGTTTCTACTTCGCCTGCAACAGTTGGCTCAGCAAAAAGGAGGGAGATGGACTTTTTGTTCGTGATCTTCTGGGCTCTCCAGACCCTTCAGATATGCCAAAATGTGAGCTATTCTTAGTATATCTGTGCTGTTCTTTTTTTTTTAATAATTGTATGCATTGTATTTACAATGCTTTTACATTTCTGTTCTATAGATAATAAGTATGTTGTGAGTGTATTCACTGCAGATGTCAAGGGCAGTGGCACAGATGCTGATGTGTTCATTAATATTTTTGGAGAATATGGAGATACAGGTGAGCAGCATGTCTGCAACAATTTGTTAACAAAAGAACATAATTAGGACTGAACACATACTTTAAACTTTATATTATTTTTTTTTACACATTTTGTAACTTCTTAAAGGCCTGTATGTGGTCCCATAATTTACAACTGACATAATGGTTTCATAGTAGTTACCAAATAATTTATAGAAACGATAGTAGGTCTTAAGATTAATAATATATACTAAGTCTAGATTTCAAGGTGATAAACTTGTAGACGCTTTCAATGTACAGCTACACTTTCCTATTATGTTTTCCAAAGGTGAAAGGAGATTAGATAATGACAAAAACAATTTTGAGAGGGGGACAGAGGACAAATTCACTATTGAAGCACCAAACCTGGGAAGAATAAGGAAGATCACCATTGGTCACAACAACAAAGGCTCTTCTGCTGGATGGTTTGTGGATAAGGTATAAAACCGGTTCTTGCTTCCATTGCAAAAGTGTGTGTGTGTGTGTGTGTGTGTGTGTGTGTGTGTGTGTGTGTGTGTGTGTGTGTGTGTGTGTGTGTGTGTGTTTATGTGTGTTTGTTACTAATGTTTCCAAACCTGCTGTCAACGTGAGAATAAGGGTTGTTTCTAGTTATAAGTTGTATATTCAGTCACTCAGGGCCCCTGAGCCACCAAGGAGCCCCATAAACATGTAGTGTTTATTTAATGTGTTTTATGAATTATAAATTTTGTTTAATTTAAATATTAAAGTATTCTTTTTGTTTTTTATCTTTGGCTTTAATCCTCCTTTTTTTCTCATTAACTTGAATCAAGTATACATTTTTTCATTCTTGCATACAAATTACTGTGATTCGTGATGGCCCTCATTTTATGAGGAAATATGGCTCCTTTTTGATTTTTATTCACATGGTTTCACAAACCTGTTTGAATATATAAGGACTGGATATGCATGACTCCATGATTAACTAATGAGGGTGTCATTAACAAGCATTACCAGACTACATGCAAGTTTAACATTTTCTTTTTAAACACCAAGCCCCTTATTTTAATGAGCCTAAAAGTGACATAAAACTGGGGGCTCAAGGGAATGTTACTGCTCCATATGGTTTTGCC
Organism: Brycinus macrolepidotus; assembly: GCA_037974445.1. Taxonomy (NCBI): domain Eukaryota; kingdom Metazoa; phylum Chordata; class Actinopteri; order Characiformes; family Alestidae; genus Brycinus; species Brycinus macrolepidotus. The sequence goes on along the minus strand of JBBPCZ010000017.1, from coordinate 8,951,524 downwards.
ATGTTTGGCAAAAAGTATTTGGTGCTGCATTTCAATCTTTGAAGCTTGGGCATGTAACTTCCACAGCATTCGTGTCACTCAAAGCATGTTGGGATGAGGTCATTCTCTCAGGCTGTAGTCACCTTATCTACGGTGAAAGGAAACACCACGCTACTTTAACGGATTGATTTTCCAATTCATGAGACCCACTACTGGGAGATTCGCACATAGATTACAAATACATTGACACCATGTATTCCAAACGTGCCCTGTAGATGACTGTTAGTACAGACATTTTGTATTCAGACAAACGGTTTCTTCTGAAATAAAAGTAGCCTGTTTCTGATTCTTCAACTTTTGTAAAATTAACTTCAGGCAAAATGAAAACCGTCTAGTACATTACTCAGAATATCCTGACCTTTTTTGATTGTAACAGGTCTTTATTCAGACTTTTATACTAAGATTTAGTAAGACCTTTTTTGCGTCTCTACATCACTGTTCTTTTTTGCCTTCACTTTAGTTGATAGTGGATGACCTGGGAAACAAGGCCATGTATGAATTCCCTTTAAATCGCTGGCTTGCCATAGATGAGGATGATGGAAAGATTCAAAGGGATATTTTAGTGGGAGGAAGTCAACCCACAGGTAGGTGATGATATTTTATTATTTTGATTATATTTGAAGTCATTGAGACAAGGAATGATGATATGCACTGTAAACTAGGCACCTTTCCGAGCTGCTAGGGTTCCTCTGACTGCAGATTATCTTTAAAAAAAAAAAAATACATTCAAACATATTCTCTGTTTAAAAGACTGTTTGAGGTTTCCAGTATCTTTTTAAAGAAATATACTCTATTTTACCCCTTCAGCATCTCTATTAAAAATATGAAGCCTTTTTATTGATGGCTGTTCAGGGAACTATTTTTGTAAATGAAGTATGTGTGAATGTGAAGAACCAGTTTTTCAACGAATCGTGCAAAGGTTGTTTATACCTCTTGTCAGGGCAAGTCAAGTTTAATTGTACATCATACACAAAGGTCATTCAAAGTGCTTTACAGGAATAGAACAAAAATATTAAGCATAAAGTAGTAGGAAGTTTTTTGTTTAAAGTGATGTTCTAACAAAAATAATCTAGATCATAGGTATCAAAAAATCATTACAACAGTGTCTCTCACAGCAACAAGAGGTCACTCGGTCAAACACGCTCGGTTCCGTGCCTTCTTTGTGTTACTGATTTTTTTTCAGTGGATTAAAACCAGTCTTGAGCCAAAGAGAATCTGACTGCACTGCCTGTAATCGTATCTTACAGGCATTGTTTACAACGTGCAGGTGGTGACAGGAAACATTAGGGGCGCTGGCACCAACTCCAAAATCCACATGATCATGCATGGCTCCAAGGGCTTGAAGAACAGTGGAAAGATCTTCCTGGAGGGTGGCAAATTTGAGCGTGGCCTAACAGACATCTTTAAAATAGAGATTGCAGCTCTGCTGAGCCCTCTAAGCCGCGTTACTGTCGGCCATGATAATGGAGGGGTTAGTGCAGGGTGGTACTGTGACAAGGTGAGAAATTCTGTCTGCCTTATTTTACAGTGGAAGTTTAAAGGAATTCTGCAAAGAAATCATTTTCAATGGTCCACTTACCCCAGATGTGGTCAGTCAGCCAAGTCTGGTGTCTGACTTTTTCTTCTCTTCGTTAGCCCTAACCCTAATTCTGTAAGTCAATACTCACCCAAATCTTTTCCCCAAAACTTCTCTCAAGCCCCATTCAGGTCTTCAGTATGGTACCACAGACCTGTTGATGTGATTTAGGACACAACATGACTTACTGAAAGCTACAAAATTAAACAACGACATAGTTTATCTGAACATTGAGATCATTTAGACAACAGGTGTTCCTATGCGTGAGTTCTGTTGTTTCTTCTTATAAATATCTGGTTCTAGACTGAAGATAAATGTTTATAAACATAAACAACAGAAATCGAGCATACCTGCTGGATATGCATCCATTCGAAGCATACTTGTCTGCTGTCCAGTGGCTGCTCCCAGTGTTCATTTACACTGTGAGGTTTTGTTCATCTGTATCGCTCATAGTAAGCTGACTTTTCAAGATTTCTAGTATTTGTTAGCAACATTAGCAACCTAGTTTCAGCCTAGTTTAAACTAAATTTTGACCCTAGCCTTTTTTTGGCTGAATGGGCCCTGCTGGAGTAAAAGTTGAAAATTGTGTAAATTTGATTTTTGTTGAACTATTCCTTACATTGTTGCAAGTAAATTCATGTTTATGTGACTTTTTTGCATTGTAAATATCCATCTTGCCATAATGGCATTGGGAGCTTTGTCTTATTTGTCCTAAATTTTATTGCGTTCATGCTTTCTAATTCCATGAGTCTGGTACGGTAATCTGTGTGACACACTGCTGATCATGCCTGTTTTGTTTCAGGTAGTAATCTACTGCCCTTTCACTGGAATTGAGCAGACATTCCCTTGTTCTAAGTGGCTGGATGAGAATGAGGGAGATGGACTGATTGAGAGAGAACTTTATGAGATGGTCTCACTGCGGCAGAAAAGACAGAAAAGTGAGTAATCTTGTTGCTCAAACTTTTATTAAAGACAAATCTTGTGCAATAATATAAGCAGAGAGGGGCAGTTCTTCTGAGAGCCTGGTTCAGGTGTCACCAGACTGTACTAACAGCACTGAGGCTGAGACGATTTATGTTCTCCTGTTCCTCAGAGCATCCGTGGTCTCTCTGGATTTGGACGTCTGATCTTCCTAGTGCAGGCACAGACGCCTCTGTCCTTCTTCAGATCTATGGAGATAAGGGCAAGTCTGATGAGATGAAGTTGGACAACAAAACAGACAATTTTGAGCAGGGTCAGCTTGATAAGTTCATGGTAATGATGGTGTTTAGAAGCCTTTGTTATTTCACAAACAAGAGAAACACATCAGTTCTAATTTTTTCCATTGGTGGATTCAGTTTTTTCTCAATGTCTCTAGATTGAACTTCCTGATCTTGGGAAGCTGACAAAGCTGAGAGTTTGGCATGAGAAGAGAAATCCTTTTGCAGGCTGGCATTTAAGCCGCGTAAGAAATTGCAGAGTTTATTTTATGCTTTAATAAGTTTCTGGCATGTGAGCAACCATTGGTTTATGTCTCCAAAGGTGACGCTGTTGAAGACATTAATGAAAGAGAAATACAAATTCCCTTGTGAGCGCTGGCTAGATGCAAATGAAGATGATAACGAAGTGACCAGGGAGCTTCCTGCCATGGGGGATCTTGTCCAAGAGCCACTGACAGGCAAGATGCCCAGATGTTTCTCAAAGAAAATGTGTAGCCAAACACATATTTATTTGAGATGTGCTGATATCACTTTTTCACTTCTAATGGGCGTGTCTGACTGCTCAGTTGGTACCTCAATAGGTGTAAAGCTACAGTGTCAGAAACCACATAAAGAAGTCTGTTTGAGATTACGTAACCACTTGACGCGGTTTGAAGCACATGTATAATGATTTGGCATGCAGTTTGCACAGTGCTAATTGGTTGGGTATAAGCTTACACTGATTGTTAGTTACATTGCACCAGCACAAAACTCATCTGACTACAATGGCTGAACATGGTGTAACTATTTGTGCTAAACTACTCCTTTAAGACTACTTTTACAGTTATGAATTTATCATGGGGGCATAATGGAAATGCATTTGTACTATCAATGAATTGTCTTTGTCACAAAAAATAAAAACATATTCAAACTTGAGAGTGTCATATATTACTGGAGGCCATTCAAATTCATTATTTTGTTGCAGTCATGAAGTATCGAGTTACGGTCTACACTGGAACTGTCAGTGGAAGTGGCACGGATGCCTCAGTATTCCTTTGCCTCATTGGTGATTTAGGAGACACAGGTGACCGCATCTTGGTCAACTGCAAGAACAATGTCAACAAGTTTGAGAAGGGCAATGTAAGTCTCACTTGTTATGTGAACCACTATGAAATTCCTTAACGAGACCCTAGTCATGCCCGTTAATCTACATCTGTGTTTGTCCACAGGCTGACGAGTTTATAATTGAGGCTGTGTCCATCGGGCAGGTGCGCAGGGTCCGGATTGGCCATGATGGGCGAGGGGGAGGTTGTGGTTGGTTTCTAGACAAAGTAGTGGTCAGAGAGGAAGGGCAGACTGAGTCTCAAGCTGTAGAGTTCCCCTGTAACAGGTCAGCAGTGCATGTTTTTTGTTTTAGCCATGACATTATTTGTCTTAAAACACTGTAATAGTTTCAGTTTCTCACAAAACAAAATCTCTTTTTCAATTCAGATGGCTTGACCGTAATGAGGATGATGGTCAGATTGTTCGGGAGTTGGTTCCATTTGCTGATGGACAGAGACTCTTTAGTAAGTGTTTCTCCAGGTTCTTGGTGTTCACTATGTTTCTTAGTGCAGTGTCTTTTTAAACTGCTCCTGGAGGCCTACTACTGATTAGAAGGAGTTCCACCTTCTACTAAGAGTGTCTTCAAAAACACAACTAAAAGTGTTTGTTAGGTTTTCACAACTCCTCTGTCACTCAGGAAAGTGTGAGTAAATCAGTTGTTTGACAGAATATCCTTCAAGTTGTCAGTGAAAATGTGCCAGTGGATGTGTTTTATTGAGAGCAAGGACTGGTTGCCTTTGACTTCCTAGACTGCTGATACTGGCCTGCAACTAGAGGCCTATTTAATTTAAAAACATTTGTCAAATGCTGCATTGTAGATAAACTTTCTTTGCAGCTGTGGAGATAGGAACCAGGGATTGCAATTTTTACAATGCAAAAATAGCCATTTTGTTTACTATCCATCACCTGTGAACCTACACATGAGTTTTTATATGTAATATTCATAGTGCATGTACCTCTTTGTCACCTTTTAAACTCATAGTTATCTTATCTGATTATACCTGGTTATAAACTTTGATAACTCTGGATTTCAGATGTGAGCTATCATATTGCAGTGAAGACAGGCAACATCAGCGGTGGCAGCTCAGACTCCAGGGTCTTTGTGAAGTTGTATGGGGAGAAAGGTGACACCAGTAGAATGATGTTGGTCGTATCTGACAATAACCTGGGGAACTACTTTGAAACTGGAAGAGTGGACGTGTTCACCGTTGAGACATTTGATATCGGACAGGTGCATAACCCACAGTGGCAATATTATTACAGTGAGAAGTCTAATATGAGGAAGACCTTATTGGCATTCATTCACTGATAAACATCTTTTTACTGAATCCAGATCAGCCGTCTGATGATTGGCCATACTAACGAAGGCATGAGGGCAGGCTGGTTTCTGGACAGTGTGCAGATCATGGTGCCCAACCATGGCAAACATTACATGTTCCCCAGCCATCGCTGGCTCTCTGAAGATGAGGCAGATGGTAAAACAGAAGTGGAGATCTACCCAAGTGAAATACTGGACGTGGAAGAATGTACTCACTTATATCGCATAATATGTGATGTCTCATTTAGCATTTGTTTATGTATATTGTTAACAGGCTGGACTTCACCTGTGTCTCCTGTTTATTTGTTTGTTTTTATCCAGTAAGAAACTATGAGATTACAGCGGTGACAAGTGACAATTTTGCTGCAGGAACCAATGCCAATGTTTATATCCAAATCTATGGAGACCAAGGAAAGACTGAGGTCATCGCTTTGAAAAGCAGATCAAATAGCTTTGAAAGAGGGACGAGTGATATATTCAAGGTAATTACTGTTGTTTATGACAGTATTGCACATTGATACCCTTGTGCTGTCTCTTGCCTTTTTTAAATTTTGCCTTTAAAACATATTACAGTGCTTGTTGACTGATATCCACAAGTTCACATTCACAGAGACAAATTTCATGTTGTTAATATTATAAAGTATTGAAAAACTGATAGACATGATATTAAACTGACTTCAGTGGATAAAGCAAGGTACTCTGATATAACTTATCACCTGCTGCACCACACTTTAACAAAATACATCCCCAAAATTGCAACCCTTAGGATTTGTAAGCTTTTTATAAAAAAGCCCTGTCATTTAAGCTCGGATCTGTCCATAGCTTTAGCCCTGTCATTTCTGCACCTACTTTACTACTTTAAAGAGAGCAGGTATTAAATTACTTTACATATTAGGTGGCATGGTGGTGCTGTGTTTAGTGTTGTCGCCTCACAGCGAGAAGTTCCTGGGTTAGATTTCCGTCTGGGGTGACCTAAATCCTTTCTGTGTGAAATTTGTATGTTCTCCTTTTATCTGCTTGGGTTAAAATGAAGGATGGAAATACATTTTGAAATTGTTACACACTTAGACATGTATAAAATTATATTCTTCCTAGATGGTTTGCAAAATAGCAAAGTAAGGATGCTATTGTACTAATAGCAAAATATCTTGATAACATTTGTTTCTATCTTTTATTTGATCTTTGAATTAACTAGGTCTAGACTATAGTGTTAGAAGCTGGATGCTCGATGTAACTTTTTTTTCTTCCTCTTCACTTTTTTCACTCCTCTTCACTCTGGAGTCCATGCTTAGTTTATTTAAGTCCATGTTTAGTTTATTTAGGTTTATTTATTCATGTCTGGTCAGGCGTAGTTCTGTTTTCTCTCTCCAGAAACTCAGTAATCATACACATTTTTACCCATCAAACCCATTATTCCTAATAACTACTGTACCAGTGCAAAAACTGTAATTACTTTCAACATACACTTATAACAGGAAAATGCCATCTACGCTGTCTAGGTCATTAATCCTTGTAAAATAGCCAAATAAACAAATAGCTTTTCCTTTGCCTTTTCTCTGGAACAGATTGAGGCCAAAGATGTAGGGAATATCTACAAGATCCGCATCGGTCACGATGGAACAGGAATCGGCGCTGGATGGCATTTGGAGAGGGTGGACATAAGGTATCTGGTCATGGCCCTGGTGAAGAAAGAGAAAAAAGAGGACAAGAAAAAAAACAAAAAGAAGAAAAAGAAGGATGAAGATGACGATGAGGAGGGGGGTGAAGAGGTGATGCAGGAGGTGGTGAAGACCATTTCCTTCCCTTGCGATCGCTGGCTGGCTGAGGATGAGGAGGACGGGGAGCTGGTTGTGGAGCTTCTACCTGAGGACAGCGAGGAGCTTGAATGTAAAGAAAACCATTTGATCGCTTCATTTTTCTGCCTAACCGTCTGTCCATCTAAGCTCCATTCCATACTCCATTCCAACTTTATTATGTATGTATCTATTACTCCGTATATAGGTGCCAAGCAGAACCAAAAAATAGTTCTTTGAAACAAGACTATGGAGAACTATAGAAAAATCACTACTGGTTCTCTAAAGAACCAAAAGATGATGGTTCTGGAAATAAACATTTTTGGTTCCACTAAGAACTCTTAGCAAACGTTCAAAGTTTTTTTCACAGTACTTTAAAATAAATCTGCATAAGACCTCTTCTTGGTTCTTCAAGAATCAAAACCATAAAATCTATCAGATACAGACAGTCCTTTGCCTTAGTTATGAAACCAATCCTAAAACCTGAATGTGAGGGAAATACAAAAAGAACTAGAGTAAATAATAAAATTCCAAAAAAATACATTTTAAAGTTATGATTTCATTATATGCTTTTGATTAAGTTAAGATAAAGTTACTGCTTTCAACCATGCTAGATATCACAGGAAAATGTTATGTCACGATGCTGCATCCAGTGGGTGCTGATGTTTTGGCAGGATTTGTCGGTTCAGGCTCAGAGTTAACAACAGTTTATGAGAGTTCATCTCATTTACCATGAATCTTTCTTGGCAGTTTTATTCACAGTCAGGGAAGAAAAAATATTCACAAAAATTTCTGTTTTGCGCATTTTGTCAATTGCCTCTTCTGAGTTGATACTGAGAAGTGAATAAGAAAATAAAAAACTGGTGTTTTGCTTATTATATTAGGCATATTCCAAAAGTACTTGCTACTTATTTATTACCCTGTTATACAACACTGAAAGTATTGGAGTAAGCCTATTAAACATATCATTCAATCATGCTACATCATATTTGAGACAATTTAGAGGAGATTTTGTTAATCACTTCTGAATTGATCTTGGGAAGTGATTAAGAAAATAAAAACTGCCATTTTGCTTATTATATTAGGCCTATTCCAAAAGTGCTTCTTAAAAATATTTTACCCTGTTATACAACACTGAGAGAATAGGAGTAAGCCTATTAAACATTATTAGATTGTACTACTCAGTCATGCCATATCATATTTAACACAGTTTAAATGATATTCCCTAGTGTCTAAACACCTTTTTCTTCTGTAGAAACTTTTGATTTTTAAGAGTGCTTTTTTTGGAAAGTGACTTTTTACTTTTTACTATTTCTACTCAAAGTGAACACATATGAAGTGAGTGTCTTTACGGGGGACATGCTGGGCGCGGGAAATGATGCTCATGTCTTCATCAACATCTACGGCGAGAATGGCGACACTGGGGAGCGACCCCTTAAGAAATCCAACAACGTCAACAAATTTGAGCGCAAACAGGTGAGTGCAACTCAGATTACATGATGCTCTTAATGTAGGCTCCAGCTGACTCAGAGATGAGTTGCGATCACTATGAGATTGACCTCTAACCAACAGGAAGAAACCGGGGAACCTGATCGAGTCTCTCCTGTTATTCAAAGTAGATGTTCTGGTATACTCTTACTCATCTGTTCATTTGAGCTGATCAATAATTTATGTCACACATTAAACTCGGCGCTCTGAATCAGGTCTGTGCTGCATGTGTACTCCGACATCCAGCCTGTTCTGAATTTTTCGAAGGCATCCAGACAGCAGCATAAACAGAGGTTTAAACAGAGGTTCCAAAACCTGATCCTGGAGTCCCCTTGCCTTGCATATTTTAGTGTTTTCCCTGTTCTAATACTCTCAGTTCCACTCAGGAAAGGGTAGGAACTGAGTTGAATCAGGTGTGTTAGAGCAGGGAAATAAAACACCAAAAAAGTGCAGGGCAGGGCCACTCCAGGAGCAGGGTGAGTCACTGCTTAAAGCTCCATGCTAATTCATTAAAAATTCAGTAAATGCTCCTACTTAATGAAACAATAATGATTAATTGGCAATTTGCATGATGATGCACAATAATAAGAGCCTGACTGACATAGTCATGTATGTGCATTTTTAATGCATTTTTACCATGTAGTGTTTTTATAGATAGTACTGCACCAAAGGCTTCGGTAGAAAATGTTTAAAAATGTTAATCCTGGCTTTTGCCAGTAAAAACATATAACCTCTGAATAAATACAAGTAAAACAGTAAGAGGGTTTTTTTAAAATGTTATTAAAGTACAGTTAGAAGCACACAGGTTGGGTTCCTCTTCTCTGTACGCTCCAGACATCACATTTGTTCAATTCCATCAGCAGCATCTGATTTAATGTGATTAAGGATTGATTAGCCACACATTTATTTGTTAAATTTATTATAATAATGCTTGCAGCACAGATAACCTTATTTAGGTGCCCTGAGACGTTTGCACAGTACTCTATATTGCTTATAAAGGAGTCATTTTACAGATTTCACAGTTTATCTGCTTTCAGAATCTCTAAAGGCAATATATAGTATGTTTTTTGTTCTGTTATTGTTCAGCCGCTTTTGTTTTATTTCACTCAGTGAATAGTCATGGTAACTTGTAGATTACTCGATTACTAAACGATCGATTACTAATACAAAATCAACAGTGATAACCCTAGTGATTACTAATTATAATCAACAGTGATAACTCTTCCCTATTGTCTGCAGGAAGACATGTTCACCATAACAGCAGTTGAACTGGGGACTCTGAAGAAGCTCAGGATCCGTCACAATAACCGCCACTCTAATTCTGCCTGGTACCTGGACCGAGTTGAGATTATAGACACCAAGGATGACACCACGTGAGTAAAAGGTGAAACAGTTATTACTACTATTTAAGCAGTAAGCCCTACTTAAATGTTCAAATTGGACTCCAATATAGGTATTATTTCCCCTGCAATCGATGGCTGGCAGTAGAAGAAGATGACGGGCAGATTGCCAGAGAGCTGGTGCCTGTGGATGAGGCCTTTATGAAGAAGGATGAGGATGAGGAAGGCACAGGAGCCACCTTAGGGCTGGAGCAGAAAGGTGAGGAAAATGTTCTTGGAGCAGTGTAAGACCGCTGGAGCAAATTTTAACACATTTAGAAGAGAAATGTGTTAAAAAATGAACATAATTTGTTTTCTGCAGCCATGTCAACAACGTATACACTGAGGATCAAAACCGGGGAGAAGAAATATGCTGGGACTGATGCAAATGTTTTTGCAATTCTTTATGGAGAGTATGATGACACAGGTAAGTCAAGTCAAGGCAGATATCAGTGCAGCTGACTAAAAATTCATAATAAATTGAAGGGGCACTCCAGGCAAAATGAAAAATTAAACCGTTGCTGTTACATTTCTGTTGTAATCAGGCTTACTCGCATCCTACAGAGGTGTCACAGTAGTGTCTAGAGTGGGATAGTCTGGTTAAAAACGAGGAAGGAATGTACCTTTTTTTAGGGCAGATTGTTTTGATTTTTTTTTTTTGTGTAAACTGGTGATTGAAGAGGCCACATTGTCAATGTTACTGCAATGAAGTAGCATTATTGAAATTTGACTGCTGTAGTAACTGTCTTTAAATCATCATTAGAGTGGAGAGAATGGCAACTTAAACAGCAAAAATGACTCATCAGATGAGGGGAACCAGTTGAGCTCCATTTGAAAGTATTAAAATATGTCTCTACATTTTGTGCGTATTTAAGATAAAGTCCATGTTTTTTCAACAATGAAAGAGTTTCACTAATGGTAGCTTGGTTGTATTTATTAGACTATAGCTTGGTGGCAAGGCTAGCATTCAGATCTGATGCTGAGAGAACATGAATGAATACACGAAAACAATATAACATTATAAATTCTGTCAAAATGATGAAGCTGAGGGATACGCAACAAATAACATTAAACTGGTATATAGCTGTTAATAAGGCAGAACACTCCACAATTTCAGTTGTAAATGATTGAAATGTTCTTGACACCTCAGTTTCTCTTCATTCTTTTGTTAATTTCACAGGAATAATTAACCTGAAGGCCAGTAAATCTCACAAAAATAAGTTTGAGCAGGGAATGATTGATGAGTTCACTGTGGAAGCTGTCGATCTGGGAGACCTTCAGAAGCTCAGAATCGGGCATGACAACACGGGTAAGCCTCGGGAACATTAACCTCAAAAAATGAATGGAACCCATTAAATTGAAACAAGATTTTGTGAAAGTGAAGGGGAAATTAATGCTGAACCAAGACACGGCGACAGGGATGGCTGAACAAGGCTTTGTGCTGACAGGATGCAGTCGGCTGCTTCTGAAAGCTGCGAGCGAAGACAAACCTGTGGTATCAAGTTGCCTGGCAACCTTACAGGAACTCTGTTTGGCTATTCATGTTTGATTAGTTGTCGATGGTGCTTTTAGAGGGTGCATTCTTTACGAGTCGGCCTTTGTCAAGCACTGAACTGGCTGCTGAGGAAGGAAGTAAATCACTCAGTTATCACAGGTGTGATACATTTACTGCTACAAAGAGTGTCTCATGTTGCAGAGATTAAGAGTCTTTCTCAACATCATTGATCCTGGTTGGGTTTGGTGGAGTTGTGAGGAGATTATCATGCTGTATGAATTAATTTAAGATGCATTAAGTCATAATGTCATAATGCCAATACAATCTCAAAATGAACAAATGAGTCAAGATGCCATTCATATTCACCCTTTCTTTTCATTTAGGTGGATCATCTGGTTGGTTCTTGGATTGGGTGGAGGTTAATGCACCTTCCCTGGGTCAGAAACTACGTTTCCCATGTGGCCGCTGGCTGGATAAGGAAGAAGATGATGGGGATATAGTAAGAGACTTGTACCCAGCTGAACTGCAGACTGAGCTTTATACTCCATGTAAGCCATACTCCTTCTTATACTGTATAGCTGAATGCAAAAGTTTGGGCAACCCTGGTCAAATTATGTTTTTTTGATTTTCTAAATTATAATAAATACACATTCTCTACAGAGAATCCATTACTGCATATTTTAATGCACAGTTACTGTTTATTAGCCAAATTTTACATACTGGAATAAATAACACTGTGCAAAAGTTAGACCACATTTTACATTTTAATTCAATTTCAATATGTTGAAGTCAGCAAATAAGTATAAATTGCTAAGCACAAAAAATTGCAGAAAAATTCCAAATGTATGATTGTTCCCAAGGACGTGTTGTTTCCACTTAGAATCAACAAATGATGTAATTTGAACAGGGTATTCAAACTTTTGCAAATGGCTGTGTGTGTGTGAGAGTGTGTGTGTGTGTGTGTGTGGTATATTTGAAATATGTTATGAAAATATTCACTTACCTGTGAATTATGGGTGTAAAAGTATTAGTAATAATGTCCAGGGGTGCAGTAAAGGTGTTAGAGGGCCATTAAATCCCCTGTGCAATGGGCCCCTGTTGTGATTACTTAAAGTCATTGCTTCACATTCTTCTGGTGATCTACTTTCCAGCTGAACTTAAATATATAAAGCCCCTCAACATCTGGCTGTGGAGCAGTGGAACTGTGTTCTCTGGAGTGACAGAGCTCCATGCAGTTCCTTTGTGATGAGTTTGAGTGACATTTGTGATCCAGAACTTAATTAAAATTAATACTCCTGTTAATACCCATGATTTCAGAAGACTGGAGGTGCAGATGTCAAACAACAACAAATGTTTGGGAATAGAAAATGAAAAGTATAAAATAAAGACCTTATGACACTTGATTTCTCCTTTTTATCTGCAGTCGTGCCCTATGAGATAAAAGTCTTTACGAGCGATATCTTCGCAGCAGGGACGGACGCAGATGTCTTTATCGTTCTCTATGGACAGAAAGGAATCTGCACTCAGCAGAAGTATCTTTGTGTCAATAAGCGAGAAAGACGCATGTACTTTGAGAGGGAAGCAGAGGACATGTTCATTGTGGAGGTCAGTACACAATACTCAGTGCTCCCACTTGTTTTGGAACTATTAAACGTTGTCTGTTTGTAAGTGGTGTACTACAAGTGTGCGTACTTCTTCACAATGGAAAATGTGGACATGCAGCTGGAAGATGTAGGTGACATCATTGAGAAGATTCGCATTGGACATGATAACAGCGGCACAAACCCTGGGTGGCATCTAGACCGAGTGGAAATCAGAAGGCTTTTAAGGAAAGGAAAGGTAAGAAAGAGTCATGTTTTGTTCTGTTTTATTTCAGGAAAATAAATTCCAGGAATGTTGAGTTAAGTTGAGATGAATATGCGGTTACCTTTAAGCATAGTGTGAACATCACAAAAGCAAATTAATTTCAAACATCCATTTATATAAATACCCTTAAACACAACTGTATATACAGTCATATATGTAATTGCCTTTCATATCATGAAAGGAATGGGGCACAAACTAACAAAGGATAAATGGAACTTAAACAGGTTTGAGTTGAACATGGTTTTGATCATCTTCCCCACAGCAAACTGATTTTTTGAAAAATGTTGACAGCAATCAGACAGATTCTGATTCCAGATTCCATCTTTGTACCATAAAAGGTCTATTTTTGTACCATAAAAGTAACTTTTTCATCCTGTGTTTTTTAAATTGCATGCATGAGTCCACCTATATTAATTTATTCACGTTCTTTATACCAAAAGCCAACCTTTGATTGTTACTAATCTCCCTTTTACACCAGATTTAGGGGTGAATTGACCAATAGAAATGGCCCAAATTACATTAAAATCTTGTTACACTCTTAAATTAAAGGATTTGTATGATTTCTTCTCCAAAAAGGTTACAGTTTGGTATCAATAAAAAGCTACATGCAGTGGTGATGTTAAAATTTAGCAAGGTTCTCAAAGATTTGTGTACCCACTCAGGGCTCGGAGACCACCATATTTCCATGTGAGCGATGGCTGGCTAAATCTGAGGATGATGGCGAAATGGTGAGAGAGCTGGTGCCCTCAGACATCATCACAGAGAAGCTCCTGAGGGACGGCACTCTGAGGACCACAGAGACAGAGGTGGATGACGCACTGGAGAGTATGTCCCTTTCCTGTATAATCTATATGAGATGCATACTTTGGTCCCAGAAAGTGTTTGGACACATGTGCCATACTTAAAACGTATTAAGTTAAACAGACCAAAACTGTAATTTACTTTTTGGCAATTCATTATGGTTCCAGCAGTTTCTCTGCAGACCTCTGCAGGTTTGCGTCCAAAACACTTCTGAATTCAGGATCCCATCAACGAATGCAAGCTCACTGACTCCACTGTCAAAAAAACAGCCCCAGACTTTGACATTTATGCTTTGCAGCCCTTAGTGCTGTCTGGGTGGGATTCTTCTCCAAGCATTCTCCACACATCAGTCCACCATCAGTCTATTGTTGGTTGTGATTCAAGTTTAAGGGGTTAAAGTGTCCAAATGCTATTTAATAGTAATGGTATATAGTAATATATTATTACTGATAGTGGAGCCATTGTATAGAGTGTATGCGCCATCCATCGAAATTTGGGGACACCTGACTTTTTTTTTTTTTACATTTTTTTATTAAATGAGTGTGATTTCTTTGTTTGCAATAACATATTATTAATTAGAGAGTTGTTTCCATTTTGCTATTCGCAAAAACTGAAGAAACAACAGATAACATTGGGAATAAAGCCAGAGGGTCCACATTTGGTCCCCTTGTAGTGAACATTTGTTGTGAGCATTCAAACCCTTCAGGTGTTTAAATCACCTTTGGGTCAAAAAAGATTCAGTTTGTGAATTTAACAGTAGTTTAGAAACAAAACCTGTCAAATGATTATTTATGCAAAATCTAGCCTTCATAGGTAGGACACTTGGATGGACATGAAGCTGAGCACTGATGCTAAATGTATCCAAAAAATAAAGATATAGCTGTTTTATGCTAACAGAACTTTTTCAGATATTTGTTTTCGTATGTGGTGTTGAATGACATGTAACAGTGAAAATTACCAAAGAAGCCCAGGTGTTCCCAAACTCTTAATGGACAGTGTATGAAGTTATTATTATCTATAATATGAGCTTAGATTTTAATGTCTTGGGTACTGAATTGGGTGCTGAGTGCTAAACTGAACTACAGACATAGATTATAGTCAAATTACTGACCTTACTGTAATCAGAAAGAGGAAGATTTAGGTTTGTAATGTATCTTTTGTTAAGTGCAGTTTCCTTTTTCTGCTGTTCCTCAGCTCACACGTACAAAGTCTCTGTGAGAACAGGTGACATGTACAAAGCAGGTACGGATGCCAATGTGTTTCTGACCATCTACGGAGACCTTGGAGACACAGGAGAACGCAAACTTAGCAAATCAGAGTCCAGCAAAAACAAGTTTGAAAGAGGAGCGGTACGTCTTGTACTAAAGATGCATTTGAATAACATTACTTGATTTATTATTAAAGAAAAAATGCTGAAAATTGGACTGTTAAAGTAACACATTACATTTACTTGATTCAAATGTTTAAAGGTTTATTTGCATATATTATATATTATATACAGATTTGCCTTTCTGTTTACTTACTTTTGGCAATGATGTATGAATCTCAATTTGAATCTCGTACAGTAGACAGACATCTTCTATGTGTGTTTGAGTTTTATATTTCTTGTAGTTTGAGATATATGTGTGAAAGGCGAAGGGACTGTTTCGAACACAGCTCAAAGTCACCATGAACACTGAAAGCCAACCTGAAATTAGGGCCCTTGTTTTTATGCCTTGTTAGTTCATGTTATCATTAAGCATGATTAATCATCTCATATCATTTCAAAAGATTGAATTCTTGCTTTCCCATAATGTTCCATTAAAATAGAATGACTTTTGCCCACCTACGTCTTCTGAGCTTGTATTACGATACCAAGCTCCAGCGGGCAGGTAAAAACAATTATAGCCAATAATATAGAAAATAATATGTTAAAATATGTTAAAATAATATGTCCCATCCTCCCACGGCCCCACCTATCATCAAGAGAAAACACTCAGCTAGGTAGCACGATATGGAGAGAAAATGCATTGGTGTTTTCCCATTTTGACTTACTTTAAAGAAGGTGGTAGTGGAAAAAACACAAAAAACTTCTAAATTTCTGTGAGATAAAGAAGGAAAATTATTCAGATTAGCAAATAAATTATTAACTGTATAAGTGTTGCTCAGAATGTGGGCATGTTACTACCCATTTTAAAAGACAGCTGCTTTGAGCCAAAGTCACATGACCAGTAGTGACCTGGATAGTTTGAGCTATTATATAAAAACCATGTTAAAAAAGAGATTAATCTTTCATTTCATTATATCAACCCCAGGGTGGCGCAGTGGGTAGCTCTGTTGCCTCACACCTCCAGGGTTGGGGGTTCGAATTTGGGTCCTGGTCTTGTGTGTGTGGAGTTTGCATGTTCTCCTCGTGGTGGCGTGGGTTTCCTCCAGGGTATCCGGTTCCTCCCGCAGTCCAAAGACATGCGTGTCAGGTGAACTGGGGATTCTAAATTGACCATAGGAGTAAATGGTGTGTGTGCGCCCTGCGGTGGGATGGCGCCATGCTCAGGGTGAGTCCTGAGACCCCGGGATAGGCTCTGAGTACCCACGACCCTAGTAAGGATTAAGCGGTTACAGAAAATGAACAAATGATTTCATTATATCACTAAAAGCAAAAGTCCATACAAGAAACTTACATTTAGGTAGCCTTTTGTCACGGTTCCGGCCCGCAGCCGCTAGAGGCCGCAAGAGACTGTATTTAACCAGGTGCAGCTGCCATCATTTCTGTTGATTATTGCCCCTTTGTTCTCTGTTTCTGTTTCACCCCTGGTCCTTTATTTAAGCCCTTCTGCTGCCCTGGTGTTTGGTCAGTCTTCCATCACTCTTCCCTAGTGTGTTCCTGTTTTCTCTGTGCAACCTGTATCGGCCATCGAGCCTGTTTTGTGTTTGGCCCTCGTGCCTGTTTTTGTTCACTCTGTTGATCTAATAAATCCTCAAATCAGCATGGAGTTCCGCGCCTGCGCCTATTCTTTGAACAGGGACGCACCATACGTGACACCTTTTTAGGGGCTTGTTCCTTGTATTTCAAGATGCATCCATTTGAATCAGCAAAATTCAATCCATTACTATTTTTCAGTGCAGGAAATCCTGATTCTGAGTGTTTATGTACGATATATGTTTATTTCATTCACTCTTTTTATGCATGTACTGATCACTGATTGTCAACTGTTGACTGTAGGTTGATAAGTTTACCATTGAAGCTGTGGACCTGGGGCAGATCTTTAAGATCAAAGTACGCCATGACAATTCTATGCTTGGTGCAGACTGGTACTTAGACCAGGTAGAAGTTGTGGATGCAGATACTGAAGAGGTCTACATGTTCTTATGTGAGAGGTGGCTGTCAAAGAAGAAAGAAGATAAACAGATTGAGAGGACATTTTTCGTCAAGGTGATTTTTAAATTGTTTAAATAGTTTCCTCCACAAAAACTGAACTTTCTTTGTGAACAGTCTGTCTGAGGTGTTTACTTTTTTCTCAGGGATATGAAGGTGAAAGGAATCCCCAGAAGAACATGCAGAACTCCAAACCCAGTCTAGACAGTAATATGAACAAAAAGAAAAAGAAGAAAAAGGCAGTGGGTGTAGAGCAAGGTCCAGGTAACATTTGCCTTATCTATATCTTTGCTATGATCATTTGATATGACAGTGGCAAGAAACCATGTTGCATGTGACCTTAAATTCATCCTTATAGATGCCTGCTGTGTCTTTATATGAAGTTATGAAAGAACTGATATTTTCAACCTAACACCCTAAACACTTCTGTCTCTACCTTTCATTTCTTTTAATCACCACTCCTTCTCTTCCCAGTGTCTCAGTACTACCTTTGTTCATTTAAGACATGGGAGGCCTGAGATACTACATTATCTCTCTGGTGTAAGCACCTTATTTATTGCACTTACACTATAATTTCGGGTGCTACCCTTATAGTATAGATCTATAGATAGTAGAACGGGTCAGTCTCATGTTGATCCATTGCATCTGTTGACCAGTAAGAAACTCAGACTGAACCCAAAACATCATGAGATTACCAAGTGGACAGATGGTGGCCTGGTGGTTAGGGAGTTGCCCCCGCGATCAGAAGGTTGTGGGTTTGTATCCCAGGACACCACTGAGGTCTCACTGAGGTATCCTTGCGCAAAGTACCATCCCCACACACTGCTCCCCAGGTGCCGCACCAGTGGCTGCCCACTGCTTCACTTGGTGAATGGGTTAAATGCAGAGAAAAAAATTCACACTGTTCACACTGTGTGCTGTGCTGTGCTGTGTTCACTGTGTTTACTTTACTAACAACCACACTGTTTACAACACAGACATGGTTTAATAGTGGTAGACATTATCAGAATCATAATGTCTTTTTTGATCCTGGAAGAAACTGTTTATGCTACAACTGCACAGACACACAGAGACACAAAAACAAGAACTATATAGAATATAATATAAAATCAAAATAAGTGATTTTTTTTTTTTAAGTGATAGTGATCATTCATGAACACATCACAGCACGAAATTCTTCCTCTGTATTTAACCCATTCACCAAGTGAAGCAGCAGGCAGCCAGGAACACGGCGCCCGGG
>JBBPCZ010000017.1:8916341-8932192 GCA_037974445.1 Brycinus macrolepidotus | reverse complement strand
CTAGCGGTCTTGGGAATCAAACCCACGACTTCCTGATCGCAGGGCGAACGCCCTAACCACTAGGCTACCAGCTGCCCTGAAAACATGCTCTGACATAAATACACTATGCTATAAACACTATGCTGTGGTCAGTAAGAGAGGTGTACATAAATGCTATAGATAAATAATAAAATTGCTGTCAAGGTCATTTACTCGTTAACACAAATAGTGGTTTGAAGTTGCACTCTATACTGAGTCTGTTATTGCATGTAAAAGTGAAATAAGTACTGAAAGTTTTGTGTTTAATGTTTTAAATTTATCATTATGAATTTATTTTACAAAAAAAACAAAAAGGCAGTGTAATTCAAAGCTGCATTACAAAGCTTCTGAAAGGAATACGATTGCACCAGAGCCCCCATTGAAACAGCACCTCGCTACACTTCTGGGCAAAACAAAAGTCTGGAAAACATGTAGCATTTCCAAGACATATAGTCTGTCATATATGACACCCTGGGAAGGTTAAAGTAGAAGCCACACAGAACACCAGTTCAACCCTAACCTTAACTTCAACCCATATCTAACCCTAGTCTTAATCCTGACCTTCATCCAGCAACAGTCAATAATTGATCATGTTTGACCAGATATTGATCATTTGAAGACATAGGGGACCTTCAAAATAAAGTGTGAATTTCATTTTCATTGTATCAATCCAGTTCTACTTTTTCACTAGTGTGTAATGTCATTTTTTACAGTGATCCCATACCACTTCACAGTGTCGACAGGGGCAGACCGTGATGCCAGCACCACCAGCCGAGTCTATGTGATTATTATGGGTCCAAACAATCTCGAAACAGACCGACTCTGGCTCGACCTCCCTGAAGGAAAGAAGTGCTTTGCCGCAGAAAGCATGGAGAACTTTGAAAGCTATGGTTTGGACGTAGGTGAAATTAAGAGAGTGGAGGTAAGGCTGACATATTGATGATGGTCCTTCAGATTGAATATAAAAACAATGTTGCAAATGTTATTTTAACCGGGTTGTTACATTTTTTATTTGTCCATTTTCTTCAGCTAGGCCATAATGGAGCTACCCCAGAAAGCTGCTGGCTGGTAGATGAGCTCTCTGTGGCCGTGCCTACAAAAGGCATCAAGTACATATTCCAGTGCAAGTGTTGGCTTGCAAAGGACAGAGGAGATGGTCTCACAGCAAGAGTATTCAACATACTTGATGCCACCACTATCAATATCATTCAGAAGGTTAGTATGAATTCTTCATAGGATACACCATGCCATGCTTAATTTATTAATGTAATGTTATATGTAACAGTGACTAAGATGGACTGTTAGTCATCAAACATGCACTCATTTTGCAATGCTGTCTTCAGGTGATCTATGAGGTTACTGTTGTTACGGGAGATGTACAATATGCAGGGACCGACACCAACATATTCATAACTGTCTTTGGGGCCAACGGAGGTACAGAGGAGATCCTGCTACCAAAGAATGGAGACAGGTGACAGATATTGCTTCATTCATTAACAAGCTGGTCTTGCTAGGGGTGAAAAAAGTCTAAACTAAACATGGTGAAATGGCATTTAGTCACTATGCTGCTCGCTGCTGGAACAAAGTGTCCATCAGTATCAGATCTGCACCAACTGTAGCTTTAAAAAACTGCTAAAAACTGCACTGTTCTTCTCTGCCTTCTTTTAAACTTTTGCACTTCTATTGCACTGCCAATTATTTTTTAGCGATTTTCTATGTATTATTTATTTCTTTTATTTTTTCTATTATTTTATTCTATTTTATTCCTTTTTATTTTTTATTCTATTCCTGTAAAGCACATTGAATGACCTTATATGAATGATAATGAGCTATATAAATAAACTTGAACTTGAAAAACTTGAAAATATATCTATATTTATGTATATATCTGTTTATCTATATCTATATCTATAATATTTTAGATGATATTGTTATATTGTATAGCTTTCATTCTATAGGTTATACTTTCTTCTCTTGTTCTATCCACTTTGCTGCTGTAACAATGTAAATTTCCCACCTGTGGGACTAATGAAGGGTTATCTTATCTTTTCTTAAATCTATTTAAAATATTTTCATTATTCTGCCACACACTCATTATAGTTTGCTCTAGGTTTGAGAGGGATCAAGAGGACACGTTCAACTTGGAGATAGATGACATTGCTCCTCTCAAAAAGCTGAGAGTTCGCATTGATGGGACAGGAAGTCGGCCCGATTGGTTCCTTGACAAGGTTAACTGATTCAGTGGGCCTCCACTTTTATTTCTGGCTGCAGCGACACATAAACCAATAATATTTTTTTTGTCCTAACTGACAGAACATTGAGTTCCGTCTAAAGAGAGTAATCTGGTTGAAGATGGATGATGATAAACAGTGTTTGGGGTTTGTGTTGCCTTGTTGTCAGTGTCTTCTTGTCCTGTTACATGACCTAGATTATCATGCGGAACCTGAGCTCGGAGGAGGTATCGGTTTTCACCTATGAGAACTGGCTGTCCAAAACTAAAGGGCCCAAGAGGACGAAGGTGTGTGAGCTCCCCGCTGTGGTGGATGACGAGGAGATGGTGGAGACAACTACTTACACCATTCAGGTTAAAACCAGTGACATCTCTGGTACGTCAGACACAGCGGAGACTACTATGTGTCTTTTTACATAACTTTTACAGTTAGATCCGTAAGTATTTGGACAATGGTGTAATTTTTAGAATATTCTCTCTGAATACCACCACAAAAGATTTGAAGTTAGGCAGTTAAGATATGATGGAAGTCTTATTTTCAGCTTTAATTTAAGGTGTTTAACAAAGGTATTGCATTACGCTTTCAGAAATTAAAGCTATTTTTCATAGAATCCCTCCATTGGACAAAGTAATATAGAATATATGTATTGTTTTAATGGTTGGATGAAAATCATTTGCAGCCAATGACTGCCTGAAGTCTGGAAGACATGGACATCACCAAATGCCAAGTTTTCTCCTTTGAGATGCTTTCCCAGGCCTTTACTGCTACAGCCTTCAGTTGCAGCTTGTTTGTTGGTCTTTCTGCCCTTAGTTTTGTTTTCAGTAACTGAAAAGGTGCGCTATTGGGTTGAGATCAGGTTATTGACCTGGCCACTAAAGAATATCACATTTCTTTACCTTGACAAACTCTTGGGTTGCTTTCATTGAATGTTTTGGGTCATTTTTCATTTGCACTATAAAGTGCCTTCCAATCAGTTTTGCAGCATTTAGCTAAATCTGAGCTGAAAATATAGCCCTATACACTCCAGAATTCATCCTGCTACTTCTGTCAGCAGTCACATCATCAGTAAGCAGTTCCATTGGCAGCCATTCATGCCATAACACTGCCTCCATCATGTTTAATAGACAATGTGGTGCTTTGGATCATGAGCTTTCCCTTTCTTTCTCCACTGCTTTTCTCTTCCCATCATTCTGGTGCAAACTGTGACAATTGTGAAAGGGGTTTTCTTCTTCAAGGATTCAGTAATCATTCACTTTAGTTGTCTTCCATGGTCTCTGGCTTTTTGTGTTGGTGTGCTCACCAATGCATTCCTTCCTTTTAAGAATGTACCAAAGTGTTGATTTGGGCACTCGTAAAGTATTAGCTATCTCTCTGATAGGTTCATTAGTTGTTGTTTTTTTTAGCCTAACGATGGCCTCCTTTACCTGCACCTCTTTGGACTTCATTTTGAGTTCAAGTGAACAGCTACTAAATACAAATTCAGTCTCCAGAAGTTTTATCTACTCAATTTGTCATGGAATAATGAGGAAACAGGCCACACCTGGCCATGAAATTGCTTGTCAGTCACTAGTCTCATTACTTTTGAGCCTCTGAAAACAGAGGTGCTCTGTGAAAAATGGCTGTATTTTTTGAAAGCTTAATGCAACTAGCTTTGTTAAACCCCTTAAAGCTGAAAGTCTATACCTCTGTCACACCTTGATTGCTTAATTTCAAATCATTTGTGGTGATATTCAGAAAGAAAATTACAAAAATTGCATCAATGTCCAAATACCTAACTGTACATGTTGTCTATGTTACAGGCTTAGCAGACAAAGGAATCCATCATTTAAGCACACTATTATGGCAAATTTATATTTGCAAGTACCTTGGTGGTCTTTTTATGTACATACATATCCCCAGTAGCTTGGCAAAAGTCACATCAAATTTTAGGTAAAAACTACTCTTTGCACCAAAACTGAAACTGATAGGAAAAACTAATATTGCCAACCAGGGTACAAAAATGTAAAAATACCCTCAAAGGTACCTTATGGTTCTTTATGTCCAGTTGTGTACCTCAAGTGGGCTTTAAAGCTAAGTATACCCAAGTAGGTTTTATATAAACCTTTCTAAAGAAAAGTAAAAATCCACAAATGCAAATGTAGCTGTGCTCATATTTCGGCACATCTGTTTTCACATATGGGTTTGCAGGTGCAGGCACAGATGCTAACGTGTTCCTGATTGTGTTTGGGGAGAATGGGGACACCGGTACTTTAGCACTGAAGGAGAGCAGCAACAGGAACAAATTTGAGAGCAACCAGATGGATGTGTTTCGCTTTAGTGACATTCTCAGCTTGGGAGAGCTTTCCAAGGTCCGAGTGTGGCACGATAATAAGGGTGAGCAAAAAAAGCACTGTACAAAACTGTTCTAGGATCTATAAGCATGGTCTGAAGGGCGATAGCATGGAAAATCTAATGTTTCCTTCATGTGATCAGAACAGAGGTTAAATTTTAACAGAAAATCTGTATTTGATAAATAAATGCACAACTGTTGTAACTGGGATTCAGCATTAAAAAGGAAATACAATGAAAACATATAACACATGCGTTTTTTTTTTATAAATAATATGGTCCTGTTTGTCTTCTGTTTCCACCAGGTCCTGCCTCTGGTTGGCATTTAGAAAGTATTAACGTAAAAGATGAGCTCATGGACGAAACCTTTCGTTTCCCCTGCGACCGCTGGCTGGCCAAAAATGACGACGATGGCCAGATTATACGGGATCTGGCATGTGCCAACAATGACATCTTGGACCTCAGTGACAAGACAAGTAAGAGACAGGCTTTAGAGTTTAATTTATGGGTCTTTTGTGGTCACTACATTGACATAATGCTTAGGAAGTCTGCTGCCAAGTGTGCAACGGCAGCACACACACACTCACACACCATATTCTCATTACTTGTCAGAATACGAAATTGACATTACAACAGCCAACTCTGAAGACGCAGAGACGAAGGAGAACGTCTGGATAGTGCTTGAGGGGAAAAGAGCACGTTCAAAGGAGTTTATGATGGAAAACTCTTCAAAGAAAAAGAGATTCTTACGGTATGAGCTGGCTTAGCCTGGAGGACATTGAAAATTCTAGCTCTAATGTTTTATTTACTTAAAGAATATACTATATTCCCTTTTTGCACTCACTCACCCTGTTCTTTTGGGCCCTATGAAGGGCAATGTTGATTATAAATGGTGAAAAGGATTAAAACATTTAGAATTTGAAATAGTTTTTTTTAAAAACGAATATTGTTTCTTCTCCAATTTAGGGGGGCAACCGACTCGTTTGAGTTTTCCTCGAAGACGCTGGGAGATATTGTTGGTATATCTTTGGGCCATATAACAAAAAAAGTGAAGAACGAGGCACACTGGCATGTTCAGGAGGTGGCGGTGACAGAAAAAGAGCTGAGGAACAAGTGAGTTCACAGTTATGTTTAATATAATATTTCAGAGGTGGAGCTCCTGGAGGGCCACAGTCCTGAAGAGATCAGTGTCACTATGTAATTGTGTTTGCTGTTCTCATGTAGAGCCTTTACTAACGGGGTGATTGGCTCTTTTTATTGCGTGGTCTGAACTTTCCATGAAACAGCTGTCACTGTATGAGCTATCCTATTAATTTTTCTAGCTCCCCCTTTATAATGTAGCTTTTTTGTATCAAGAAACAGCATTTCTAGCCATTCTTTATTCATCCTCACCTCTCTGCAGGTACATTTTCCACTGCGATGCCCGCATTCCTCTTACTGCAAAGAAGGACGAGTTCATGACTTTTGAGTGCACCAAGTGCATAGAGAGTTTCGCCAGTAAAGTCCGAAGCCTGGTGCCCGTCAAATATGAGATCATCATCATCACCGGTGACGTGAAGGGAGCAGGGACCGACGCCAACGTCTTCATCACTGTTTACGGCGTAAACGGAGACTCCGGGAAGCGTGCGCTGAAGCAGAAGTTCAGGAACCTGTTCGAGAGAGGCCGCACTGACCGCTTTGTTATAGAGATGCTGGACCTGGGTGACCTCCTGAGGGTGAAGGTGGAGCATGACAACAGTAGCCAAACACCTGGCTGGTACCTGGAGTGTGTGGAGATTACAAACACTGCCAATTGGGTGACCACTATTTTCTACTGTGGGAAGTGGTTGGACGAGACTAAAGCGGATGGAAAAATTGAAAGGGTCTTGTACCCCAAATACTAACACTCAGACCCTTTTTTGGCTAATTCTTCTTTTTTTCTTTTAATTTATTTTTATCAGATTTTAGTTTGAAAGAGGTGAATGAGATTTGTATTTGTACTTTTTTAAACCAGCGTTTTAAAACAGCTTAGATACCCACGAAAAATGTTTAGACAAAAGTCCCATTTTTGAAGCATTTTAAACATTTTATTTGAAAAACACATACAAAAAGGTCATATACAAGACAAGAAATTAAAAAAGAAAGAACAGTTTGGGTTAAGCTATGCAACTTTTTGCATCATTAGTAATAAATACAGTACAAAATCCACCAAAAGTGAATCTAAGTGTTTTTTTCCTTTTTTTTACGCAATTTACACTTAATCTAGTTATCGTACATGATGATCATCGAGCTATTGCTTAAATATTGTCAATACATATTTTTTTTCTACTTGACTATAAAATATTAATGTCAGAAAACATTGCGCAGTAACAGCAACAGCAGTGTCTTATACAAAGATAGCCACTTCCCTTTCACTGGCAGGTTATTCAATATTTTTTTTAACGTCAGCAGCAGAAAAAACATCAGAAAGATTTATGGTAAAATATTTTAACATATCTATCCATTCTCATACCTATATTAAAACCTGAGAAAGACATGCATTATAGAGCTTGTGCTTTAGGATCTACTGTTCATTCTGTTCGCGAAACATAATACTATTGCTGTATGTCCAAAATCTGCTAGGGTTTGGAGCAAAGAATAAAGACTTTTAAGGCTGGTGAGGCAAATCATAGGACACGGCATGTCTTGTATCGTTTTGTCTGCAAATAAATAGGGAATCCCCAAAGAACTCATTTTTCAAATGGCCTGTGTCAAAATCCCATTTGGCACAGACACGATGAAACAGGAAAGTGTTTTGCCACCTTTGTCTGAATTTTATTAAAAACAAATCTGTAGTGTTGTAGTGTTTCTAGAAGTTGTACCTTTAAAAAATATCAGTGGCTGAAGTTCACCGCAAAACATCCCCCCCCACCTCCCTCAGGAGAAAGGTCCAATAACAATCTCACAAATTTTGTAAAAGTATCAAAACAAAAACAATAATGGCCATCTTTAATGTACTAGTTAGTGATAGATACATCTTCAGACAGTCACTGAGCTCCAGACCCTGTTACGAAGTGACAAAAAAAAAAGTTAAGAAATGGGAGGGGCTTAAAATAAATTCATGTGGTCATCACAAATATATGTGTAAATCGATGTGACCAGTCTCTGTGTACTATACACTACCGTTCAAAAGTTTGGAATTAGTCTTTTTGAATTCAATAAACCCCACTTTGTTGGAGGTAAATGCATGAAATTACTCTATTATGCTACTCTTGTGTTCTTTCGCAGGTTTCATATCATTTGAATTCAACAGAACAGAAATTTTAAACAGTTTCACAGGGATGAACAGAGCTGCAGAATAGACTTGAGTTGACTTTACAATGACTGTAGAACACTGTCAATGAAGGTATAGTAAAATTAATATCCAATTCATATGAAGTGATAAAAGTGATCTAATCTCTGAATAGATCATGGTTATACTGTAGTTTTGTTATATCTAGTACCCAGAATACCTATATTGAGTATACTGAGTAAACTCAACATGTTCACAGTATTGAAATCTACATTCATCAAGTTACTGTTGAATATAAAATAAAGGAAATATGACGAGCAATTCGGAACTTTTGAACGGTAATGTAAACCCAGCTAATGTGAAGCATTAGGATGACTCATGGCTAATCACAGTACATCTCACTCTGCACTAAGCTGTGTTGTAACACACCCTTTTTTTTCTTCTTTTTTAAATGTCAGATCACTAGCCAAGTTAGGAGAAAAGTATAAGGAGCATGGTGCACATTTTTCCAAATGCCAGTGAGAGGGTAGCCAAGCCGAGAGTGCAAAATAGGAGATACATGCAAAACATTTCCAGTCTAAAGCAGTTTGTCTACTAGATCACAGCTGAAGAATTCTTTGAAATTGCATTAATGGAATGTAACCAAATCCACAGCACCACACACTAACACATTTCAGCACACCCTTTTGGATTTTTTTTTCTCGCTTCTTTTTTTTTTGTCTCTTTTTCTCCTTTTGAAGTACAAATGCATGCAAAGCACTCCCATTAAAGTATGCACAATGAGGTATTTATACACGTTATGTCTATGTAAATAAATAAACAGAATAAGTCGGCAAACTAAATCCAAACTTAAATACGCACCCATACTAGCTAAAAGTTAGTCATAAATTATGATTGTTAAATACTTAAGGCATTTTTTTTGATGCACAACATCCTGTGTAAACTATAGAATGCTGGACACAGGACGTGAGAGAAAAAAGATAAGATTGCTCCGTACCCTCTGAAGTTTAAAAAAACAAAACGAAAAATATGGACACTGAAGCCACAAAAGGAAGCTTGACGGACGTTAACACTGCTCACACACAGAGAAAAAGGCTAGCAAAGGGTCAACACACTAATCTCTCACTGAGACAATCATAATGCCAATTCAGGATGACACTGAAAGCTAAAAAAAGTCTGGCGGCCTGTTCCCACCAGGTAGGAGGAAAAAAAATACCCCTTTTTTCTCTCTCTCTCTGTTTCAGGAAGCAGTATATCATCATTTTGTATTATTATGTCAGTCTGACATTTTATTTCAAAATAATAATCTTTTTATCTATGTGTGGGATGAGTTATTTCCTGACATTTAGACAGTATGTTGAAATATTAATGCATTCTCTCAAAACTCTAATGCAGAAATTCTGATATGCTGTTGAAGTGAGTTAGTGAAGTCAAAATGAGTTGGAAAGATACAGTTTTTCTTAATGTATGATGCTCTATTTGCAAGTGAGGGTCTAGTTAATCAGCAACATTATTGTTTAATATTATTTTTGTCTCCCAATAGTGCGCACTGACATAAAACTCAAAAGGATAAAGGATGTTTTGAAGGCGGGACAAAAGTTATGACATGTTGATGGAAGATAACGAGAAAACAAGAAATTGGTCTTAAATTTGGAGTCTTAGTTTTTAAATATGAATTGTGATGAATATAACCAGGAACATAAACTAACAAAGTAAAAAAAAAATCATTGCAGTAGACTTTAAACAACTATAAGATATTTTTAGATAATAAATTAAGCCTGAGAAAGAATGTTCTTTTCTTTATCAGTCAGAAAATATTATTTCCTATAATATTTTGACATTGTCAGTCAATGATTGTGTCATAAATGTTCAAAACTATAAGTGACAATTTTTTTTTTTTGATAAGTCAAGCTTTTGAGAAAGTAGGTCATTATTTAACATAGTAAATAAATTGGATATTGTAATTATTTTTAGATAATATTTGGGAGAATTAGAGATTAAGTCAGGAGTTTTGTGAAAATAGATTATTATTTTGACATAGAAAGTTGGAATTTTGACAAATGCTACCAGAAACAGAGTAAGAGTGAAAAAACAATTTTTTCCCTCCTGGTGTACACAGGCTTCCACATTTAAAAAAAAGTTGTCCACATCTTTGCTGAACAGTTCGACACAGTACTGGAAGTGGACACCTGGGAAAGTTGGCAAAAAAGACAGAAGTGAAAGTGTTGTGTCAGTCACTGCATTATGGCGTTCCAGTGCACTGTTGTCAGATTCTCTTCAGAAATGCTACCGAGCCATAAAGTCACAAACGTTAAAGCGCAATCAGTGAGGGAGCTAAACGATCAATGTCCGGCTACGCTACTGTTTTTCGTCTTTTTTTTCCGTTTTTTTTTTTTTCTCGAATGGAGTATACTGTGAAGACTGCAGTGTACACGGTTTAGCACTGGTCAAAGAGACAGGTCACTGAGTGCAAATGCATAAGCAAAGGGACGAGATAAAAAGTCACAATCACATCGAAGTCAGGCAACCTCATAATATAGTGCATTTACAAAAATAACAGCTAGCTACATTAAGACAACAATAAATATTATTCCAGCATTGCAGCTACTTATTTGAAATGGTGAGAAGCTGAACCAGCCCCACAGCTAGGTTGGCATAATCATCAATAGTCAGGAAACGAAATAAGAAGAACGGAACAGGAAGAATGAAAACAATCAACTCAAACGAAAAACATTACAGTTTAGAAAAGTTATGTTTGGTATCTATAAAACAATGGCTTGTCTCCCGTTTCGTCTCCTCCAGAAATGGCAGCAACAGGTTTCATGCACAATATGACGTTAGAGCTGCTTTCTTAGCTGAGTAACTCTACATATACTGTACGTTCAAGCGATACCACACACTTACATTGCTAATGGAAACACTGAGAAGTAGGCTGTTGCTATTAGAATGTGTGCTTGTCCTACAGGCATTAAGGTATACATCTCACTCTTTGTTACGTCAGTGACAAGTTGAGAACACAGTGTCTTCAGAATTAGTAAGATATCTCTCATGCACGAACCGTCCGTCCTATCCGGTATGTTCCCAAGGAAAAGAGGAAAAAAAAAATAGGAAAAAAAAAAACCCAGAAACAAAATCAAAAGCCCCGGCCACTCACAGAACATGCATTTTGAAGATACTTTTCTAAGCATGGAGACTTTTTTTCACAAGCACAAATACATACTGTCACAGCTTAAGTCAAGCCTGGCCTTGCTGTCACCATGATTAAAGAAAGTACATTAAGCATCACTTCTGATAATTACAGTTAAGGATTGTTTGTTAGTATCATTTCATACAGTTGAATTACTCTACTGGTGAGAACAAGGTTGCCCTTGCGTGCTGCTTGCTAAGGATTTTGCTCTAAATCCGTTTCCGCTTTCCCAATCTACTCTTCACAACACCTGAACGTACCCCCCCCCGGTTCACAGACTGTACTCACGTAGTGCTGATACTGAATAGCCGATAGACTGCACCCCCCTACATCGTAGGGAGACTGCAGTGCATCTGAAACACATGACGGACTACTTCTACTTCTAAATTTGGAGGCTTTGTAATGTTTTGTGTCGTGACGCGATATCCGTCTGGAGGAAAAGCTTTAGGTCTACGGTCGAGATCATCCAGGAGCTGCGCTTACTGTCCTAATTACACAGAAGGTGCATGCAGGGGACCTTGATAGGAACCATCTCATTGACAGGCTCAGCAAAAGCCCACCGAAGTCCCACTGAAAGCTGCCGTGGACGCTCGCGCAGATCTGAACATTCTTTCTCCGCGAATCCTCCCGCTCCTTTCCGTTGTGTTGCGGTTTGTCCTTAATCCTACCTGCTTCACGTCTTCAGTTGGCTCAGAAGGCAAGGTCAAAGGTGAGAGGTGATGGAGAGACAGACATTTGGCAAAGTACCCAAGAAGGGACAGGGAGAAAGGACAGGGCTTTCACCGGCGCTACAGGAGACATCAGCTGTCCGGAGTCAGCTGCGTCTCAATGTCCACCCTGCAAATGGGACACTTCTTGTTGGTCGCAAGCCACTGGTCGACACAGGCCTGATGGAAGAGGTGCATGCAGGGCAATCTCCTGAAAAGAAAAGAAAATACATTAGGTACTAAAGTACGAAAGGAATATCAATGGACTGACAATATTACACCCTGGTCTTTCAATAGCACCTGCACTTTACCTTCTGTTTACTGCCACAACAGGCACATTTATGTCCTGTTATTTGATAAGCTATAATTTATACTCACTTAATAAGGTTCAATGCTTCTAACTGCCGTTTGTGCAATAATATACTTGTGGTGTCATCTGGAATGTTTACATCCCTTTCACACTATACTGTTACATTGCTGTACTGTCTACTTATTGCACAGTTTCTGTCATTCCTTGCACTTTGTTCAATGCTGCTCACTGCCACCTGTGTAATATCATACTTTATGGAGCAATACTAATCATTCGAAAGGTTTACATCCCGTTAACACTATAGTGTTACACTGCTCTATTTATTGTATTATCTTAGATTTACATCTCATTCACATTATTTGGTTACATGGCTGTATTGTCTATTAATTGTATAGTTTCTGTTCTGCTGCTAACTGCCTCCTATGCAATATCATCATTTATGGTGCAATGCTAGTCACTCTGGAAGGTTTACATCCTGTTCACACTACACTGGTACATTGTTGTGGTGTCTACTTATTGTATTCGTTGTATTGTTTCTGTCGTAACTTGCACTGTGTTGAATGTTGCTATATGTTGCACCTATATGTTGGAGAAACATCTCATCACACTATGTACGTGTACACAGCTGCTGATGACAATAAAGTCACTTTGAATCTTGAATAAATAAGGTCAAGGGTGTCCCAATCACTGTGTATTTCAATTTCTGTATCATCCACGCTAGCCCAAAACAAATTCTGACCATTTTCTTCAGGCTATTTCACCCTATTGTCATAGAGCAGCATAAATATCTGAAGTGTGGGACTTTTTTAAAATGGAAAATGAAAGGCAGTCCAGCCACTTGACATATCTGCAATGGCCACATTTCAACTGCAGTTGTGAGCTGTACACACCAGCTGCATGAGTACATATTTAGCTGTGAAGGGATTTAAATCCAAGAGAAGGGAGAAGACTATCTTCTGCATTTAAGAGAGTTCAAGATGCTCAGTTTAAAGTGAGTTCCACTATGCGCATACCATAATGAACTGATTTCACATTTTTACTGGCTTTAATGTAGGGCAGTATGGTGGCCAATGACCACTTTGACAGGCTCCAGCGACCTTGGCTAAACACAAGCAGTTCAGAAAATAGATGGGTAGTTTTAATGTACTTGAAGTGTATAGTGCAGCTGCATTTCCACACACAGATACTGGGTTTGGACATCTGTGTTTCAGGATTGACAGTAAAAACCTTGATTGAGACATACCAAGTGAAAAATACATACACACAAGCTGCTTAATAAACACACTGAGTTGCCAACTACCTCACATCCTCTCCATCCTCAAGCATTGACAGACATATTGTACACTTTTCATCTGTGTCCAGCTCATCTTCATCCATGCCTATTTTCAGCTCCAGTGGTCTTCTCTGTAGAAAGACAGTAAAGGGGTATACGTTATACACAAGGACAACAAATAAAATAAAGGGCAAAGGGGGCATTTGGCAGATGCCTTTATCCAGAGTGACTTACAGTCATTAGTTACAGGGACAGCACCCCTGGAGCAACTGAGGGTTAAGTGTCTTGCTCAAGGACACAGTGGTAGAAAGTGGGGGGTTTGAACCTGCAACTTTGTGGTCAACAGATTCACAGTTTTACCCACTAGGCTACTACCACCCCTAAAAAGCACTTTACTGGATATGCACATCAGTAGTCATGGCTAGTGAAAGTATAATGAATTGCAGTTTTCATTCATTTAGTTACTTCTTTATTCATAAGACATAAGAAATTTAATGTCTTCTGGAAATATGGAAATATAATGAAATCTTGATGTTCTACAGCTTTCCTGGTCATTTTCAAATCTCCTTCAGCTCCATTCATCATTCTGGGCCTATCTAACATTTCTTCATTTTTATTTACAGCCTCCTAATGCCTTAATAATGACCTGAAACCCTTCAGGTTGTACAGGAGTAACACTGGAGTGATTTTATTCACTTGTCTGCAACTAAGCTGATTTTATAAAAAAGGAGGTGGAGAGTACCACACGTACATAAAACATTATTATAGGATAAGTATATTAAAGACACTCATCAAGAGTACTCCACTGATTTCTATATACATTCAATTCAGCTGAGCTCACCTTTTTGTACTTATGAGGGAACGTAAACCTCTCGATGGTGGTTTGCACAGCCCCTCGGTTCACATTTCCAAGCCTGTCTTCCAGCTGTAAGAGCTCCTGTAATTAAAAACAAATGCATTCGGGTTTTCTCTTGTGAAAGTCTTCTTCTTACACAGGACATATCAAACAGTCGTTTGCACAAAGCCGAAAGGTTGTTCTATTGGCTGTGTTTTGTCAACAGTTGAAAAGGGAGGTCTTTTATTGAAGGCAGTGTTTTGTATATTAGTTGATCCATTAATAAGCACTTCTGTTCCTGGCTGAATTAGGGATTGTCTAGTAAGAGATGAGGCGAGGACAGAATAGGATCATACCTCGTAGCTCTCCCGCACAGCGGTGGCGTGGCGAGAGGGATTGAGGCCTTGCAGAGTCAACAGATGTAACTGCGGGTATGGGTAGTTTCTGATCTCATGGACAACCTGTAAAAGAGAGAGCTCCATTAGATCATGTGAATCTGGATTATTCTACTGTAATTCAGTTGCTGAAGGATTGTGAGAGTCACTTCTATGAGCCTGATCTCATAATCTGTTCATCTGATTTAGATTAATTCTAACATTAGATGTGGTGGGGATCATTTAAAAAAAAAAAAAAAAAAAACAGCAAAATGATTGCAAATCTGCAAAAGCAAGCACGTTAGTGGTAACATAAAGTGGCCCCAAAAGTATTTGGACACTTTAACCATTTAATCATTGGTAAATTTTAATAACTGAATTTAATTATTTTGGTTATTTCATGAAATGTTTAACAAAATGACATTTTTTCTGAGAACACCAGCTTTAGCACAACATCAGATTTATGGTTGACTTTCCTTGTGGAGGAAACCAGGAAAATAATTCCAACCACCATGTTTTCTGGGACAGCGTAGTGTATTTAGTACTAAGCATTTTCTGAGTATTTCTGGAGAGTTTTATTTTGACTTTGATTTATACTATATTTTATATTGTTGTTGTCTTTGTGTCTCTGTGTGTCTGTGCAGTCGTAGCATAAGCAATTTCCTCCGGGATCAATAAAGTTTTCTGATTCTGATTCTCTAAAGGTACTGAAAAGCACAGAGGTGGAAACACCAAAGTCTGAGGCTGTTTTTCTTACAGGGGTTTCAGTGAGCTTGTTTTCATTAATGGGATCACAAACCTTAGAAGTGTACAAAAGCATAAACCTACTGAAGTCTGCACGGAAACTGCTCAAACAATAACAAAACTGAAACACTGGCCATCTTTTAAAACAGTATTTTGCCAAAAAAGAAAAGTCTAATTACAACTGGTTCGATATTAATTATGGCACAAATTTCCAAATACTTTTTGGGTTCACTTCACTTTCCTCTCAGTTCAGTTTGGATGGTTATTATAAACTGAATTCACAAAACACATCCGAGAGACATACCACTTGTGCTGAGGATGCATTCCTGGGGAAATGGTGCAGCCTGGGAGAGGCCAGGTAGTGCTGATAGGGCTGAGGGAGCTGAGGGACGTGGTACTGAGGGTGAGCCAGTCCAGGGTCCACACTCAAATCCCTGAGAAGAAGAAGAGAGGTGCATTTAGTTGGATATTCACTATTGCATTCAGCTCAACTGTATTATTCCAACCAATTTAAATATTAACATTTCTAAACATATTTGTCACTCTCAAGCCCATCTCTCTCTCTCTTTCTCTCTCTCTCTCTCTCTCTCTCTA
>JBBPCZ010000017.1:8884032-8895005 GCA_037974445.1 Brycinus macrolepidotus | reverse complement strand
GTGTGTGTGTGTGTGTGTGTGTGTGTGTGTGTGTGTGTGTGTGTGTGTGTGTGTGTGTGTGTGTGTGTGTGTTATGAGACTCTATTAGCATATATACATTAACCAAACCCTAAAACTGTGCGCCTACTGCCATCCACTTCTGTTCCGTTTTACCCTTTAACCATGTTTTTCTCTCAGACATTGTGGACATAAAGCCGGCAAACATGGAAGAGCTGACTGAAGTGATCACAGCCTCCGAGTTTCACCCATTCCAGTGCAACACGTTTGTCTACGGCAGCAGCAAGGGCTCAGTGCGCCTGTGTGACATGAGAGCGGCCGCACTGTGTGATCGGCACTCAAAACGTGAGTGTCACTTTCTACTTTCTACTAGATTTTGAGTCTTTTCTTTGTCTCATCAGAAATATTTTTTCATCTTATTTGGAGATTATTGAAGTCTGACTTGTTTCTCCTAAACCCCCTCTTTAGGAGAAATAAGAAGTGAAAGAAAAAAATCAACTTATGACAGAAGTTATTTTGCTGTTGCCATTGGCTTCTCAATTTTATTCTCTCTAACAACCTTCTGGATCTCAGTACTGTTTGACTTTGGTATTTGAGACTGCCTGAAATTTCAGGCTCGTTTATAAGGCAACCAAGTTTTCTTTTGGATCTTATGGTTTATCCCAAGATCTAATTATTTAAGACAAATAAAGATCAGTGAGAGAAAAGAGCATTTTAAGACCTTAAATTGAGATCGGGCTCTTTCTCAGGAGCTGAATTTAAGGTGCATGAGAAAATTCAGTTATGTTCAGTTATGTCTAGGAGAAATAGGCTGGACAAAGAAGAGATCTTATTTTGAAGCCTAAAGCTTAACTTTCCAATACTAATGTTCAAGCTTAAATTGTCTCCTTATCCCAAATGTAGTCGATTAGCTGGGCTGTTTAGTATTAGAAGTTTGCTTTTGTGAATTTGCTCTGAAGCTACATAGTGATGTGCTCTCTGCATACTTACATCATCACACACATCTCAAACCATTTAGTACTTAGTAATAGACTTGTTCATGTGGTTTCAGGTATTCTGTGTGATACTGTTATCTATAAAAATGACTGAAAATACGTTGTATAGCTGAAAACGGTAACCACAGCCATCTTGCAGGTCTTATTTTTGTCTGCCCTTTTGTACATTTTTTATTATATCTGCCATACAGTGTTAGAAACCAGATAAGGAAGTCTATTTGTGATTTGGGGTAAGGAGGAAATAGCTTCAAGTCAACATGAATGGGAGAATATTTTTGTATCTCAGAGTGAAAGATGATTTCAGGGAGGGTCTGTTAGCTAGCTGAATAGTTTCTCTTGATGATGAATGGGGTGGTGGGCGGGAAACTTATTGGTTAATGTTGTTATTCCCTGTCTGCTGTTGCACAGTGATGTTTTAGATGTGAGCATTACATTTTGGAAAAATAAGATTTGTATCTTTTAAAGGAGTTCAGTCAGTAATGCTATTGTTACGAATGGAAGTCAGAAGTCACTGACTAGCAATATTTAAGTTATATCTACCTGGTGACTATTAGCATTAGCATTTATAGTTGTAAAATGAAGTGGCCCCTTATAGTCACGCGCGAACACAGCACAGCACAGCACACACTGTGAACAATGTGAAATTGTTCTCTGCATTTAACCCATTCACCAAGTGAAGCAGTGGGCTCCCACCAACTGGGGGATCCGGGGTAGCAGTGTGTGGGGACAGTACCTTGATCATGGGTACCTCAGTGGTGCCAGTAGCAGTCCTGGGATTCGAACCCACGATCTTAAGATTGCAGGGGCAACTCCCTAACCACTAGACCACCAGCTGCGCCATGGAACATGGAACTATTCTTTCAAATGACAAAATTCTTATTATTCCTTCAAATAAAAATAGCACTGAAGTTAACCTGATTAAAAAAGGCAGTTCTGATTTCAAGTTAACTTAAATGCTTTTCTCTTTTGCTTGAATGTGATTGGCCGCCATTTGGTCAAGTATGAACCGTCCTGCATTGATGGTCAAAGCGACATTCTGGGCAAGATTGTATTGTATCTTTAGTCCTATACATTTGTAGGTATTGAAGGTGACAAAAGTAAACCAAGCCCTTTGCTGTTGTTCAAAGTTGGTCTGCGTTTCCGTCCCCAGTGTTTGAGGAGCCTGAGGATCCCAGCTCCCGCTCCTTCTTCTCCGAAATCATCTCCTCCGTCTCAGACGTCAAGTTCAGCCACAGCGGCCGCTACATGATGACACGTGACTACCTGACGGTCAAGATCTGGGACCTTAACATGGAGAGCCGACCTGTAGAGACTTACCAGGTAGGTCAGCATAACTGCCTGTCAAGTGATTGAGTGTACATTAAACATGTGGTTTGTTTATAATTATATGACAATAAGTAAAAATTTCCATGAAATGAGTTAGTATTCCATGTTTTCCATATTTTATGTTGGTGTGTTACCAGAGCACCTTAAGTGGTCAGTATTACTTTTTTTTTGTTTGGAGTGTGAAAGTCAAATATTAATTTATAAATCAGACACTCAAATAGCCAGAGCTGTTAAAATACCTTTCTCTAGTGATAAAATGTTGCTACTTGGACTGGTGGTGAAAAATAAGGCATTTTTGTGTTTTCTGTCTTGAGTGCTCTCTCCCACGACCGACCGCTGACACCAGTTCAACATGCTCAGTCAGCCTAAACAGTGCTGATGAGAGCAAATCGTGCAAGACACACGCAAAAAGCTATTTCTATTCCCACTCGCTTAGAGGGAATGGAAATCAAAGAAGAAACTAGAGCTTACCAGCTGATATTAGTGGTTGGAGCAGCGTGACGTAACAGCTAAGTCAAAAATAATAGCTTCAGTTTCTAAGACGTTTCTGGATTTAAGAGCTTTAATCACCAACAAGCTTATCAGTCATTCCTTTTGTGTAAACAGATTGTTGCTGAGACCGAATCCTTAGTCTAAAACAAAGTTTAAATGAAAATATATGTTGTTACCTATGGTGATATTCAAGCCTAAATTTAAGGAAGTTCGTTAGCTGATGTACTTTTCTTGCCACAAGGTGGTGCTAGGGTTCTGTGCCTTAGAGGTCAAGATCTTTTCCATTGTTTTGTATTTACATGAGTGTTTGGGTAATGCTTTCACAATGTTTATGGTAAATATTATAATATTATGTCACCATGGCATATATATATATATATATATATATATATATATATATATACACACGTATATATATAATAAACCAACTATGTTGATTGTTTAAAGATAGAAATGTTTAAAGAGCTATGAGTACACTACATGCAGTTCAGCTCAACCTGACTGTGATATCTTTAAAATTCTCAGGTGCATGAGTACCTCAGGAGTAAGCTGTGTTCCCTCTATGAGAACGACTGCATCTTTGATAAGTTTGAGTGCTGCTGGAGCCACGATGACAGGTACGATACAGCATGCAGGAAAGACACTGAACAGAAAAGTGGGTCGTATTCAGTGATTCACTTTTCACAGATTATGACATTTCTAATAGTTTTGAAGTTTTGTTAAACAAGCTTAACTAAAATTAAAGTGTCTGGGCACTGAAACATACAGGGAGAGGGACTGTAATGTAAAAGCTCTAATTGTAGTCAGTAGCAATATATGTTGCAGAATAATTTATGCTGCAATAAATTATTCTGCAGCAGTGAATAATTTAATGTTTTCCCTCTTCAGTTATTAGGGACTTTAACCAGTGGTGGCTACTTTGGCCAGAATAAATTCTGTGCTGTTCTGGGCATGTGTATGATTTTTTGCTTCTTGCTGCAGTAGCCAGCTGTTTAACTACATCTGAAACATCAATTTGCCATAATCGCTAAAAATGAGTGATGAATTAAATTATTTATAGTTAAAATGTTTTTGTGCCCCAATCAAATTAAATGTGGAAATAAGTACACATCCTTTACAGGGAAACACTGTTATGACTGGTATGACTGTCATTTCACACCACCAGTAAAGTGCACCATTGAGCAAATGCATATGTTTTGGCCATTAGGGAGTTGTAGTTTAGTCTAAAATTGAAGCCAGAAGCTGAGTGGTAAGAGAGGTCAGCCAGGACTGTCTGGATACTCTTGATTGTGTCTTTGGGCACTTAACCCCCCACTGACCCAAGCAGCACTGCACAGCTGGGGATCAGCTCTGCTGCTTCCAGACAGGGCAGTTTGGCAGCAGAGTGACCAATTTCCCTTGTATGCAAATAAATAAAAAAAAAAAAAAAAAAAGGGTTATAATTCAGTAATGCAGTACATTACACAACACACATAAACTAAAAGCACAGCTCTGTATATGGGGCAGCTGATGTCCTAGTGGTTAGGGAGTTGCCCCTACGATCAGAAGGCGGTGGGTTCAAATCCCAGGACTGCTAGTGGCACCACTGAGGTACCCTTGAGCAAGGTACCATCTCCACCCTCTGCTCCCCGGGCGCCCCATTGGTGGCAGCCCACTGCTTCACTTGGTAAATGGGTTAAAAGCAGAGAAAGAATTTCACTTTGTTCACACTTTGTGCTGTGGTGTGTTCACTTGTGACTATAAGGGGCCACGTTACTTTACTTTACTTTCATAGTTCATGTTTGGCCAGATCACACATTGACAATTACACAGTTGCTCTCTCCTATTCCATTTGTGTTTTGGATTGGATTAATCCAGTTATAGATTTGAAATGCACTTAAAGTGTCAGTAGATGCCACCAGGCACTGCCTCCTACATTAGAAATCTATCTGAAAAAATAAACCCAGAGACAAAGACAAGAAAGCACAAAAATGGAAAATGTTCTATATCCTCAGAAACATTGTGTGATGACTGTCACAGTTCAAAGTGGCAGCACTATCCAGGGCGTTCACTGACTTCCTACGTACAACCAATAGGCGTTTTTGTCTTACCTCAACGTTTTGAGGAATGACCTACTAGAACTGATAATACTAACTCAGTAGGGCCTGTTAACTAAAATTTGGTGTTGGTGAAATTAGCAGAGAATGTGGTGAGATATGGTGCAGAGTGGAGCCCCCTGCTCCACATCACACCTTACGCAGAGCCCCTTTATCAGTAAAGCAGCCTTTATCTCTCACAGACAGGGTGATTTCCTGTCTGCCTACGGGCCAATATACGTGCACAGCCACACACAGGCCTATTGGTTAATGTTACACGACATGGGACTTGCATAATGTCCATCTGAAATAGAACTGAATTAAATGAGATGTTAATTTTACAACTCTAGATGCCATTAAGTCATTAGAGTTACAAACCAAAATATAATTTCATTTAAATGTTGGAATAATATTTGTACAATAACTGGCTTCCGTAGACTAACTGTTTTATTACAGGGGGTGTGGGGTTATGGTATGGTTTGAAATAGAGGTGCATAAAGACTAAACAAAGACAAATAAGAAATAGCCGGAAGAGTTAGGTTTGTACTATAAACTGGCAAAATATGACAGTGGGAGGAAAAGCCAGGTATGAGGCTGAGATTGAGTTTGCCCTTTATGTCAGTGTGTTGTGTAATTTATTCTTTTCAGACTACCTTTTTAACTACTTGTCTGATTTTGAGGCAGTGTCTCCTTTCTGATCACAGTGGGGTGTAACTGTTAATCGTTATTATCCGTCTCTGCAATACTGATATTGCAAAAGGCTGCAATATGCAAATGTCACTTTGTTTCTGCCAGGGTGACCAGTCACAGCTCCAGGTGAGTTGCTGGGTGTTCTGATGAATCGAGGTCTTCATGTAATCCAACAAAATAATAAGGAGATATATGGAAATACGTGGGTTTTGTGACATCTCAAAAACTGATTTGAAAATGGGCTGTTTGTGCAGCTTAGTTTTCGTAAATGGACTGTGTAAACATGGCAGCAATTATTTACATAATCTAAGTCTTTTTAATTCTAGAAAGTGATGATACGGGCCCTTTAATATATTGGAAGGCAGCTAAATTGCAATACTAATATTGTCCATAACATGCAGGCTTAGTGGTATTCATAGAAATAGCAGAGCAAGCTTTACCTTTATTTTGCTTGATATCACATACACTATATGACCACAAGGCAGGGCTCTCTGCAGGCTCCTGGAGATCCTCCATACCAAATTAATCTTTGTGGATCTCACTTTGTGCACAGGGGCACAGTCAAGCTGGAACAGGAAAGGGCTTTGCCCAAGTTGGCCTTGTGGCCTTGCCACAGAGTTGAAAGCATATAATTGTCTAAAATGTTTCTGCATGCTGTTGCATTAACGTTATTTTTGTCTCCAGTCCCTGGACAGGTTGATGGAGTACTTAGTAGCCAGAGATGTTGCTGGGCTGCTTAACTCGTTATTGTGTTCCATTTATGTTGAATGGGAATTACGTTGATTTTCTTTTTTTTTGTGTATAATTAAAAGATTTAAAAGGTTTTAAGTCATTCAGAGTGGTTTGATGTGAAATAGTTTAAAAAGGAGAAAGTTACT
Source organism: Brycinus macrolepidotus (assembly GCA_037974445.1). Lineage (NCBI taxonomy): Eukaryota > Metazoa > Chordata > Actinopteri > Characiformes > Alestidae > Brycinus > Brycinus macrolepidotus. The sequence goes on along the minus strand of JBBPCZ010000017.1, from coordinate 8,888,552 downwards.
GACTCTTTACAGTGGTGATCGCTATGTCTCCAACACAAGTATAGTCATTTTGTTTACAGTCCAAAATGAGCAGTGAACCTAAATTTGTTTTATATCAATGGTAAATGGTAATTGGCTAAAAATGAGCACTAGATGAGTACTATTTCTCTTTTACAGTGCTCTTTTTGTATGTTTCCACCCTGCACATATTTTATATAATATAATGTAATATATTTTAAAAATACATAATGCCCAAAACCTTATATTACATCTACCATAATTTATGCAAATGTAATCTATACATTTGGAAGATGATCCAAAATCCAAAACTCTTACTGGTGTAGAGTGGTGTGTTTGCCTGGACGGGGAATTGAAGCCCAGTCTACTTCATTAGGGACAGTTGTGTTATAATATATCAGACATTAAGCAAAGTCTTCATAACCATTTAATTGAATAACTTTCTGTGAGAGGAACTTTTAGAGACATTAAACCCTTCAGATGTCTGGTTCCATTCACCACCACTGTGAACAAATATAAGTTGGCAAATTTCTTTAGAGCAAAGCGTTTCACATCGAACCATTCTCAATGACTTTGATTACATAATAATTGAGCTATGCAGAAAATATGACATTTCAGTAGAGTTCTCATTTAATGATGGGTTTCTCATCATGTTCTCTCCATCTCTGCCCCAAGCGAGGTGATGACGGGCTCCTATAACAACTTCTTCCGTATGTTTGGCCGTGACGGTCAGCCCGGGGTGACCCTGGAAGCCTCCTGGGAGATCAGCTCGTCCCGCTGCCCCCTGAGGCCCTGGAGAGTGTGTGCGGGGAGCAGGCGTAAGGAGGACGAGATCGGGGTGGACTGCCTGGACTTCAGCAGGAAGATTCTCCACACTAGCTGGCACCCTCAAGACGGCATAATCGCCATGGCAACCGTTAATAACCTTTATATATTCCAGGAGAAACTGAACTAGGACTTTTACGGCTTCATCTCTAGTTCCGGCTCCAGGAGCTTGGCCTAAATGATTACCATTAAATTTCCATGGCCGGTCAGGAGCCTGGACTGTTTACACATTTTGCAGTCAACTCACTGTCTTACCATTTACCCACTGTAGCACCTTGGAGAAAATGCTTACTTTAAAAAAAAACCCTCTTTGTGCATTTGGTTGTGACAGTTTAAATGCCTATAGTGGTCAGTTTACTTGCTTAATTGTTTGTTTGTTTCTTGGCTTGTTTTTTATGTTTCTAATGCACCCCACCTTATTTTCTCATCCAAAGACTATTCTGCACTTGGAAAACTTAAGTTAAAGTGCCATAAAAGAATTATTTGATTTTCTTATCTTTTACACACCCACTAACTTCTTTTCCAAAAAAAATCTCTTCTAATTCAGGACTCACTCATTACATAGCCACCAATTCCAGATGTTTTTGATCAACTGAACATAATGCCATTTCAAAATTGAGTACAAAGTTAACAGGTTGAACAGAAATCCAGATCTGTAGTGTAACCTCAATGGAACCCAGAGCGTTTTCAGAACGAGCATCTGGGTTCCTGTTCACTCTTTAGCTCAGGCAGCCTTAAATAGCAGGGAGCAGCCCCTCCTCAGGCTAACTGTAGAATTCAGCACAAGTCTATAAATGCAGTTATCTTTATGTGTGGCCTCCAAATGGCCATTTTTGTGCTCATAATGCTTGGTCCCTACTGGACGGAACTAACAATGGCATTACGTTGTAGAATACTGTACAATTTGTGACTGATATCAGTCTTTTTTTATATTGTTTTTTAAGGGACAAAACAGTACAATGTTTTTTTCCTAGCCTTGTGTGTGTGTGTGCACACGCGTGTGTACAAATGTACATGTCTTGCAATTTCCTGTTTGCGTGTCTTGTGGATAATTTTATTTGCAGCTTTTTTGTTTGTTTTTTAACATGGTGGTTGCTATAAAGGTAAAGAGAGAATGACAGTTATTTTTTTATGAAATTACAAATTTGAAATGACTTTCTCAGGGTATTTCAATATAGTCATATTACTGACGGAGAGCCTTTGATTGCAGGGTCTTTGTGTGTTTTAAACTGACTCTGTGGAAGTGAGCAGACTGAAGTGGACAAGAATGGAGTTGGTTTTTAGCCACACAAGGAAAAAATAGGGCTTCTTGGCATAAGTACTCAAGAGTAACAGCAGCCCAGGTCACCCTCTTAGTTGTAAAAACCCTAGTGTGAAATAAAAATCGTGTTAAAATTTGTATGAAAGATTGTTTTTGTATTTCAATAGCTGCTTACAGATATACTGCTCAGTAACAGTAATAGTATATAATATTCCATAACACTTGCTCCACATTTAAGGTGTTGAACAATAAATAGGACATCCAAAACTGTATCTATGCCAGTTCTATTTTAGTGCATTGTGACTAACAGGGTGATAAATTTGTGGGACTTGACTGCTTTGGAGTAGTTTTAAAGGCTTGCTCTTTAATTCTACAAGTTGTTTTTTTTGCTTATCAACTAATTATGAAATAAAAGTTCATATTACAGAGGTCAAGTTTTGTGTTAGGATAGCTACAGTAATACACATGCCAGTGGAAATATCCCATTGACAAAGGACAAGAATGTGAAAAAGTTTGACTTTATTTTAACTGTAAGTATGGCTGTATGTTCATTTGCATCCCCAGATGTAGTGTTATTAACCTCAAGCATCTTTTAGACTAGAATATTGTCGTGTACCTTCCACCCCTCATGTTCTATTGGGTATTGTGGGGGGGGGGGACTCCACTTTGGTAGTGAGATTTAACAAAGTGGAATTCTTCCAATTGTTCTACATTTCTACATAATTAAACACTGAAGATGTAAATAAAATCATTGTACTGGTTTGATGGGAAATCATCTGTTCTAAAGAATCAGAATTGTTCACAGTGGAGGTGAATGGAACTAGATGTCTGGAGAGTTTAACGTCTCTAAAAGCTCCTTTGCGTTGTTTTTATTCCTGGGATATTGTCTTATAATAGTTTTAAGATGAGTTTGCCCTTAAACATGTTGGGGCAGCTGGTGGCCTAATGGTTAGGGAGTTGCCCCTGCAACCAGAAGGTTGTGAGTTTGAATCCCAGGACTTCTAGTGTCACCACTGAGGTACCCTTGAGCAAGGTACCGTCCCCACACACTGCTCCCCAGGCACCATGGGCGCCGGAACCATTATAAAGGTAGGGGGGACGAAACAAATGACTTTTCAAAATCATTCGTTTCGTTCCCCCTACTTTTCCCCTCCCGGACAACAGTTGACACGTAGAGCGCTGCGTCCCCCCCCCACATTAAAAATGCTTCTGGTGCCCATGCCGGGTGCTGTGTCCCTGGCTGCCCACTGCTTCACTTGGTGAATGGGTTAAATGCAGAGAAAGAATTTTGTGCTGTTCACACTGTGTGCCGTGGTGTGTTCACGTATGACAAATGGTCATTTCACTTTAAACCCATGCATGGTGGAGGTGGGACCACTATTTCATCATCAACAATATATATAAAACTCAGAAGATAGATGTAGGTTCATTGATGGTTTTGGATAGTAAATAAAATGGCTGTATTTGTGTTGTAAACATTGTGACCCCTGGTTCCATTCACTACCACTGTACAGAAGTCATACAGAGTCTGTAAGTTTCTCTACAATTAACCATTTCACAGCAAACCGCTCTGAATGATTTTATTCAAATCCTCATCCATAATTTTTGTGCAAAAAAATCTGGTAAAAAGGTGGAATTCAGACATCTAAGTATTGTTCATACTATTGACATCAACCTGCAGATACAAATGAGCCATTTGGTTTAATCTAGAGCATTTATGTCATTAAACAATTATGCTGATTACTGTGTTCTGTGTCCTTGTTAAATCAACAAATGACGTAGGGTTTAAAGCACATAGCAGCTTAGTAACAATATATACTAACCAATACTGAGGTAAAATTGTTATTTTCAGTGATGACTTTGTTTACATCTCAACAACTGAACTGAAAAATTGGTGGAATTCCCTTTAAGAATAACTCAGCTTGCATTGTTTTTCTTGTAATTAGTGGACAATAAGCCTCAGGATGTAATAAGCTTAGGAATTTAAGGAGTTAAGGCTAGATTTAGCCTTGTTGATCTACTGTAGCACAGAAACAAGTGGAAACACTACAGAGACCAGAAAGTGAGGGGTTATAGTAGTTATAGAGAATAAACAAAAAGTACATATATATATAGATATATATAGATATAGATATATATAGATGTATATAACATTTGTTCTGTTAACCTGTATATTCTGTGTATATATATATATATGTGTGTGTGTGTGTGTGTATATATATATATATATATATATATACACAGTACTGTGCAAAAGTCTTAGGCACCTGAGATTATACTTAAAATTATACTTAAAAGCTGTTTGCTACTGGGCAGTAGTGTTAAGTTAAAACACTAATATTACAATAAACACAAATAATATTAATACAGTAAACCATAGTTTCACGTATGGCAAAGTGTTTGCTTGACCATTTCCAGACCTCCTTCCTCATGGAAG
>JBBPCZ010000017.1:8862952-8874890 GCA_037974445.1 Brycinus macrolepidotus | reverse complement strand
TCGCACACCCGGATCAGTTTAGTGAGTGACTCAGAGGGAGCCGAATCCTAAAAAGGATCCGAGTATTACAGCTCTACCTTAGACTGAATTCTTGTCTGATGTTTAACATTCTGTCAAATTTGTAGGAAGTATATAAAATATTTTGAAATACTTGCAATGGACAACATTTGTGAAAAGATGGCGGTGGGGGTGGTTGGACTCAAGCAAAAGACAAATTACTCCATTTTAGAAAACCAGATGGGATTGGAACAAAACTCAATCCAGCATTCATCCACTTTCTGTCATTATACATATACTGATTGTTTGCTGTATGTTTACAGTCCTCCCCGACCCCACAGTCCTGAGCATGATGAGGGTCTGATCACCTTTGATGTGGAGATGCCTAGCGAGAGAGATTGTCAGGTGAGAATAACAGGCCTGTCACAGTCATAAAATGTTTCATTGTATGCAAATTATATTGTATTTACAGTTGTTTATTGTATGCAACTACTAAAATACAAGCCTGAGGTGGGCAGACCGGCTGGTTTGTTATCTGTTGATAGTTAGCAGCTACAAACTGACAACATAAACAAAACGAAAAGCAAACATTACTTACCACAGCCCCCCCTCGGTCAGGCTCAATATACTCAAAGTGCATTTTCAGAAGTTTTGCAAACACAATGGCAAATAAACAACAACCAGCCCATCCCTACTTCGCCAACAGCAGCTCACACGACAAAGACAAGTGAATAGAAAAAACCAAGGCAGAAAACTGCAGCTTTAATGAACTAACGTAACTCACTTTTGCCCTCAAACCGTGTTATTAACAAACATCAAATAAACAAACATTACTCACCACAGCCCTCTAAAGGTGCTAACAAAAATGACATTAACTAACATTACACACCACTGCCCTCCTAAGCTGTTATAGCATGTTTTTTTTTTTGTATGCATGCATCCTAACTGAGGAAAATGCACCTAATTCACATTCTGACAAACAGAATGTGCAGAGAGCTTTGAAAAGTAATTGTGATTAGCTTATATAATTGCAGTCAGGCATTTATGTAACCAGTTATGTATGTGGTATGTGAGATGTATGTAATCAATTATGTAACCAGTGTGCAGCAGGAGTGACATTGTCAATTTGGGTGTGTCATCGTTGTCAGGAAATGTTCAACATTCTCATCTCTCTCTTTCTCTCTTCCTCTCTCTCTCTCTGTCTCTCTGTCTCTCTCTCTCTCTCTGTCTCTCTCTCTCTCTCTCTCTCTCTCTCTCTCTCTCTCTCTCTCTCTCTCTCTCTCTCTGTCTCTCTCTCTCTCTCTGTCTCTCTCTCTCTCTCTCTCTGTCTCTCTGCAGTCAGAGGACGACAGCCTGGAAAAGGACAGAGAGGACGACATCCTCATGAATAAAGGGGAGAGCTGGGTAGCAGACTGGTCTAGTCGACCTGAAAATATACCTCCCAAGTGAGTGGCCTTCCCCTGACTGTGGTGTAATGTAAAATATAACCTAGACAGGAATATACCCAATTTCTTAGACTTTTTGCATACGTTCCATGTCTTTGAATCTGAAAATCTGTTTGACTATTCAGACCAGAAGGAATAAACCACTGAACATCCACTACACATTGATATTTTGATATAAAATTTGCTTTCAAATATGCTTTTACATTGGCTTGTCTGTCTGCAGAAGGGAAAGATAGAGGCAGATTATAATGCTACCTGATGCAATTTTGATATGCCAGAATATTATAAACACATCAACGAACACTTAAGTATTTGTTGCTTTTATATTGTGCTTTTTCCATACCCACTCAAGAAATTGTAATTTAAAGACTTGCCTGCATTATGTTGACGAAATAATTTATGTTTCTTGATGACATGATTCATTAGAACACCAACCAGACACTCGTCCTGAGCATCAGAGACTATTTAGGTTCTCTTAACATGCTGGAAAACATTTTGTAATTTCTTAGAGGGCTCATTTGCATAATTAAGTTTTCTGCAATATCAGTATTGCAAAGGTCAGTTCTGTGTGGACTGTTAGCTACTAACTAAGAATATATTGTGCAGCCATAGTCCAAGTTATGTGCAACACAAATGACTTTAATGTGGCATGCTTTTCTTAGGGAGTTCCAGTTCCGACACCCAAAGCGCTCAGGCTCGGTCTCTCTGAGCATGAGAAAGACTGGTGCCATGAAGAAGGGAGGGGTCTTCTCAGCTGAGTTCCTCAAAGTGTTCATCCCCTCTCTGCTGCTCTCTCACATTCTCGCCCTGGGATTGGGGTAAATGTCAACACAAGTTAGAAAGCTGCTTGTTTTATGTGACCTCATAGAGTCAGAAATCAGCTGAAGCAAACATAGAGAGCAGTGAGGGATTACTGAGAAAATGAGAAGCTTGTCTATGGAGATCTACAGATGGGTGACAAAATAAAGGAATACCTGCATAAACAGGAATAGAATAGGAATTCTGTTATAAAGGAAATAAAGGAATACCTACACAAACAGGAATAGAATAAGGATTCTGTTATAAAGGAAACAAAGGAATACCTACATAAACAGGAATAGAATAGGGATTCTATTATAAAGGAAATAAATGAATACGTACATAAACAGGAATTGAACAGAGATTCTATTATAAAGGAAATAAAGGAATACCTACATAAACAAGAACAGTAGAGATTCTGCTAAATGATTTCTGTGCATTTAGCATGTACAAATGCATTACATGTGATTTTACATCATTTTTATATTCATCCAACCATTCTGTGGCCCCTCATGCCCCCTCCTGGAACTCCCATTACAATAGAAATGTTACATCATGAAGGTCATCAGGCAGAATAATTTTATTGATCTGCAGTGAACCCTCCATCTAAGGGGATAAGTGGACCCAAACCGTGCCAGCAAAATGCCCCTCACAGCATAACAGAGCCACCCGTTCCCCTCACTGTGGGGGTCAAGCGTTCAGGCCTGTGCTGCTCTATTGCTGTACGCTACACATGCACATGTAGACCATATGATGAAGGACGACTCATTTGACCATATCACTTTTATTCATGTCTCTATAGAACAGTGCCTATGGTTTTAACACCACTGAACTCTCAGATGGTCATTTGTCCGTGTAATGAGAGATTAATGTGCTGAATCCCAACTTAAATATCATTCTCTGTGTAGTCTTGGACAGACTATTCTTGCTGACACAGTCTGATCACATTCTGCAGTGACGTTCTCTTACATTCTGCACTAATGCACAAAATCTTTGCATATTCGGGCATTATTTAAAATTTAATCTCTGTTTGCTTATGTCTTTCACACAAATTTAAATGTAGATGCCTCTTTAGCCATCGTTCTTATTGAAACATTGGCCAGTTGAACAGTCTTTGTGACTAAAGCTCCGTGCCCCAATAATGAACTTTTCAAAGTCACTTAGATCTTTTCTTCTTGCCCTGTTGATCCAGATGTGATCCAAATGTGCCAGAGAACTTTGTAGAATGTTAATTGCTTAATCGGATCATGCAGGACACCTGAAGCATTTCTCTTATATAGGAATTTCCTTTAATTTGTCACTCTTCTGTAGCTGACACAGGATTAAAAATAGTAATAGTTAAGATGTTCCTTAAATATTCATAAGTTTATGTGCTATGTACTGTGTTTTCTCTAGGGTCTATATTGGGAAAAGGCTGACCACACCTTCCACCAGTTCATTTTAAGCCCAAACGAATACATGTGCCTGGAAGTTCCAACAGACGCAGTGGTGGCAAAGTTGTGTCCAAACATCTCTGACTTGTTCGTTAGATACTCTCTCCTCCCTTTGCCTCATTCTCTCCTCCCCACACACTTTCTGTCACTATCCTTCCCACTCATCCTTCTCGTGTTTATGACCTGTCACCAGAAGAAGCTGAGAGAAGATCTATTTGTCGATCTAGTCTTGTGTTGATGTTTTACTTTGCCTATTGAGCTGTGGGTAACTGACTTGTTTTAGGTGTTTCATCTTGCTTTCTTGTTTTAACATGTAATTAGTAATTAGCAACTGACCTTTCTATATTTCCTTTACACTGGTATGCAAGGCGAACAGAATTAACATCTGTGATTCTCAAAACCTACACAGCTACTACTACAACCACCAGCACATTAACCAAACTGTCACTTTTTATCTTCACAGTGTGCTTTGTATCTGCCATACAGACATGGTAGTGTTGTGAGGTTTAGGATTGTAAAAGGCTGGTTGCAGTTGCGTTCAGAAGTAGCCTAGAATATTCAGTATTCAGCTCCCGTTTAGTTTCCTTTTAAGCGCCTTTAGACAAAGAGATTGTTTTCTGTGAAGCTAATCAGTTAAAACAGGTGTGCAATTTTTGCACATGTGAATCCACTCCCAGCATTTAGTTTAAAGCAACAGTTCATCTTCTCCGTAGCCCAAATGTGGTGTTGCCGCCAATACATATTCGATGTTTGAAGTTTGCTTCTTTAGGTTTGCACTAGAGCTACAAGGTTGTCATTTTTGAGATATTGACGTCTATTTTATTAACCTTGTAGCTCTTGCGCAAACCTAAAGAAGCAAGCTTTGGACACCAAACATGTCTAGGCTGCTTTGCAGCATATAGGGTGACATTTTCAGGTGAACTGTTCATTTAACTCTGGTTCTTAAAACCATGCTATTGGGACATTCATAATTAAGTCACTCAAGGATTCTTTTTTTTTTTTTTTATTATTACTTTGGTACATTTTTCAGTTTATTTATTAAAAGCAAGGATTCCTTAAACCTGAGAGCTTACAACAGACTGTTAAAAGAGCCCTTACCTCAGCATTGTGACTTCTTAGAGTCGAATGCTCTCTGCTTTTCTTTACATAGCATCTTTAATGCTGGTTATGTTCAGAGAGAACAGTTGTGGTGTACAAAGCAGTTTTCTCCAGTCTGAGAAACTGTTTTCACTCCATTTTCCTCTTGGCAGCAGGAAGGACCTCACAGTTTGGAAGTGAGCCTTGTTTGGTAGGGAACACCCTTTGTAATTTTGGGGAAATATGCTTTAGGTATAGATGATGAACAGTGGTTTTATAATAGGGAGATTAATGAGGAAGGTAACTGATGAAATAGGAGTCAAGGGGGAACATTTTGACATGCATTTCCTCACCTTGGATGCACCTCAGGGGTTGGTTTCCAAGACAGAGATTAAGCCTAGGACGGTCTATATTTTAGAATCTGCATTCAGAGTGCTGTGTAGTCCAGGACTAGGCCAAATTCTTGTTCAGGTAACCGAACCTCAGTGATAATAATAAAGTACTGCTTAACAAAAATCAGAGAAATAGGCAGCACATTTGATGATCGTGATGTTCCACATGCAAATAGAGGTGTGCTATGCTTAACATGGCATCATGGACTATGTGCATGCTCTTCCTATTTCTAAGATAGACGGCTCTGCAGTTGCCACATGCACTTTCATTTGCTGTGGATACAAACCATGCTGTCTTGGACCAGAGTCACAGAAACAACAGACTATGCTTCTTAGTGCCAAAGGGTCTCCACTGTGATGCCTACATCTTTAAGGCCCAATGTCAGCACACGTTTACAGTACACCTTACATACAAGGACCCTTGTGTTTGAGTTGGTTTAAGTCTCATCACGCCTCTGTCGCTCATTATCTAATGACGTTTTAGTTTTCTTGGTTTTGAAGGAACAGCCGCATTCTCATTTAGTGAAGTGTTTCTGTGATCATGAGTCAACCCAATAAGTGAAGTGTGGATATATATTTTTTTCTTTCCTCACAATTCTTTCATTTTTCCATGTTCAAAGGTACAGTCCGTGATTTCTGTGTTTGTGACCTTATTTTAATACCATGGGTTTCTGAAGTAAAGGACCTTATGTGGTTCCTAGCCAAGGTTTAATGCTAAGATTCCTAAGGTCTTTGTCATGCTTACACTGATATGCCATCTTATATCAAACATTACAGATTATAAAGTGTAGATTTATTTTATATAGAAAAAAAAACACTAATTTGACCCTTTGAAAGTATGGAGGGTGATTAATTGAAAGATTATGGCATATTGACACCCATTTTCCTCTCTGATGCATGTGCTGGATAAATCGTGGCAGTTCAAAGCTGTTACCTCAGTCATCTTTCCCCTCAGAATTAGCCACAACAAAAAAAACTGTGACAACAGCGTGGCCCGTCATCTCTCTACACTGCCATGATTCCTCATACGTGTTTGGTCTGGTCCTGATGGGGGGCAGGCGACATGAGAAGCAGTCATTAGTGATATTTTACATAACCCCTTAAGCTTTTGTTTGCACCCATTTTGTGCCCCCGTTGCATGAAAACAATGTTAAAAATCTTTGGATCTGCTTTGGACGATGGAACTGTTCCCTTAAGTGGGACAAAGACTGTGAATGAAAAATAAAGTTGTAGCTCATCACAGCAAGATAAACTAGGCCTGCCCTGTCTTTAAAGGGTGGAATTATTATATTGTTCATTTTACGCACATTATGTTGTTTCTCTCTTTCTTTTTTGTGTTTGTTTTTGTTTTTTTTGCCTTGATGAGTACAGCGAAAGGATTATGTTCAGATTGGAGGGCGGGGCCCTCATGGTTGGCTGGCTGTGTTTCATTTGAACTTATGGTAGTTATGGAAGTGACAGCAAAATCATTTAGTTTCTTTTATTTTACACATATTGGCAGGAAAAAAAGACATTTAAAATTCCAAATACAACCCAACATTCTCAAAAATACGTGGTTTCTGTTTGTTGTCATTCCATTCGTATGTGCTTTGTGTTTCTTTTTGTGGGGTGAATTCTAACTTAATTCATTATGTTGGCAAATAAAAGACCCATGCAAGAGCAATTAAATGAAACACACTACTCATACGACATATAACATAATTCTGTTAAACCAGTAGACACACTCAAGCCTAGACTAAACCAAACCAGTGACTGGTTTCCAACACAGACTGGTAATTTGATCTAGCTTTAATTGATCTAATTTTTTAATTGGCAATACTGCAGGGAGGCCCTCTATAGATGTAAATGTAATTGTACAGCCATAACTCACATAAAGATACAACTTCATACCAGTTAGCTTCCATTAACTCTTACTCATAAAGCCATCCATGGTAACTGTTTAAAAACTGACCCTTTGCAGTCTCTTAAATAGGTGGTCTTATGTAAACCTTTAAGTTCACATTAGATGCTTGTGGGCCTTGAAGACATCTACTTGTTTGAAACACAGTAAAATAAATTATGTTGTCTTTTATATTAGTCACTGGAAATCATTTTGTATAAAAAAGGCCCATAATATCCTAGTTCTGCTGCTGATGTACAGTATAAATGAAACAGTGGTGCACATCCAAGTTCAGGACCAGAGCTTATTAAATCTAGTAATCTGTAAATGCCAATTGACAAAAATGTGTTCTTCTATTCTCTATCACATCTTTCACTCACATTTCATTATATGTTTAATTAATGCGAAGTTAAATATTTATTAAGTTCATTAAACTGAACAGTGGGAAGGCGGTCCGGTTAGAGGTGGAAGGAGAGTCTTATCTAAATAATGCATGCATGAATGTATGTGTGTGGTGTGTATGTGGAATGTGTGAAAACTTTCCTGCAAGCGATGCAAGTGTCCTCCCTCGAGCGCTGAGTGTGAATGCATGGCTTTGTCGGTGCCCTGTGACTTTGAGGTTGTGTTTTTTGGTACTTCTATCCCCACAGAGGGGCAAGCATGTGTCCTGAAGCCTGGCGGTGGTGGTGGTGGTCTCTCCTGTCCTGATGCATGGAAAAGGTATGGAGAACCCACGGTATGCATGGCAAAGGAAGAACATTCTATAATGTACAAACTTTCAAAACGGAAACCCGTTAGTAATGAAAGAAGCGCTTCTGTAGAACTGGAGATAAAGTCGACATCATTGTGCTTCAGTGGATTTTTGCAGAGTTCAAACCTGAACAGAGAATTTGTAATGTGATATATGTGCCCTTTCACCTCATTGCAAACCAGACATGGGCACAAACTGTGACTGGAACTGAGACTTCATCCCTTGTTTGCACTGTGTTTGTGTTTGGTCGTCTACCGCGTTCCAGAGGATTATGAAGTCCATGGTTTGAGTAATATTTACTCTTTTCAAATCTCTTTTTCTTTCCTGCCAGCTCCTCTTTCCTATTTCTCTCAGCCTGCCTTAATTACTGCATGCTGGAGTTTTTGTTCACAAACTGAGCCTTTTAATATGAACATTTTAGCAAACTTACTCCTAAAATTGTATTATCTTGCACAATAGGTGTTATTAAGTAACTATTGCACATAAGCACCTGGCCATCTTAAACAAATGACCCTGGAAAGATACACTATATGTCCAAAAGTTTGTAGACACCTGCTCATCCAGCAGTTTTCCTGAATTTAAGGATATATTAATAAGGAGTTTACACCCTTTTGCTGCAGTAATATTACTCTTCTAGGAAGACTTGACTCTAAATATTGGAAAATTGCAGTTTTGAGGATTTGATTGCATTACAAGAGTATTAGTGAGGTCAGGTACTGATGTTAGGTGATGTTCTGGATCATAAACACCACTCCAGCTCGTCCCAGTGATAACAGATGGTAGCTCCATCACTCTAGAGAACACCGTTCCAGTGCTCCACAGCCCAGTGCTGGGAGACTTTATAGCCCTCTAGATGATACTTGGCCATAAGCTCATGGAGATGCTCCAGAGTGTCCCATTCTAAGACAATTATGCAAACTGTTTATGAGCAATTTAACACTTGTGCCAACACCTTAAAGTAGCTGAATACACCAATTAGAAGGCCTGTCTGGATACTTTTGGACATATATGTATTTGGCAACACATACAGTACTGTGCAAACGTCTTAGGCATCTGCGAAAATAATATTTAAAAACTGTTTAGATGAGCCGTGAGTGTTTTTTTCACATTAATATCACTAAATGTACTAAATACAACTAAAAAGAATAAATACAAATAACATTATACAGTAAATAGTGATTTTATGTTCAGTATATCAGTGTGTCCTTGTGGAAGTCCAGTATTACTGATAGTTTCCATCAGAAACCTGGTTTGACTCGATCAGTCCTTCATTAGATTAAATCAGGAGATGCTGATGGAGTTTCACAAATCCAAACAACGGCTGGAGAAACTGAGGAGAAATCTGGAACCGAACCTGTGTTCTCCTCACCAGCTCACAGAATATCAACTACTTTTACAAACAAATCTTGATACTTTTTACTGCTTTCCTGTTTATTCTAATGTTAACTTTTGTGGTAGAAAGACACTTTAGACCTATTGTTTGGCTTTAAACAATTTGCGTAGGTGCCTAAGACTTTTGCACAGTACTGTATTAATGACACACATAGGATATCCGACTGCAGTTCATTACAGACATTAATTTAGTATGCTTAATTGAAATCCAGGGGTAAAATGCCTTTAAACTATTTTTCCTTGACTTTCTTTTTCTCAAAATTTTGTTTAGACATGGACAGAGGGTTCTGAACTTCCCATAGCCAAAGCATTTTTAAGGCCGTCATTTGTATGATGTGTAATGAATGAGTCACTACTCTTGTATAAAGACTGTATTTCTCGTTTTTGTTTGCATTAAAGATAGTCAATATTGTGATTTTTTTTTATTTGTCTCAGCATGTATGTGGTGGGGAAAACAACAGGACAATATTTAAAATATAACCCAGCAAAAAAAAAAGCAGTGTTCAAACCAAAAGATGTGATTAAAATACATAAGATCAAGTGATATACTGAATAGAGCTGAAGATGTGATAGTTCTTCAAGAGCCAATAGGCAACTATAACAAATTATTATTATAATATATGACCTTTTTCATGGTAGAATAAGACATTTAAATCTGTCTGTCAGGCTTTCTATTCTGTACCCAGTGGAGAGCAGTGTGTGACCACGGTGCTTTGAGTGTGTCTATTACCCTGGCTTACCTGTTGCAGTGATATTGTGTGAGTGGGTTTCCCTTCATTCATGCATGTATTTCTTCAAGGTCAGCAGCTTTTTTCCTTTATTTATACATTTTCAATTAACAAAGCAGGCAGAATAGTCTCTTTTAAACACACTTAAAGAATTACAAGCAGAATACAAATAGATAGGGGTATAGGTCAGCAACTCACATGCACATTACTGCCCTCTTATGGTCAAAGAGAGAGGGAGAGCCTTTTTGTTTGTGCATCTTTATGGAAGCTAACTGGTGAGTGTGTCATAGACATGTTCGTGGGATCTACTGAAATAATGTCTGTTTATGCAAATGACAGCTCCATCATTGAAAATATAGTATTGTGCAAAAGTCTTGAGCTATGCCTCATTTCTTCATATTTTACTTCCAAAGAGCCAGACTTTATTGTATTTCTAATGTAGTCTTGAGGAACAGTTCTCTAGGATTCCTGAAGAACTTTCAAAGACTCTCATTTTCAGTCCAGTCCCTGAACCTGACCAGTTTCAGAAGTTTTTGTTTGTTAAGCCACACAGTGATCTATGTGTGAATCATTCAAGCAAACGCATTGACACATCTTAATTATGAGCAGGTTGTGAGACATTTTGAGGACGTATTGACGGAAACAATTTAGGTGACTTGTTAGTAGCATTAGTCTTACAGCTCCAATTCTAAAGAAAAGAAGCAAAATTTGGACACCAAACACACTTTGGCTGATCAACTCCACCTGGCCTAAGTGGACAATGTGTAAATTTGATGTTCTGTCAAACTCTTCTTTATGCACCAGTCAGGTTAAAGTAATAGAAAACAGTTTAGGTCACAAGCCAACATCATTTAGCACACTTTGTATGGCTGTTATACCTCTCTGCATTAACATTCGGTGCACAATTATTAGAGGCCCGCTTAGGAAGCCACTGGTGCTGAGTGAAAAATTCATTGTCATCTATAAATGAAATATATGAGATGTACAAAGTCCATTTGTTTCACGCTGTCATCAGTGCTGCAGCCAGAATTAGTCCCTAAGGACTACCACACTAACCATTAAAGAGGAATTCCTCCAATCTCCAACATTTCTGCACAGTTAAATCACTAAGATGTAAACAAATTCAGTGGTTTGATGTGTGAAATGTTTTGCATCAGAGAAACTTGCCTACCATCAGAATTGTTCACAGTGGTGGTGATAGGAACCAGATGTCTAAAGAGTTTAATGGCTCTAAAAGCTCCCTCACACAAAGCTGTTACACATAACTATGCTGGATGGTGTCTGAGACATTGTTTTATGAAAGTTTCGAGAAATTTTGTTACAAAAGAGATATTTTGAAGGTCATTCATGGTGGAGAGGTACATGCAGGGTGTTGTGAGTCCCTAAAGGAATCTCCTTTTTTGTCAGATTTCCATTTCGATTACATTACATGTAAACCTCTGAAGACAAATGTAGGTTCGATGGTGGTTTTTAGATAAAAATGACTATATTTATCATCTACATCGACTTCTGGTTCCTACCACCACCACCGTAAAGACATCTGGGTTGGTCAGTTTCTCCTTCAGTAAACCAGTTCAAATCAAACCACCTGGAATGACCCTGTTTACATCTGAGCAATAGAATTAGGATAAAATTGGAATTAGCATTCCCATTTTAGTATTGAACACATTAAATTGACCTCTGGCCATTTGCACTGTTTTTGAATGTCAGAGGACATGTGCACTATATGTCTCAAACAAAAGACTCAGTAGAAGAGTTTGTCCCCCTTTTGTTGCAGTAACAGTGCTCTTCTGGAAAAGCTTTACATTAGATGTTCGACCATTGCTGTGAGTATCTGACTGCGTTCAGATCATTAGTGAGGCCAGGTATTGATTGGACAGTTAGTTTTAGAGCACAAACACAATGTCCCAAAGGTACTAAATGGAGCTCCATCACTCCAGAGAATGTAGTTCCACTGCTCCACAGCCCGTGCATTTGGCATGGTGACCTTATTCTTAGGTGTGGCTGCTCCATAGCATCCTATTCTATTGGCAAATAGAGATAAAT
>JBBPCZ010000017.1:8844169-8861567 GCA_037974445.1 Brycinus macrolepidotus | reverse complement strand
ATATATATGTTGCAGACACACACACACACACACACACACATATATATATATAGATATATATATATATATATATATAACACACACACACACACACACACACACATATATATATATATATATATATATTTTTTTTTTATTATTATTACAGATGCAATATACACATTATAGCACACATCAATTATTAGTATCATCATTTTCATAAACATAAACAGACATGCTCGTAGGGTCCCTTGGGGGCTCTAAGCACGTGCTTATATCGCTTATAGGGAGGGATGGCTTTGCATTATCACCCACCTCATGATAAATAACACCACACATTGGAGCGTCTTTTCAGTGTGAGTCTCCTTCATCACAGCCTCACCTGCACACACACACACACACACACACACACAACAGCCTGCCCCCAGTTTAACATGAACTCAGCCCAAAAGGGAAAGAACTCTAAATCGGCTCTTTTAGCCGAAGCCTGCTGCTCTGGAGGTTCAGGATGAGATCCTGGGCCTGGTCTGGGATTTAGGATTTAGAGCTCTATAACTAATGTAAGGCGGAGAGGCAGGGCGGGGCACTGCGCATGCGCGCTGGGAAATCTGCGCCGTGCAAATCTCTCCGCACCCGCAGAGTCGGACTCGCCTTGGCGCAGAGCTGGAGGGCTGGAGAACAGGGGGTTAAACAGGAAAAACGGTCGGGAGCAGAACCGAAGGGGGCTCGATTCTATTTAAAGCGTTTATAGAGAGAAAAGCGCTTCTGTCTTTGGGGTCTTTTCCTCTCTATTTTTATTGAAAAGCGTTTTTTGTCGTTGAGCATCAGCTCGTCTCCTCCACGAACAATACACGCACGGAGCGACCACCACCACCATCGACATGTCCGGATACCAGGGCAAGAAGAACATCCCCCGTATCACCGTGAGTATCCTCCAGAACCCAGCCTTCCTTCTTCTTCTCCAGCTTCTTGTTCCAATTTTACCAGTTCCACCTTAACTGGTGCTGCGTTTCCATAGTCTACCGGCTGCACCATTTAAGGTGGAACTGAAATTCCAATTAGAAGCTGTTTTAATTGGGAAATTGATAAAAGAGTGAATATTCTAGGTAAAGAAATGACACCCCTCCCCCCACCATTTATGTTGTAAGTGAGACCCCTAGAGAAGGGGATGGGGGGGCGGGGGGTTAAGCTGTGACTGGTTTGGGAAGGTCTCTCACAGCAGGTAAACCAGGAATGACACCAAGACTGCTCGAGGAATGTCTTGTCATCATCCCTGAGACTCCCACTCCCATCCCCTCCACTGCCATCACTTTTGGTCCAGTTATGTCAATGAAAATTGCCTCAGCTGGGAAGCATTTCTGCTCAGAATTTCCCAGCCATGCCCTCTTGCAGGCCTGTTCTCCAATCCTGTGCATGCATCTTTTTTACCCTAGTGATAAGCCTAAAAACAGCTGCCTACCATAGAACCTGCATGTTAGATCTGAATATTTCTGGAATATGCTGTATTTCCATCAGAAATGCACCCTAGATATACTGGCTTGTGTCATTTGTCACCTATTAGTGCTGTAGTCTGTGTGACCCAATAAAAAAAAAAAAGCATAAATTAGATGTGCACCTTTAAAGATCATTGAAAACAATGGACCCTGGAGCATCCGCCTTTGAAGGACCTGAGCTTTTTTATGGAAAAATCCCGGCTCCACTCATACAATAGCCCCCCTCCGTCGCCGAAAGGCTGTCACGCCTGTTTGATAACCATGTTAAATGGAGAAAACTCTCTGGAGTAGTTGAATGAAAATCCTCTTTTGAAAAGTAGGTCAATGGATGTGAACCATATCTCGTGGAGCGAGCTGTATTCTCTCTGGTGGCTAGATGGTGCCACGCACACCAGTGTGAATCGGTGTAGATCGAAGACGTCAGGGTTCTTTTTCGTAGAGGTGTGAACGCATGACGATGGTCAGATCTTGGGAGAGAGAGCAATAAAGGACAGATGCGAAGGACTTCTAGGCCTGTTCTGTTAAATCTTGCCCACAGCCATTGGACACCCAGCTAAGCTTCTGCCATCTTAAGGCCTGGAGATGAGTCTCCTCAGCGGGTAGCTGCCAGTGATACAGTCTTTACCCTGCAAATCCGAATGCAAATCCTAATGAGTCACTGCTTGATGATGTGCAGAAGTATAATCATGATATTTGTGGTCTTCCTAATACATTTATCTGTATTAAAGCTGGCCAGCGAGTTACTGAATGGGCTTAATCCAACAAGCAACACAGCAGAGGCCAAAAAAGGCTAAGAATCAAAGGAAAAAAACATGTTAGTGTTCATCTGGAAACATTTATTAAATTATACTGCAATACAGACTGGCAGTATGAACGTATTTATGGCTATTGTGATCAATTGCATCATGTTATGCCAGAAAATGAGAATATCGTGGATATCATCTGTGCTTAAAGAGCACAGATCAACAATTTAAACCAGTTAAGCTTGTTTAAAAGGTTTTATTGTAACATAATGTGTGAAATGTTGAATGAAACTGTATTATATTGTATTCATAGATTTTGATGGTTTTTTTAGGGCTGGCCATGCCCTAAAAAGACGTTCGAGAGCTTTGTCTTTTGTTAACCTTTTAGAACCCACAAGAATGTTCTAGAAGCCGGACTCTTTTAGAAGATTATTTATGTTGAAAATAGCAATTACTTAACAACGTATGCGATGTTGGGCTGTAAGAAAATCATATAACACACAAATCACCCCTTTTCTTTGAAAGACTGACGCAAGTTAAGTTAGTGAAAGATATTAAATCTGTCTGTCAATGTTTAAACGAAAAGAAATAGTCATATATAAATATAATTGTTTTATATAGGTTTGGCTGTTGAGTGGTGTTCAGGTGAAGAAGCTGATTGACAGGGACAAACAGAGACAGCAGGCTAGCAAGGTTTAGCTAATTTCTGCACAATATGAACATTTGTAAATATGCACAAATTGAGTAAAAAAAACATTGAAATAGTCCCCAGAGTCATTTATGACATTTTTGCTTGTCTGTTGAAGTTATTTCACAAGCGATGGATCTGAACTTGGACCACTTTGCAATTTAGCAGTGGAATATGAACTTGTGACACTGTAGCGATTACTCAGTTTTAATCAAACATTCGATTACAAATTTAAGCTCTCTGTATGTGAGGACAGTGATTAATTTGCTGTGTGAATCCACAGGTAATTTTAAAGGTACGCTCTGCAGCCTGAGTTTTTGTGCTAGAAAGAGAGTTCAGATCAGAGATGGAGAGTCTGAAATGATTTTTGCCCGCCTAGAAAACAGTGATGACATGGAAGTAAGATGAGTAAATTGTAAATCTTTTAATAGCAGTTGTTTATCCATATGTTTTCACTGTTATTGTATCTGATTTACTTATTCTTTGTTTTCCACTTTATTCTCAGCCCCTCAGTTACACTGACCAAAGGAGTGAGTGAGTGAGAAACACCTAAGCAAATGAACTGTTTTCCTGTTTCTCTTTGTGTAAATATGGGATATCTCTTAACATCTCTTGCTTCGGTCTTGCAAAGAAAAGGGCAGGCTTGCGAAACTGTATCGGCCTGGAGAGAGTTCTAGGCTTGATGTGGAAACTCTAGCTTGATTGAGATTTGTTTGAGTATGATTGAGATTTCTAGAGCCTAGTGGGCTGTCACATTAATCATCAGGATATTATTAAACATCCTTATTTGTTGTAGTCCGTTTATTTATGGCTTTTCCTAGGAATTCTTATTATGTGTTTTTAACATTATAATTAGGCCTATTACAGCTTCAGTAGATGTTTTCTTGTCCTAGTCTCACCATTGGCACATAATAAAATAAACCTTTATTGTTATTTTCTTTGGTTTTTGATAACAGTGCTCAGTTATAGTCTAAAAATGATACATTATTATAAATTATAAGTTATATTATAAGTTATTAGTTATATTGCAAATTTCCCACTAATAAAGTTGCATGTAAAGTGCCATGAATCCTAGAGAAAGTTCCAGAATTTGGTCTAAATGGCTAAATAAAATTAAATATTACATTGATTATTTGGCAAAATAAGAGATTTGCATAATAAGTGACAGCGCTACTGGGGTTACAGTACAGTAGTGCTAATGTAGAGACTCTCTTCAAAAGCCATCATTGGGGTTTGAGCATCATTGTCTGTCTGAATGTCTGTCTGTTTGTCGTTTTATGGCTTCCTCGCACTCTCTCCGTCTCTCTCCCTTTTGCATTTTCATTTCTCTTCCTCTGGATCTCTGTCTGTCTCTCTTTCTCTCTTTCTTTCCGCCCTCAGCTGCCTCAGCAGTGTCTGACAGTGTCACCCTGTCACACTGCAACAAATGCAGCACACACACACACACACACACACACACACACCCCTGGCCCACATTTTAGGCATGTTTTTTTTTTTAAAGCCAGTCAGTGTACGCACCCCAGACACTGTTCCGCAGTGCCTGTCTAACTCTGTCTGTTTTTTCTATTATTCCCTCACTCTTTATTAGTTGCTGGTTAAATAAAATGATTTTTTGTTTCTCAGGACCCAAATTCTGTAGAAGAATGAAAGACATTTTTGTTAAACAACAGACATTGCAGTTTCTAATGACATGGTCTCTGTTGCCTGACCGTTAAAATACAGAGTAAAAGAGCCAATAAAGTAACCACATATCACCTCAAAACAAGTCATAAGTGGTGGTTGAATCTATTGAGAAGCCTAACCACCGGAATGTAGCACCTCATCTAGAGCTGGCGTGTTGTGGTAAATAGGGCCGAGGAGTCTCAGCGTAACGGTGGTTAAGAAAACCTCAGTTGAGTTAATGAAACGGGTCAATGAAATTGCAGAGCACTCGAAAGTAATAATATGTCTTTTGTTTAAGACAGCTGTCAGGGTCTGTGCCAGTCAAATCAGATGGAGCTGTAAGTCAATGGCAGTTGTTGACGGACGGTTTTGCGTTACTTGTTTTGGCGCACCAAAATGAAAAAGGTCTTTAAGGTCCAAAGGTAATATACCCCATTGACTGCATGTTGTTTTTATTATGTGTTTTTGACGGCGCATGCCGTCACAGGGAGACTCGTTCAACACGTTCCTCATCATTAAAGGAAAAGTGAAGTCAGTGAGGGACAGTGCATACTTTCCACAATTAGACAAGGTGACATCATGTTTGTATAAAATACCTTTTGGTTCTCAGCGAAGTGTTCTTTTCCCTGACAAATGATTAGCTGGAGCCTTTCATGCTACCTCTGCTGTTAGTCAGTCTGACATTATCTGGAAAGAATTTACAGGATCATATACGTTACTTTATGCTTTAAACGCTTCAGTCGGTGCTTTTGACGCAGTGCGAGGTCCATGAAACAGAGGGATAGAAAAGAAGTAATTTTTTTACTTCTGGCTGACACCTTTGCCTTTTATGGGGCGATTATTGTTCTTACTCCAGATGAACCCTAAAGGCTTTGAAACAGCATCCACTGTTCAAGGGAGACTGACCCACTGTTCAACTGACCCTCAAGTTACAAGAGAGCCCTCACATTTATAACGTGACAAGGATATTTTCCGTCTTGTAATGATTCAACCACAGAGACCAACCACAGGTATTAGTAATGGATATGTCTTAATTGTGGCTGTGTGTGGTAAAAAGTGGTTCAGCAGATGATCTTTTTCCGCTACACCAAATGCCTCCACCGCTGCGTTTTTCTCTAGAGGTCTCTGATTTTATAAGCATTTGGAAGAAAATTCAACATATCCCTTTCCTCTTGAGGTGATGTCTTTTGGGTTGCCGGATAGCTTATTAATCATGCATTCCGTTTTATAGCCGGTTTTGTAAACATCCACAAATTACGCCTGGATTTGCGGGTTTTCCTGACTGATTCCTCTTGTTTGCACATTAAAAGATATATCTTGCTTATGGCACATTAAAAAAAAAAATAGACAGGAAAACAATCAAAACCTGCTTTGGAGTTTTTCCCAGAAACCCCTCACCCCCCCACTGCCTCTGTAGGCATGTTCAGAGAGTTCCATAGCTGTGACATATATCAGCGCTCACTCTGTCGGAGTTATCTCAGGACACCTGGTCAATGTCCTGAGTATATATGTCCTGTAAATTACAGACATGAGTGAGCGGTCAGGAAACGACAGTATATCAGCCTACAAAAAGGCGAAAGAGCAACTCTGGCCTTTTAAACATACACTGTTAAAGACATTAATTTGTCAGTGGACATGTGCGTGGGATGGCCAGAGGTTCTGTGCTTTGTCCGCAGATGAGTACAAGCTGCAGATAAAAACAAAACCAGACGTGGTCGCGCGTCGTAATGCATCAGGAGGAGGAATAAGCCTGATCTGGCAAAGGAAACACAAAGCCCTCTGAAGATTTGTGCGATTCCGAAGAGGAATGCCTCAGAGCGTACGCGAAAGACAGAGTCCATTAAAGCTTTCCCTCTGATCGGCCACAGGAGCTCTTGTGCAGCGTATCCATCAGGGCTCAGGATGACTGTACGTTCAGGAATCTCCGAGCGCTTGACCTAGTTAGTTGCCTGACATTCTCGTAGATCACATCAAATCTCTGCTGCCGCTGATCGCGATTTGTGTCCTGCATTTCGAACTACATCTTACCTTTCCATATGAGACATTCATCTGACCATAGATTTGAAGTAGCATGGGTTTGTGTTTCGGGATGAATAAGCTGAGGAAGACTGTACTTGTAGATTTTCATGTAGTAGGGCATGAAAGGGTAGAATGAGTGAACTCTGTGCAGGCCTTCATTAGCAACCCCCCACGATCCCTGGGGAGGCTTGGCTGAGGAAGCCTGGATATGAAGTAGGCCAGTCATGGTGCAGTGAGCTACAGGAAGTTCGGCCAAAGATGAAGCGAGGGTAGCATTAATTGTCCTACAAGTGCATCTTCATCCACCACTTACTGCCCTCCTTACCGTCTGCATGCTCCGCGGAGCTCCTTTGGGATCTATTAGCTAGTCTCCTTGAGAGAAAGTATTGCAAACATGTGTAGCCACAAGAAGAGCTGCTATATTGAGTGAAGGCAGTACAGTGGTCACGTAATGAGAGCTGTAATGTCCTTGCGTCTGAGCTAACTGCGTGTTTATATGTTCTACTTAAAACAGCAACAATGATGAATGATGAAGGATGGTGGATTCAGTGGTTAGAGCAAAAAATTACATCATCAACCAACACAAGTCATCAGATGGTGGATCTCGCTACAGTACCCAAATAGCAGCCTGTGGATTATTAGCCAGGCCACCAGATAGGAATGTTCCATGGTCACACAAGGACAACATGTGTATTGTTGCATTCAGGCCTCTTAAAAATAGTCAATTTAACATAGATTACAGCTAGAGATGGCATGACATCACTTTTTCCTTTTCAATACCAATGTTGAAATTGGTATTTCATCTATAAAAATGACGAAGCCAATTACTCATATCCGTTCAGTTTAAATGCTAACCTGTGCATATTGTTAAATGATTTGAAAGACTTGTGTTTTTTAAGAACCCCCTTAGTAGTTTTGTTTTGAGAAGAATGCCGTCTTGTCTCAGACAATTTGCTGGGAGATGCAAAAATGCATCTAATGCATTTTTGGTGAAATATCTGTTTTAAATAACATCTTATCTCTACAACCAGGCCTGGGATATGACAGAAGCTCTCTCCAAAACAGGAAGTCATTGCCCGAGGGAACAGGGTTCAAGCGGTCACTCTTCACTCTTATGTAATGAGTCATTAAGCCAGCTCTTAAGACCTACAGAGGATTACCATGAATCCTGGAGACTATACATCTGACTTGGAGAGTTAGTATTGAACGGTATATAACCAAGGCCACCTAAATATCTCAAAACCACATTTTCTTCTGAATGTTATGTTCCTATCTGGACATCTATCACTGTACGATATGTATATTCATATCTGGCAGATAAAAGAGACCTTTAGTATTCTGAACCAGTCACTTTCACGCAACCTTCAGCTCTGCGACAACTTTAAACCTTAAAGGCTGTTTTTTTTTCCAGACATAGTATATAATCATGGACTGTATTTTCTCTTTTCAAAGTCCTGTGGAGTCCTGGACTAGGATAAATCACTGTCAGCGAAACCGACCCTTGAAGTCATCAGTTATTGCGGGTGATATCAAAAGCATGGCATAATTCAATATGAATTATTAATTTAATATGAATTATGAATTCATTATGAATTATTCCTTACTTGCAGCTCATTGAAACAGGTGCAGACATTTTGTGGAAAGCACATATTCTAAACTTTCAGTCCATATGGCGTTTGTGTTTGTAAGAAGACAGTGTTATGATTTGAATTCATTGAAAAGTTGCTTGACATTGAAACGAATGAGAATAAGTCTGTCCACATCTGTCCGCACAGAGAGTAAATCGAATGTAAATGGCGTTTATTGCATAACACACACTGTTTCGTTCAATATATGCTTACGTAATTATGTTTGGAACCTAAATCAAAACGAACGTTATAGCTTTAGACTTGTAGAGAATAATACTCCACAATTCTGCAAAGAACGAGCATCAGCAGAGATCAGTGACCCATCTGTCCAACTCATGTTTGTATTTAGGAATCAGAGTAGGCAAATGTGTCAGCCGTGTGCCGGCTCACATTAGGGCCATGAAGCTTAACCAGCGCAGCGTCACTGTGTGTCATGACCTCCAGTGCTGGTGCTCTTTCTCTGTTCAGCACAGATTGGGGGCAGCTGGGGACGAGGGTGCTTCTTCAAAGGGCATTTTTTATTATTACATTCAACTAAATAAAGGCTTTCAAAAAGTGCTTGACGGCGTGTCACCATCGTCTTCTGCGTAAATTACCTCTGTGATACCAAGAAGAGATATTGGCAGGCACGGTGGATGGTTTTGTACAGAGCTAGTAATTAAACACTAAATAGATTTGATCAGATAGATTTTGGTCTTTTAAGATTTATCTCCTAATTAAGACTGTTTAGAAATTATTGCTTTTATACTGCTACAAAGAAGGCCCAACAATTTCTGTAGCCAAGCAAAAGTGATTAGGCCATCAGGAGCTGGCCTGAAGGCCTTGCATGTTAAATTAAGCACCAGTATAATTAGAACAACCAGAATCAACAAGTCACTTTTGATTTTTAATGGCTGGGACCAATTGCATGAGAAAATACATAATTCTAGTTTTTCTGGAGGTCCTAGATATGTTACTGACTGTACAGTCTGTAGTCTAGCAAGGTTTTGGTCATGTGTTAGAAATGAAAAAGAAGTGATGGCAGCTCTATGGCAGCACTCTTTACTGAAGTAAAACTGCATGCAAGGTTAAATCCATGTTATTGTTAGAGATAGAGATGGAGATTTTCTTAAAAAATAAAACGACTAACCTTTGAAATGTGCTTTTGAAGCACTTCATTTAGGACGAACATGTGAGAGTAGGCTATCCTGCTCAGACTGCTCCTCCACAGCAGGAAACACAGCTAACAACATGACCTCATACGGTGTGAGTGTGTGCTATTGCAGGCTAGATTTGTAACAGGGTTGGATTGGATTCATTTTTGTCTTTCCTTCAGATCCAGCATTTTCTGTTGATATAGGCCCAACACCAGTGCCTGGTTTTGAAGTTATGGGACCTATAGTTACTCTGCAAGCTTCTTATAAAGCACATGGGATGTTTAATCACATGATGTCATGTTTTTAAGTCAATACAATGCTTTTCTTGTTATGTTGTAGAGTGAGAAGGAATTGCAGGATATTTAAACACCTTTATATAAATATATTTGCTTTAATTCAAGGGTGCTCACAGTTTGAATATGTTAAATGGATCATTTTCAACTTTTTTTGATATCAGTGTTGTAAATACCAATATTGTGACAATTAACACAAATTAATTGTGCAGCCCCGCTTGATACCCTCCATGCATGTTTAAGTAATGTGTAATTACAGAGTGCTTAGATGCGTTGTGAAATTCTGTTGATGAAGGTTTCATTGTTACCCTCCACCCCCATCCTGTCCTCATAAGGGGACCTTATATGTGTTATATAATGTGGGAGCCGTGCCAGTCTCATTCATTCTCCAACAGGCCAATGTGCATTAGGAGAATAAACAAACAGCCTCCCAATCCACTGAAATCTACATTAATACGGTGGCAAAGGTTCATTATAATCAGACATGAGACATTTTTGTTCTTAAAGCTGTCGCAGCAAGTCACTGCGAACAGGCTGGACTGTGAGTGGCAGAAAGAGATTGTGATCAGCTCAGTCCTGAGTGAATTGTTACACAAGTTGTTGAAAACCTGGAGTTGAGCTCCACAATCCTGCATCCTGAGCTCCAAAACGAATCAGAAAATGTAATCATGGGTTTATGTAAACAGGGCTTTCTCAGTTTGCGTGGTTGTACTCCTTCTAAAAGGGGAACAGTTTAAAATGTAGACAATACTGACCTGACCTGACCCGACCCAGCCCAACTGCTAAATCTGAAACAAGACCTATACCCAAACCGACTTGCAGGCTTTCAACAGAGACACATTATCACAGATTCCTTTTTTTCAGAGCTTTACTGGGCTGAGTGACTGAAAATGCCCTGCTGGGATAAACTGATATTTTACTCACAGGGCTTATTGTTAGTGTGTTTTTGTGAAATTGATGTTTACAGCATCCAGCCTCTTTGGGCTCCTCTTACTGTTGCTGCTACTCTACATAGATTTCACACGTTAGAAAAAAAAAATGACCCAATCCTGATGATAGACATGAAACATCAGCCTGAACCCGGCTCAAAACGTCCATTGGACCTGAGTCAGGTCTCAGGCCTCTAGTAGTGGTGGTAGGAATCAGACGCCTGAAGAGTTTATTGCCTTTAAAAGCTCTCACACTGGTTTATGATAGTTTTGAAAAGGTTTTGGTCTAAAAAAATGTTTTTAATAGCTGCAATGGAGAAGTACATGCAGGAAAAATAATCCCCAGATTTACTACTATTTTAACATCAACATTACATGTAAACGCTCTGAAGCGTTTACGGTTTTTACGCTCTGGTGGTTTTGGATAATAAATAAAATGGCATGAACATTGTGACCCTTTTTAAACCACTGTAAATATGAGTTGATAGGATTCACTACATTGAAAAAGTTCACAACAAACCGCTGAATGACTGACGCTCTGATCTTCACTGGTTGCATTATCAGATTTTTTAAAAGTTCCCCGTTAGCTTTTCCTACTGTTTTCTGTCACAAGAAGAAAACAGCCTAATTTGTTATTTAATGTAGTGTAAAATTTGATTGTGTGTTTTAAAGGCTTTTTGTTGATCTTTTTTACAGTGTTGTATTTTGGAACATTTTCATTTTCTGTTTTTATTTTAGAGTTTAATTTTTTTTTTTTTTTAAAAACTTCATTTTTAAAAAGAAAAATGACCTCAGATATACCCCTTAGACCCATAGGATTTTAATTGTGAATGTTTAAAAGAAGTGAAATCAGTGCCCACTACAAAAACTGCATGCTCGGATGCCAGTGCTACGTGAATACCACAGTCCAGAGCTGTGACTAACAAAGTTAAGGGGGTCTGGATGTTCACAAGATGTTTTTCTGCTAACAGCATCAGTGGCAGCACTGTGGGACAGCCAGCCATGACGTTATATAAGGGATTTGGACTCTGTTTGCATGCGTATGCGTGTGTATGTGTGTATGTGAAGCAAAGGCAGTGCAGCAAACAGAGAGGCTTTGTCTTGGTGAAGACGAGGCCTCCCAGCCCATTTCCTTTTTGAAGTCACTGCTCAGCCAGAGTAATTGGCAAATCTCCTGTGCTTTTCAGTTCCATTACTTCAGTCGTTAATATATAGAAGAGATATTGATTTTGCCTGTTGTCTATTGTCCATTTTAGAATCAAGGTTGCTCTAAACAGAACCATTAGATCAGAGAAAAAATAGAACCTCTGCATAAACCTTTCTCAGGTCAGAGGAACCTTTTTCAGCTCCAGCAGAAGGTCCAGTTGATGTGGTAGATCAGCCTTGCAAAGCTTTTAAAGGCCCTATCATGCAGACCACTTCTCTCTTTTTAAATAAGAGAATTTGATGTAAGATGTAAACAGTTTTAAGTTTCAGAATGTACCGTTCACAATAATCTTTATATCTGCACTATTCAAACAACTGTACCTTCGCTGTTTGATAAACAATGATAAAGAAATTATAAAGAAAAATGGAGGCTGGAGAGACTGCATACTCCAGAAGCTTAAGAACCGACAGTAACTTTGGAAGTGTGGCAACTTGAGAATGGAGTGCGTAGCCCTGACAGACTAACCTATGAAGTTTGGAATATTAGTCCCAGTGAGGATTAGCAGATTAACAGATTAGCCCAGACCAGAAACCTTTTGAAGACTTCAGTGCTTTCATCAAGGAGGAACTGGAGGATAGTCCAGAGTGTCAGCTGTTTAGCCAGGCAGAAAGGTCAGAACAACTCCAGATACTCAAGAGAATCTAGGATGGTACATGATGATGAACAGTTACATTGTGCTGCTTTGGAATACCATTCATGTAAACAAAACCCCAAATTGGAAATGACTTTTCATGTCAATAAATGCTGGCGTTCTATTCAGTAATTGCACATACAGTGTAGACTGAAATGCTGGAAGCTAAGCACCAGAAGGTATTTTAAAATGTTTTATTTATACATTTGTCGATGAGGAGTATCATATATTTTAACACAGAGGTCCCCAACCACTGGGCCGCGGACCGGTATTGGTCCGTGAGTCATTTGGTACCGGACCGCACAGAAAGACAGAATAAAAATATTTTATTGATTATCTGAGTCTGAAAGATCTTTTATTTTGAAAAAAACGCTCGTCTCAGTCAGTTGATATGGTACATCAAGAATTTAGCCCACAGTCTAGAAAAAATGAGTTAAAAACAAACGCACTTTGTTTTTAGTTGTATCTATACCGGTCCGTGAATATATTGTTTTACATGAAACTGGTCCGTGGCATAAAAAAGGTTGGGGGCCGCTGTTTTAAAATGTGTTTGCAACTAATTTGGTTTGAAATTAATGATGAGAAGATCCTGGGTTCGATTTCCAACCGGGGTGACCAGGGTTCTTTCTGCATCGAGTTTGCATGTTCTCCCTGTGTCTGAGTGGGATTTTGCCAGGAGCTCTGGTTTCCTCCCACAGTCTTAAGACAGGTGGCCTGGAGATTCTAAATTGCCTGTTAGTTATGATGGTGCGTGTGATGTGTGTGTGTGTGTGTGTGTGTGTGTGTGTTTGTGTTTGTGTTGGCCCTGTGATGAACTGGCGGCGTGTCTGTAGTGTTTTTCCACCTTTCGCCATATGAGTGCTGGGATAGGCTCCAGCCCCTCCTGCGACCCTGGTCAGGATAAGCGGCTCAGATAGTGGATGGATGGATTGCATGTACACCAGCACATTTACACATAGATAGAATTAGGTTGCAAGTGATGACAGGCAAGTAAGAAAAAAAAAACTTCAATAATCCATTTTGGCATGGACAGTAGTAAAGTAAAGTAAAGCAGCAATTTTTGTCGCAAATGAACACAGCACCCAGTGTGAAATTCTTCAAGTGAAGCAGGGGGCAGACAGTGAGACAGCACCCGGGAAGCAGTGTGTGGGGACAGTACCTTGCTCAAGGGTACCACATTGGTGCCACTGGCAGTCCTGGGATTTGAACTCGCAACCTTCTAATTACAGGGGCAACTCCCTAACCAAGGCCACCAGCTTGTAAAGTGAACTTGCTAAGCTGACTTTGTTCTAACTTTGCTTGGTATAGTTAGGTAAAGTCATACTTTTATAGCCTATACAATAATAAAAAGGAAAAAAAGCTTACTGCGTTTAACTTTGACAGTAGGTTACTGTCTCTTTAGCATTTTATTGCTATTAGGCTCCAATATATGACATTTCCTGACCACTCCAAAGCACTCGGGAGTGAATCCTTAATAAATAAGGTTGAATGGAGCTAAATAACTAAAAACATGTAGCTCCAAGTTTAAAGCAGATTTGGATTATTTTCTCATTCAGTTTACATAATTCTGATTACTACCACTAATTAGAACTGCTCTGGTAGCAAATGCAAAACTAAAGATTACTTTGGACACCAAATATGTCTTGGCTGATGGGCTATATTAGGGTTAAGTGGAAAACTGTGTACTTTGGGCTTTTCACCAAAATATTTCCTCGAGTGAAACCTCAATTGAGAGAGTCCTGCTGTTACAGCTGGTTCTGCATAGTGTATAATACTTCAGCATCCAGCACAAACATGACATGTAAGTCCAGCAAAACAGATTAGATTGACTTTTATGGATATTCAGTAATCCTGCTCCTTTGATGCCTCATAGAGTCGTAAACT
The DNA here is from genome assembly GCA_037974445.1 of Brycinus macrolepidotus. Classification (NCBI taxonomy): domain Eukaryota; kingdom Metazoa; phylum Chordata; class Actinopteri; order Characiformes; family Alestidae; genus Brycinus; species Brycinus macrolepidotus. The sequence goes on along the minus strand of JBBPCZ010000017.1, from coordinate 8,847,275 downwards.
TGTGGCAGCTGATGATGAAATCAGGTGCTGACATCATAAACAAAAATGAAACAGAGTATGCTGTGAATATTTCACCTTTTACCCCTTTACTTATTCTCGTCTCATAGTGCTGGTTTTCTTGAGCGTTTGGGGTTTTGTGTGGGTTTCTGTTCCGTTCAGTAGGCCTCTGGAGAACATGATAGCTACTTATTAGCCTCCCATTAACACTTGTTCAGCAATTATCTCATCTTGTCAGTGGTTAATTAGGGGCTGTGGTGCAACCAAAGGCAGACCAGCTCTTTAACCAGCCCCCCTTATATTCCGGAGTGTGAGTGAGTTTTTCTGCTGGGGAAAGTGTTGGCAAGCCGGTGTATTCTGGTGTTGATCTGTGGAATGGAATGCGTGCCCAAGGCTGGGAGCTCTTCGCTGAGGTTTTGATGACTTCACACCACTTTTCTCTCCCATTCATTCATGCAGCAACCATGCCTTAAGCATCAGCCATGGATAATAAAGGAATTAAGCAGGGATGATGAGGTAGTGGCTTGATAGTCTAGCAGCTCCTGCCCCGTGAACTGCATGCACCCACAAAAATAAACATTAGTTTGCTGGTTTGGACCACACCTTCAACAAATGCTTATAGTGTGAAAGACCCCCTCCCTTTTAATGAACAGATGTAAGACTGAAGAACAGGGAGGAAAGACATGGAAACTGAAGGTAGAGATGGAAGTTTGTACAATGTTGGATAGGAAGGAGCTTCAGTGTGATCCTTCTACGAGACTTTGAAGTCATAACCCAAATGAAAACGTGATTGGAATCAGATTTGCTTCCAACAGATTGTAACTTAATTAGGGCCAACCCTTTGGTACATTTGAATGTTTCTGATGAAGAAAGAGCCATGCAGGCTCTTAATGTTTTCAGCAAATCCCCAATCCTGAATGGATGTTTATATATTATTTTGTGTCCCACTTGACTTTACTGTAGATGTTCATTCAACACTGGATGTTTTGCTTGTTTAAACAGCCCTCAAGATGTTTTTATCTATCGCCTTGAAGTCAGTGGTGGCTCTCTTGGCATTCTACTTGTTTTGATTGCAGTAGCATTTGGGATTGACAAATATTGTGGATATATTGAGAAAGATAATTCAGCAGTTTTATAGTGAAATGTAATGGCACATTTATATTAAAGCTTTACATAATGTATTTTACTCAAATTTGTACATTTCTGTCAGTATTACAGATAATGGAAACTACTTGAATTTGAATTAACACTAGTTTTGCACTAGAATTTGCATTCTTTGTTCAGACTAAAACAGCTATTTTTAGCTGCTGAAGCGTTTAAAAGGAAGGACATGTCTTACATTGTGATGCCAAACAAAAAAACCTTTTAGCTATGTTGAAGTGAAATCATCTAGACCCCACAGATTCACATAAATGTAGTTGCAACCTTTTTATTGTGGCTGATGAAACTTAAAAGAACAACGTGTTTCTGCAGTTAATGTGGTACCGTGAGATTCCAGATTAAGCTCGGTATGTGACGGATGACATCAGGAGATTTGTAGTTGTGCCAAATTAACAGGTGTACACAGCTGTTATGAATCAGTGGAAGTATGAGCAGAGCTGTATAACACCACCCCTGTTCCTTTTTCTCTCTGTCTCTCTCTTTTTTCTCTCTCTCTCTCTCCCAAACAGAGTGACCGTCTCCTCATCAAAGGGGGCAAGATTGTGAACGATGACCAGTCTTTTCTTGCTGACATCTATATGGAGGATGGGGTCATTAAGTAAGCTGTGCTCTGTCTTTGTATTTTCTTCATTCTTCTCACGGTCCATCACACTGTCACAAAGAAGGAAAGATGTGAAAGGTTTCAGCCAATATCTCATCCAAGTCACTATCTATGATCTGCCTTGTACAAACCAGCATTTTAAAGCACAGTGTCTACATTAGTGCTCATGCATTTTTCTAGTTTGACTTATCCACAGTAGTCCAGGCTGAAGCCCAGCTGCATGAAACTTTGACCCTCTCATTCAAATACAGCTTCTGAAATAGCAGTTTCCCCTGATGGCTCTCTTGATGAAAGTGATTTCCAGCTTCTGGCACACTGTAAATGTATTTATCATCAAAGTACATAAAATCTGAAGTATCATTCACAAGGAAAAGACGCTGCGGATGCTGACAATGTCAACATTTCTTCAGACTTTGCTGGACAGTGCTTGAGAGATCCCTATGGATAAATCAACAAGCAGCAAAGTACGGGAAACATCAGCAAAGTGGACAGGTCCAGTTCCCCTCAGGGTTCAGCACTATGATAAGAATCACCAAAGCCGTATGTACGAGAGTGAGAGGCTACAATTGTGGAGGAGCTGGAACAACTGATTCTTAGGGATGGGTGTAGTTAGGATTTTAGTGATATTGATATTGACACTGATGCTTATCGATACTCTTAGTGATACTACTTGCAAATAAGACATCACATAAAAAGATGTCAAAAGAATCAGCAGTTATTTTATTATTACTTTTTTTGTTGAAGTAACAAGCTGAATTGTTTCCTGTATGTAATAAGGGAAAGGTCTGCTGGTGTCGCTCCCGTCCCTCCCACTGAATAAATCCAGAATCAGATATTTGAAAACGTCAGCGATGTTAGAAATGTATTAAAGCTACATAAACACTTTTTGTCCAGGAGCTTATCCATATTTCAGTATTGACCATTCAGAAACAGGTACCAATTTAGCACCAGTTCTCAATACCCATCCTTACTGACTGTATATATATGATGCATATGGTGTATACACTTACTGGACGGAACCTGCTGACAGTGTTGCTCTCATTGGACATTGGTGATGGAAATCGGAAACTGTTTTAAACCTAAGAAAATCATATGATCTTCATGTTGAGATTAATGTAAAGCCTACAATCAGAATCAGAATCAGAAAACTTTATTGATCCCAGAGGAAATTGCTTATGTTCAGACACACAGAAACTAGGGCTGTTAGAAATATTGCGTTAACTGTTTGCGTTAATTTATTTTCTATAACGCTTTAAAATAAATTGATCGCGCGATTAATTTGAAAATGAAACGCCCCTCTGCATTGCAGTACCACACTATCAGTGGGGGCAGTATTACGCTACGCCA
>JBBPCZ010000017.1:8806239-8834227 GCA_037974445.1 Brycinus macrolepidotus | reverse complement strand
GATACTCGTACTCGTCAAAAGTGCTTTATCCGTACCGGATACTCGTTTCAGCCGAGTATCCGGCTCAACTCTAATAACAGTCATAGAATTTTGCTTTATCTACATATACATATGCTCTGTTATCTCTTGAAAAATAAGAATCATGTTAGTTTTACATAGTGTTTCTTGGTTTGGCCTTTTATGTTTGTACCATCTTCACTCATACACATCAAGGACACACCAGCATTTATCCTTTTATAATAAGTTTGGTCTGAATACCAATGCTTGCCTTATTACAAGCCATTTTCTGCACTGCATTATACACTGTCCAAGTCTTCTCCCAGATGCTCCTCCCAAAACTGCAACAGTACAAATACTCTATTCTCATTTCTGACAGCTGGGCAGTGTGTCACATGCTGCTTGTGTTGCTGGGCCCTTTGTAGATATCAGTTAACATTGTTAGGGCGATGAGGTCAGGCCTGAGTTTCTCTCTCTCTCTCTGGCCTCTGTTGTGTCCTGCTGACTCAGCGTCACTGTTGGCTTGGATCTGCCCGTCAGGCCGACGCTGATGGCCGTGGTGATTTCATTTGCTCAGAGCTGTTGAAATGCAGACTCTATCAAATACGGACAGACTGAATTAGCGCATTGCCCTACAGTGCGCTGGAAAATATATACATCACTGTAATTAAGTTTATGAGCCAGGAAAGCTATTAATCAAAGTGAGTTATGTATTTCTGTCAGCTGGATGTGGTTAGAAAAGCCTGTACCATCTCAATTATACTTCAATTAGTCAGTCATTTGTGTGGCGATAGTCTTTGCTTCTGTTTGTCCTGTGCTTTGTAATTCTTAACTCACTCTCTCTCTCTCTCTTTCTCTCGTGCTTTCTCTCCCTCTCCCCCCTCTCTCTTTCTCTCTCCCTTTCCCTCTGTCCCTGTCTCTATCTCTGTCTCTCTCTCTGTCTATCTCTCTCTCTCTCTTACTCTGTCTCTCTCTATCTCTCTCTGTCTCTGTCTCTCTCTCTCTCTCTCTCTCTCTCTCTCTAGGCCGTGGAGTATAATATTTTTGAAGGTCTGGAGGTGCGTGGAGCCCCCCTGGTGGTGATCAGTCAGGGGAAGATTGTTCTGGAGGATGGAAACCTCCACGCCACCGAAGGTTCAGGACGTTACATCTCCCGCAAGCCCTTCCCTGACTATGTCTACAAAAGGATAAAGGCTCGCAGCAGGGTGTGTTTTCATCTCTCTTTTCTTATGACTACCTTACGGATAGACTACCAGTCAAATATTTGGAAGCACTTGTCATATTAATATTTGCAGTTATTTTATTAAATAATAACTTAAACAGTGAAGGACTGAAAAACTAAAAGCTACACGCCAGAAGGTATTTTAAGATGTTTAATTTAAAATTTCAAGTAGTTATCTTTTCATCGTCACTTTGTGACAAGTTAAACACTTCTTGAAACGTTATTTGATCACTTTTCAAATATGAGGTATTCTGGATATTGATTTTATTATTAATGCATGCTCAGTGTGCAGATTTCTCAGTTATTCTAAAATCACCACTGCTCTGATCATTCTGGCCACATATAACATTTCTTCATTTATAACCACCAGTTAGTTGAAATCTGCATGTCTGTGGAGTGCTGTCATCATATTATGATTATTATACTGTATACATGTATCTGCAACAAAATTTGATGTATATATTTAATATAATGAAAATAATTATTCCAAACTGTGTTGAAATTTTTGTTTATAGCCAAGAACATAGCAGTGTACACATTAGGGCTGTTCATTAGATAGTTTGTTCACAGTATCCAGCCTTGCGATATGAATATCACAAAATCTGCATTTTCATGCTGTAGGGTTATACGATACATTACTTGTTAGTTGATTAGATCAGTATTATTCTTTGAGCCCTCTAACAAATCATCATCGTATTTTATTTTGTGCTGTGAGCATCCTTACTAACCTCAGACCTTTCGGGTACTCTTCCTGTTGAGTGTTTCTGTGGGTTCTTGAATGAAAGGAGGCCAGGCTTTAAGCAAATCCTGTCCAGTATTTATCAATAGGTTTTTAATATATTGCAATATGTATTGTATTTTTAAAATTAACAGTATTATCATCATGTTGCTTTTAATTAATATCATGCTACACTAGTGCTTCAGGAATATCCAGACAGATTTGAGGTATTCCTGTGTTGTGTAGTTGTTCTGATGAATTGACACATCTACATTCTAAAATTACAGAAATATTTAATCAAGTAATGTGGGAATGTGGGCTAAATATTTAAACATGTCATTTAACTATAATGAAAAGCCCTTGCACAAAAGAACAGCATTATTATTTGTCATTTCTCTGTCTTCTGTTCTTAGCTTGCTGAGCTGCGTGGGGTCCCGCGTGGTCTCTATGATGGTCCGGTGTGTGAAGTCACTGTTACCCCCAAAGTAATGACTCCTGTCACCTCCAACAAGGCATCTCCAGCCAAACCTACTCCTCAGCCCATCCGCAACCTGCACCAGTCTGGATTCAGCCTGTCTGGTCAGTAGTGTCCTCAGTATACTTTACAAGACAAATATCTCTAATGTTGCAGTCTTTACTCTTACTCTGTGGTTTTTTCCACATCAAATTTCACCTCAAGTGAGTCTTATTTTACTCACTTTCTTCTCCTTCAGGAGCTCAAATTGATGACAACGTCCCTCGGCGTACCACCCAGCGCATTGTGGCGCCCCCCGGTGGCAGGGCCAATATCACCAGCCTGGGTTAGATTCCCTGTGTGCCCAGCCCAGCAAGGAAGGGGTGGAAGGGGGTTAAAAGAACCATGGGCCTCTGCTCTGGTACCACTCCTACCAGCTGGACCCCCAACAGGCCCCTGCAAGCACACCTGCAGCTCCCCTATATTGTGCACCCTCTTATCGCTCACACCTCGCCTATCCACAGTCCCTCCATCGTTCTGCCCCCAACTCAAGCTCCATTCTGAAAAACAATGTTTCAGTTTCACTATTCAACTCAATTAACTTAAATTTCTCAGCACTATATTCGTATAATACCTCTCCTCAGCCACTTTTATTTAGTGTTTTTTTTCTTCATAGGAAGATTCAAGTGAATCCAACCAGAATTTATTATTTATTGTTAGAATGTGGGGGTCGGATCATACAGGAGAAAGGTGTCCTGTAACTAAATATACTTCAGTCGGTACCATTCGTTCCACACAAGTGTCAACACATCTGTGCAAGCCTGAATTTTGTAGAATGTTGTTTTATACGGAATCCAGTTAGCTAGGTGTTGTACTCTGCCATCTTTTTGTGTTGTTGTTGTTGTTTTTTTTTTTATTGTGCCACCAGAACTCTTGCAGAACATTCACTTCGGTCTTCCTCTTGCCTCACATTTTTTGCACTTCTGTATTTGCTTTTCTGTACACCTTCTTATATATTTTTTTATTTTCAGTCTGGGGAAAAAAAACAACAAGAAAGTCAGATTTTGGCAGTTCTAGGGTTAAACCGATCCCTGCCTCTCACTCTTTTCCCAGTGGGAGGGTTCACTATAGACACACAATACAGTTTGGACAATCCTGGACTGAATGAACAGAGAAAACAAAAAACACTGGAGCCCTTTTTACTGCTTTTGCCCCCCTTTTACAGACCCCCCACACAAACCCCACCACATCTCTAGCTGTCAATGGTTTAGAAGGTTACCGTGGCAACTGCCCATCAACACTTGGCACGGCTGTTTATTGGACACGACAGCCGTGCTTGTGGGTGGGTAGTGGCCCCCCTCTTTTTACACCAGGTGCTATTTGATCAGCGCTGCTGATGTGGGAATGGCCAAAGCCCATCCGTCCCACAACATCGCAGCCTGTACCGCTTTGTCCACAGGCCCACCACGGGGGGCGCGCTTAGTCATCACCAAACCCTCTTCTCACCATCCTTAACAGGGAAAAAAAAGCTCTCCCCCCCATGACCTTTACTGTAAGGACGTTTTTCGTGGCTTCTGCATCTGCGATAGTAATCTCAAATCTCGTCTGGCATGTGTAGAGTTGATCCTGTGGAGATAAGATGTTGATTTGATTTATCTGTTTAACAAAGACTGTTTCTTTTTACTGTTTTTTTTTTTTTTTTAAATTTACATCACATTCACTTGCCTGCCTGTTCGCTAGATGATACAGTTCTTGATGACTGTCTGTGAGTATTGTTATAATGAGCTAAGCATTTCTCATGGGGTAAAAAAGAAAAAAAGAAAAAGAAAAAAAAACATGTACAGAATTCATCCCTCTGCCTTGTCCCGTCCGTTAGAAACGTTAGCGGTAAGTGGCTCTGGCTTCAACCATCAACTTTATTCCACAAAAATGATAGCAGATGCTATTTTGAGCAAGCAGGAAAAAGTTAGAGACATCTGAACACACCTACGTAAGCAGATACGCTTCACACACTTCTGTGCAGTATTACTCCTCACCTTTATACAGAGACGACCCTTTCATGCACATGGGAAATGTCACCCTAAGCAGTAACTCTGTCCCATCTCTGTGAATTTACTCACACACTCCTGTTTGTAAGTCAGTGGGATGTGCTAATCGGTGAGCGGAGCTGGTGGCTTGGCACCGGCTCCACACGACACTCCTCCAACTCCCATGCCTTGTCATCTAAGGATATGAATTTCTGCTAGTTGTGATTTCTGTGGATTGCAGAGGGGGAAGTATATTTTAGTGTCTTTTTTTATTTTCATTTTTATGACTTGTTGCCCTTTGCCATCCATTGTTGAAGGTAAAAAAATTGTTGACAGTGTATGTTTTGTAGGCTACTGGGGTCTGCAGAGGTTTTCCCTCGCTTGGAAAGCTTTGCTTCCCATAGGTGTTTAATGAAATGATTTTAAGTATTAAAAAAATGGAACAAAAATTTAAGTCTTCTGTCTGACTTGATTTTAATGGTCTGTATGTGTGTAAGTAAATCACATGATTTGGAATTATATGTTTACAAAATACGTTTTCTTGTATTTTTTCCTTCCACTTGTGACATTTGTGTGGTTTTGATGTAGCAAAAACATTAGAATTGGAATCAAGTAGACTTTTGTAAGGCTTATTTGAATACTGGTGATTTGACTTATTTCTGATTGGCTGTATTGCAGCTCATTCAAAAGGCAGCACAGGGCTGAAGCACTCCTTAGAACTTCAGTTTGCAATTTCTCTTGCATAACCAGGACTAAACTGCCATAACTTGCATTGCCAGATACTTGTGAATATGCTAGTTTTTGTGACATCACAAAAACAGTTCATCCAAATCATCCCGTTTTTACATTTTAGTTTCCATATATGGAGTGAACAGAAAGTTTTTTACATCAGTCTTTCATTTTAAAAATGTGATTTTAGAAAATCCATAATATTCCATGATTTTGGCCCTTTATGTTTTAAAAAGGTCTTAAATTCGCACACAAGTATCAGTACTGACCTGCACTACACTTGCAGTTTCATGTGTGCCCTCATGAGGGCGCCATAATTCTAGCTGAATGAATAAATGGCCACCTACTCTGCACACCATGTACAGCACAGGTCTGGACACTCCTATTCAGAAGGATCTCACTTTCTTTTACTGTTTTACACATTTTTGTGAATAAAAGTGAAGTACATCAAATTATCACTCATGTAATGATGTAGCTTTGCACACTCCTGATCATTCCCTCAAGCACCTCCGTGATGAGGTATCTCATATACGCTATATGGACAAAAGTATTGGGACGTCTGACCATTACACCAACAGGGACTTTAATGACATTGCATTCAAATACAGAGACTTTAATATGGAGTTGCCCATATTTAAAGGGGCATTTAAAGGGGCATTACCATCTCAAACCAGAATTTGTCATTTTAAGCATTATTCTGTAGTGCTCCAGCACCCTCATTAGATTGGCAGAATTTACTTTTTTTATTATTATTATTGTTTTCATGTTTTTGTTCAATATTCTGTCACTATATACAGCATACATAATGCAAAGACAGCATACAAATATTTTGAACCCCTGTGGTGTGAACCACTTGCTACCTGTAGGCTGAGCTACTCTCTAAAAAAATACAACCAATCTAAAATTTGTGCAGCTCTTTCCTTGATTGTTAATGGCTCACCATAATCAGCTGAAATTTTAAATGGATTTCCACTGCAGGGTCTACAGGGACTAGGGACTTTCCCCAAATTCTGCTTTAACTGTATCCAAGTTAAGAGCACATGGCTGAATCAGCATGTTAAATTCAAACAGCAGCTTGAGCCCGAACCGTTAGTTCTCCTAGTTATTATAAGACATATTAACAGATTCCTAGTTACTATCACTACCAAAAGCATTTTTTTTTTTTTTTTTTTTTTTTACAACGCACCATTTCACATCCAGCCAGTGGCATTGTTGACATCTCTGACTGGACTGGATTTTTTTTTTTAATTTAAATTCCCCCTTTATGTCAAGTAGGCCCGACTATTTGCAAATTTAGCCAACAGTGTTAGCCAAGGTTTTTCCAGGCTAGCTAAAGTTTTCCCAAGCTAGCAAAGGTTTACCCAAGTTTTTTCCAGAATAGTTGCTTTCCCGGTGTAGCTTGGGTTTTTTTGCAGGCTAGCTAAGGTTTTCAAAAGCTAGCTAAGGTTTTCCCAGGCTAGCTAAGTTTTTTCAAGAAAAGCTGTTTTCCTAGTTTAGCTAAGGTTTTCCCAGGCTATCTAAGGTTTTTCTAGAAAAGCTGTGTTCCTAGTTTAGCTAAGGTTTTCCCAGGCTATCTAATGTTTTTCTAGAAAAGCTGTGTTCCTAGTTTAGCTAAGGTTTTCCCAAGCTAGCTAGGGTTTTCTAAAAAAAAAGCTGTTTCCCAGTCTAGCTAGGGGTTTCCCATTAGGTTATGTTGTTTTGTACCAGCTAGCTAATCTATGTGTTAGTTTGTTCACTCCAGCTGGTTCACTCCATGTTCTGGTGTTCAGACAAAAACTAAACTGAATTTTTTGCCACTTATGAATGAAAATACATTTATCAAATGTGTTCAAGTAACATTCAGTCCTACCTAAGTTCTCAGCATAAGGGTGAGTCAAAGCTACAATTAATTTAGTGAGTTTTAACAGTCCCTTGTTACAGATATATGTTACAGGCATTGTCCACAGAAAAGAAACGGAAGGTGAAATTTAAAAACAGTGATTGTATCGTAGGTGTAAACATGTTTCTAAAAGTACTGTCATTGTGAACCTGAGTTTGCTGTTTATGTTTCATACCTTGAACCCACTTTTTCTCATCTCCAGCATTTCCCAACATAAAGAGACACCATGGCCGCTGTCCAGGTAAATGTACAAGCAACGTCAACATACCCTCAAATACACATTTGTTCTCAGGGTCCAGTTGAGTACCTTAAATTAATTTTAAAGGTACATTACATTTAATTTTACACAGGAAATCAACATATCGTTTTTAAATAGAGAAGGGGTGGAAATCTGAGCGAATATCTTATGATAATTATATTCATACTGAATTTGTGGTTCTACGCAGAATCCCTGAATGTTTAACTTTGAGCTCTTCTAACTGTGTGATTCTGTTCCTGCAAGAATGGAATGTTTTGGAGCTGCGTGTCAGGAAGGTCAGCATAAATTACTATTACTCAGGCGTGCTTTCTCTGCGCTGGTTTCTTATCAGTCTGCTGACATACGATGGCCAATGAATACTTAAGGTTAGACTGAAACTGTCGAGTTAGAGATCCTAAGGCATCGAGCCTTATCATATGAACCTACCTCTCTCACATGTGCTCAGCAGAGTTAGTAAATTTGTTTTCTGATTGAACACTGTCTTCATGACTGCTGTCTCCTTTTCTGTGGTAAAAAATGACCATCAGAATTCTGGAGATTCCAGCAAGACATTCTCTTCGGGTTTCCTGAGATTCGATTGGGCTGTAAAGATCTCATCACCCTCTTTGGTTGACAGATATTGGTATTCTGCTCAGGCAACCCTTGTGCAGGATTGATATTTTTGGTCTTTTTTTTCAAGCTCTGTTCTGGCTTCTTTGGAAGCTCTGTTTCTGAAGTAGACCTCTATCAGTCCCAATCAGGCAGTTCTCTGAGCTGCGATTGAATTCAGGCTTCTTTGGAAGCTCTTCTTGGGCGTTAAACTCTATTCGGACATTAAGCTCCATTCAGGCTTCTCTGGAAGCTCTGCTCGGGCGTTAAGCTCTATTTCTCGGGTCTACAGTTCTTTATATTTTGAATCCCAAAGAGAGGCACAGGGGTGTATAAAATGGGATCAGTCATTTCAAAATTTTGAATTTTGAATTTAATCAAGTTTTTTTTTTCAGAGACCTGTCATTTGAGATGGCCGTGGTGTTGGAAAAAACAAACCCCTCTGTTGCTGTGCTTACAACTGGACAGACAGTTTGGGGAATAAAAAGAGCATGTAAGATCAGTTAATACAAAATATTGGTAACAGAGAAGCAATTCCTATTTAAAACAGATTCTACTAAGTGTATAAATAGAAGTTGCAGGATGGACATCACCAAACTTTAGTCGTGCCAGAAGACACATTGAAGAAGAATCATGGATCAAGTAATCTTCCTTGTCTATAAAGATCCTCAAAAGTCAGGGTTTCTCACAATCAGACAAAATTACTATCAATAAAAAAACTAAAATAGAAAGGCTAGAGTGAAGACAGGATGTATGGAGTCAGTGCAAAAACACAACCACACTGGAGTATGGTACAATTATGTTCTCTAACTAAAGGTACTGAAGGTGTAGCCTTAAGGGTACCATCCTAATGACAGCAAATGTACCCTGAAACATAGTTTACATAGTTTTTTCAGTCCAACAGTAAGTATTTTCAGAAGCATGTGTGGTGGCAACATGAGCCTGTTTGTTCATAAGTGTGTAGGATTCTGCCTTATGGCAGATATACACTATATACCCAATTAAGACACAGTTGGCCAGTCAGGGCACTATAATTGCTAGGAGCTGGAGAGTTCGAGAGCGCAGGGGGCAAACTGCCTCCCATACTTGATAGGAAAACAGCGAACACCCACAAATTCAAATCAGCATGCATAAGCCTTGTACATGGTGAGCAAGCCATGTCTTCCCCCACAAAGGCCAGGACCGAAAGTTTTGCTTTGACCTTTTGCCCTTCTCCTCCAGCTAGGCCTCTGCCTAGACCATTTATTGACTCTTTATCGCTTGGTTTGTGACTATGCTGTGGTCACACAATAGTCTGTGGGATTATTTAGCGCAGTGCCCAGCATCTTCAGTGCATCTTCTCATTGATTTACGGGGACTGGGCAGCCAGTGTTGGAGAGTTTGGTTTCAGAAAGAAATTTGCAAGAAATACGAGTCTGGTGGTTTAGTCACACTGACATTAGAGACCCATGGAACAGGATGAGCCATCGGAGAGGATTAGAACATTCGGCCGAGGGGTTGTTTCTGTCTACTGGGTAAATATCGAAGGCTGCATAAATTGGCCGCAGCCTTTGTGGGCTGTAGTGTTTCTCATGCGCTCTATGTTTGGAGCGGTTCTCGCAGAGGGCAGAACGAAGCATGTCTTTCTCCCTCTCGGTCCCGTGAGAACGTTGTTTTGCCGAGACTCCAGCAACCTTGAGGTGTCACCCCGAAGACAAACTGGAGGCAGGCATGTATGAAACGATATGACGATGATTTTCCCCTCGCGCACCAACAGATTGCTGAAAGGCTGAATGTGTATTCTTCACTCCCCTGAGTCCTGGAAATGTTAACCTTGATTAGAAACATTCATTTCGCAGAGAATGCCTCTGCCTATCTCCGGTGTGGACACATACAAAAGGCTATGTGGTCAGATAGAGAGACATGAAATCGCTCTTTAATGTGGGAGAAGCTTTTTTTCTTATTTCTTTTCTTGGAAGAGCCCACAGGTCTCGAACAGGGCAGTTATACGTTACATGATCTATTCAATATTTCCATCCCTAGGCTCATGTTGCGTCACATTTACATTTCTAAGTATATTTTTGGCCGAGCACCAGGGAGAGAGAGAGAGAGAGAGAGAGAGAGAGATCTGAAGTGTAGATGGCTGCAGAAGATGAATTGACGTCAGAACAGAGGCTCCAAGAATATCACCAGAGAACACAGGTGGGTGTCACACCATTCTGTTTGTAGTGTCCTGATCAAGACTGACTCAGTCTCCCTCTCGTTTTATCTCTCGATCTGGCCCCTAAGTTCAGGATGAGCTTGAATTGGTGTAAACAACAAGGAGGGGAGTGCTGCCTCGGTAAACATCAGGAGTAGCAGTTCTATCTTCTGGTAAATCACTCAAATATTAGCTACTCCATAAACTGGACTTTTTTAAGCACTGTCATTAATCACAGCTGTCCATGACCAGATTTATTAGGCCCTTACTGACCACAATGGGTTTCAGCTTATGGTCTTTTTTTGTGTGTGTAAACCTTGGGGAAAAGCAAATACGGCCTCAGTGCCTGTACTGCCAAACTGGTGTGTGCTTTAGTGTACAGTGTATTGTTCAAAATTTCTTCAGCACCCAGAATAAATACAAATAAACAAAAATACTAATTTTACAAACAAGGATTTAAATATATAAGGATTAGGTTTTTGACAGTTTAGGTGGTAGGAAAATTCTTATTGCACGTACAGTCCTATGCAAAAGTTTGATCAAATTAGCCTACATTTTCCAAATGAAAATAAGTACACATCCTCTACAGGGAACAAACTTGAATATTGTATTTTTCTGCAAACTTTAGCATGGCACACATTCTATTTATTCCCTAATTTTATCAAATTTGATATAAAAATACAAATGTGCTACAAAAAACATATTTTATCACAAAATATATAAAATGTGCTCCAGCTTTTGCACAGGGTGCTTATTATTGTTTTTGTAAATGCATTTATTTTTGTTTCAATATGATTACATTTAGCAAAAACACTAATTACACATTACAAAGTGCAGAAGTGTGTTCTTTGTAGAGGATGTGTACATGTTTACTGATATATATGGGTCATGTGTATGACCTCATGTCCTGAAACTAAGAAGTGTGTGTGTGTGTGTGTGAACGTGTGTTCTGTGAATTCTCAGTTTGTCTTGTTTGAGTTCTCTCAACAGTGAAAATACTTGTGAAAATCCCTTTCAATATCACTCCATAATCCTCTGTTTCCTTAAAGAGCACAGCCTAGAGGACCCTACAAAAGGAAAGCGAGCGGCTCTGCCTACTCTTCACACGTCACTTAACAGTCTACAGAAGAAATCAAAATCATTACCGATCTGTTTTATTGCAACCTTGCATCTCTAAACATCTTCAGACCTTTCTCACACTTGACGGGCATATCTAACATGCTGAGACATTGAATTTTCCCAAGTGTCAACAATGTTGGATTTGGTTGGAATAGTTGAACTCCGACCCCACTGTAACATCAGGGGACATGTTAGCAATTCTCACAGTGGGATATTTCCGAAATCTGCTGGCTGGGGGTGGAGGAGAAATTTGGAGATGCTTTTCCAAAACTACTCCCAGTGCTCTTTTCTGACCGAGCTGATATACTAGATGGCATCCATGACAGAACATGACAGTTTATGATTTAATTGATCTCATTCGATGAAACATTTCACATGAGTCTTGGAATGTGATAAAGAGAATTTGGTCTCATCAATTGAAAAATATATATACAGTGACCTTAAGATTAAGGTTTAACATACATATAATGTAAAAAGCCCACTTGTATCTCAGGCTGTGGTCCAAATACTGGTCTTTCTAGAACAATAAAAACAGAAAAAAGTGTGCCATGCATGTTAATGTCCATACATTTTGTACTATTTTGACCATTTATATCATTGTCATCAGGTGCAGTCCTGTTCAAGTCCGTTACTTGTGCGTCCAGTGAAACTTGAGCTGAGGTGAGGTATTAAACCTGGTTTCTCTTTGTATTTTATATTAAAACGTTGAATACTCACAACACATAGGTTCATACAATTTGTGGAAATGAAAAACAGTACACATCCATAATTTCAGGCATATATAAATTTTTACAACTGAAAAACAACAGTTCTTTTTTTGTGCAAATGTGCAAAGCTGATGTGAAATGCCTGTCAATTAGATTGATTGATAGTATCCCCACATCCCCTTCCCTGGACACATAGTGTGGTCCCACAGCCTATCTTTGAACAACACTGATGTGCATCAAAGGCTTTCTCTCTGAATGAGTGTACAGCCTCGTCTCCTTTGAATGGTTGCCAACGTTTACCGCCGCTGTTGATCTTGATAACAGACTAGTCACACTCAGAGGCGTTTGTGTTTATCCGTTTCAGTATCAATTCAGTGTGTCCATCACATTGTCTTACAAATTGGCACCATGCACAATGCAAACGTTTGCAGAGCTGTTGTCTCCAAGGCATTTCACCAAGAATACGCTTTTCGTCACCATAAAACTTCAAAGAATATAAGCACAGAATATTAAAAAGTAATGTAAAATAAAATCTTATGTCTCATGTCTCATTGTCAGGTTTGGCTGTACTACACAAAAGTCTTAGGCATCCCAGTATATTGTGTATCTGACAGTAAGAAAACTATACAACATTAGAATATGTACAAATAAACAGAGTAAATTAATGAAAATGTTTAGGTTTAAAAAAAACCCTAATATGTGCCATTAAATTTGCACAGGGCACATTTTTGGTTTTATTATTTTTTTCCAATATGTTAATTCGGCAAATTGAGCAGTAATGGTGCATTAAAATGTAAAGAACCACATTCAATTTAGCCCAAAGGATGTGTATTAATTTCCACTTAGAAAATCAATAAAACACTAATTTGCTCACGCATGCATTCGACCTTTAGTGCTAACTGCCCAGATTAATGGATTTACAGATCATTATTTCAGATGCCTTTTGACTTTTGCAAAGTACTGTATGTGCCAAAACATTATTTGCATTATAAGGTTATAATAATAATTGTGCACATATACAAATGTATGCAATTATAATAATAAATGTACACATTTATTATAATAATAAATGTACAAATATTTACACACAGTGTGTGTAAATATTTACCCTACATTGTCTGAAAAAGGTACAGCAAGTTACAAACAATTTCAGTGTACCCTTAAAGGGTACCTTGAGGTCTTTTTGTTTACCTCATTTGAGATTTAAAGGTATACTGCATTAATTGGAGAAATGTTTTACAACCGAAAAATGCAATTAAAATCCAGGGCTGTGCTGTACGGAGTCAATTTAAAAAATGTAACTGTACAGTAATTATATATCTAAAGGCGCTGAAGGTGTACACTTGAGAGGACCACTCCAGTGACCATTGTGTACCTGAGAGTGTACCCTCATCTCTGTCTTGGTTATTCTGTTCATTGATGTTTATTTATGTAAGTAGAAGAGGAGAAATTTTGATTTGAGTGATGAAATTATTGTTGTGTATGCAATCATTGCAGAAAGAAAAACCCTCCTATCTTTCCCACATTTGTGAATCTCAAATGTAAATCAAATGTAAATATAATTCATTGTATAGTTAAAGGTAATCACATTTGAGTAGCACAGTGAAACAAAATACCTTGACCTCTCAAGGGATAAATTTATTATAATAATAAATAATAATGCAAATGAATGTTTTTCACCATTAAAGGACACACATATTAACCAAAGAATACAAAATGAGTACTTGTGAAGGACAGTTATGTTTTAAATATTCTTTGCTTGTACTCATTGAAAATTTATGGTGAGACAAAAAAAGGTACATGACAATAAGTAGCTTACACCGCGTCCCCCTTCTCACACAGAGAGAGCTGGTGGATCTTTATGATGGGGAGGGACCTGCTGGGTCGTGGAGTCCCAGCGGTTTCTGTTCCTAAGCAGCAGCATGTCCTCAGCAGATTTTTACTGCACACCCCGGCCACTTTAGTCCTGGTATTCATTCCTACCGAGGAGGTGCGGGACGCGGCCTGCCACTCCCGACCATCCCGGGACGAGGGTGTGCGGGACAGGGCCATGGAGGAGGACGCGCTCAGGCGGGGCGGATAGGGACGATTCTCTTGTCCCAGGGAGAGGACCTGCGACTGCCCGTGGCCAGCAGGGTGGCCTTGGTAGACCGGATGCGTGGGCGTGGTCCTGCGGCGCAGGCAGTGCACCCCCAGCACACTCAGGAAGGCTTTCCGAAACTCCTGGTTGGAGCATGGGTAGATGATGGGGTTGATGCAGCTGTTGAAGTAGCCAAGCCAGAAGGTGATCTTGAAGACTGTGTCTGAGGGTCTGTAGGCTGGGAAGATGGAGCCTGGGACATACACACACGCAGGACATGGTTAATACTCACATTAGTTATTTTATGCAAAGGATTTCTCAGAATGACGTCTTAAAAATAAACTTTACATCGGTTTTATTGGCCTCGTACAGATTAACAGCATTAATAGAGAACTTTCTAATTATGAAATTTCTTTCAAGCAGTGGACAAT
Organism: Brycinus macrolepidotus; assembly: GCA_037974445.1. NCBI lineage: Eukaryota > Metazoa > Chordata > Actinopteri > Characiformes > Alestidae > Brycinus > Brycinus macrolepidotus. The sequence continues at coordinate 8,819,838 of JBBPCZ010000017.1, read as the reverse complement.
GACTTAAGGGACTGATTATAAAGCAAATTATAACTTTTACAACAGCAAAAAATTACAAAGTGCTGTTCCACCTTGGTTAAGCGTCTGTGAAGTTCTGCAAGAGAAGTAAAGCTGTGTGCCTGACTGAAATGGACTGAATCCTCAAACAGGCTGCATGACTGTGTATATGGTAATAGATTGTGCTCAGAGAAATGAGCCAGAAGCAAAATATAAAAGCAAAAATGATCGGAAAAGTCTGAAAGAGAGAAATATGTCACTGAGATCACCACTGTCAGTGAGGCCCTCGGCCATTAATCTTGAAAAACAAACAGTTTAAGAAAAAATCTCACTTTTTGACAAATAATTAAAAATGCATGCTCAGGGCGCCCAGGTGGTTCAGGGGCACTACTAATGAACCACAGGCATATGCAAAAGTTTGGGCGCCCCTGGTCAAATTGCATGCTTTGTTGATTTTCCAAGTGAATCTTCTACAGAGAAAACATTTCTGGACATTTATATTAGTGTTTATCTGATTTTTTTATTTATTATTTAAGTTTAAAAATTGGGAAAGAAATTAAACATGTGGCCTGCATAAGAGGCATGAGTTAAATTAACAGAAACTGTGCACTACAATTTGCATTAAAAATGCCATATTTAAGCATATTCTCCTTTTGTATTCAACTGTACCTTTGCAGGTTTGAGTCTGAACACTCAATTTTGAAAAGAAAAAAGACCCCAACAGATTTGACAACAAAAGATAAATTGGATACTGAAACATCTCTTATATAAAGAAACACAAATATGATTGATTACATGCTTGGAATTCGCACTTTTGACAGAATCTTTCCACTAGTAAAACAATGAACTTGTCACAACAACATGCTTTTGTGCAACTGTGACTTCCGTAAAGAGCCTGACTGATGAGAGGCTGTTTGGAGCCAGAAGCAAAACAGGACAACGCTCTCGGCCAATATGGCCAGCCCACCACGGCCTATATGCACCCACGGACCCTTTAGCAGTGCATAGGCTCGCCCATTAACAGAATTAAAGTGTCTGAGGGAGCCGTCCAGGCTTGAAATGATGCGACCAGCCTCAGCGCTGAGGGCGGTGAGCTGTCTTGTAACACAGTTTATGAGCGACTCCAGCGGGGGTCGTGTGCGTGGGCTGGATAAATGATGAGAGAGAGAGAGGCCTGAAAGTTAAGTCTTCCTCTCTCTCTCTCTCTCTGACTCTCTAGCCTTTTATTGCTTTGGGGGGTGGGGGGGTGGGGGGGGGGGGTGCAGAAGCAGTGCAAGGAATTCTATTGTGCCTTTCACACAATTGAATAGTCTAAAAAAAGAGTAGTCCACTGGTCTCAGTAGGTGATGTCATGTCTTAATTCATGCAAACACATTCACTCCAAATTGCTTTCTTTAAAATTCATCATCACACAATGTATTAAGGTATAAAAAAGAAACAAAAGCATTACTAAGACCAAAAACTGGTAAAGATTTATGGTGTATTTATTCTCCTCTGTTAGAGACGATGGAGTGTAAATAGTGGGGGGCCCCAGGGATGGAGGAGTGGTGCATTAAACTGAGATGATGCAAATGAGAAAACGGCAGCGATGATATTGTTCGTGCCCGTAACGTAATGACTAGAAAATGATGAACGGCAACACTTTTTCTTTCTTTTTCTTTTACTATGCGATCCCCAAGCAGAGAAACTACCAATTTGCTCCTCAAGGCGAGTCTAAAAGTAGAGAGCAGCAGGAGGGAAAGGAACAAACGATTCTCATGAAATGCAAAAAGCAAAAAACAACAAATATCGCAAATGGATGTATCTGTTCAACCCTGGCAGGTCAAACTCCAGCAAAGCACAAGGGCCAGCTGGGCTGAGGTACACTCTCGACTCCAGCTCCTTATGGAGCGACGCGGCAAAACAAAAATAAACAAGCATTCCGCACTGCGTCCACTAAATCAAGTCACAAGGATCCTGCTGGAGCATCACGTCCGCCATATAGACTTGTTATTACAATGCCGTCCTTGAATCATGGCCTCATTAGTTGAATGTGGCACGCTGACATCAGTGGGGGTGGTGGTGAGTCTCAAACCCATCAGAGACTACCACCCATTAATTTACACATAAAAATCCTCGCAATCTGGAGGACAAATAAAATAAATGGCTTTAGAATCATTACTAAGGTCTTCTTATTATGTAAAGGGGAATTCCACGATTTATTTTGTTATAGAAAAACTTGTTTACAGTGGTGGTGAATGGAACTGAGACGTCTGAAGAGTTTAATGCTTCTAAAAGCACCCTCATAACCAATCATTGCATGAAATGGTTATGAATACACTGCCTGGTGCCTGAGACATGCTCTTACAATAGTTTTGAAAAGGTTTTGAGAACTGCATTCATGACAGAAAGGAACATGCAGGGTGTTGTTAGACATAATAGTCACCAGGTAAAACTTTTTCAGATGTACCACTATTTTGTCATTACCAATATTACACATAAAACTCACACATGTAGGCTCAGTGGTGAATTAAATATATATTTTTGACTCGGTTTCTTTACCACAAACTATTTCACTTCAAACCACTATGAATTACTTTATCATCTCAATTAGTTCTGCAGAAATTTTGAAAAATCAGTGGAATTCCCCTTTATTGTCTATGTCACTACAGATAACCGGTTAACTGGAGGCCTCTAGTAGTATTTAATAACCATTAGAGGATCTGAAGGCCCAGTTTATGATGTTATTGTGTCAGCTCATAATGCACTGACCTTGGAAGAAGTTCATGACCTCAGGCCTGATTAACGAGAATATTGAGCAGAACAGGTAGAATATTCACTTCTTTCCATTCAGAGGGTGTCTGTGCACTTTTCAACTATGAAACATACACATGTAATAAGGTCAAGGTGTACAGAGCAAGTGTCAGATTCTGGTCAGTACATTTTTTAAATCTATCTTTTAGACTGTTAGCTGGCTGATCAGCCTGGTTCTAGCTAAGAAAATAAGTCATCAGCCCCTCAGTTTAAACAAAAACCGGTCCACACCTCTATCTATCAGTTCATTCGGTGGTTTATGGGTTTTTTTAGTGACTTGGTACATTAATACAGAATTCAGTTGCTGTGAAGTGGTCATGGATGTGCATATATAATGAGTATTTTACAATGGCTTCAAACACGGTAAACGTATCAGAATTTAGGACCAAAACTATCCGTTTTATAATTATTTTTGACTATAAACTTGAAATATATTTAATTTACTTGTTTTGAATCTGTGTATAATTTTTAAATATGTTGCTTGGGTGACTCTCACTTTTCAGTGGTCATTCAATAGCCACCAGAGTGATTAAATAAAATAATATAGGTTTACATTCCGTGACTACAACCTATTACTTAAAAACACTTGAAATGCAATTAATAAATTAATAAAGCTAGTTCTCTATGGTACAAAAACACTCTTCAGGGTGAATCTGGAGAAATATCTGACCAATAGCTGTCAAAATTCGCAGATGATGGGAACACAAGATGATGAATTAAATCACGGAAAGCGTTAAACTGGAACCTATTTAACTACATCCATATTACATTTTACTCTGCATTAGTCTGAGTCCCTACAACCCAGACTGGTCATTTTCCTGCTCAAACACACCTGCTACCTAGTTTGAGAATTGGAAATTGCCAAACTGCACTGGCTCGGGGCTGGACACACCTGTGTAAGGCAAAATGGATAGACAGATACATCCATATTCTTCACTGCCTGACTGCACCGATTAGAGTTGTCAGAGGGAGCGATGAGTTTGCATGGCGGATGAATGAGAACTAGAGAGAAAGCGACCTTGACCCCCTCCGGCCTTGGACTTTTATTTCCAAACGGAGGCCGTTGAACCATGTCACGAATTTTTACAGACTCCCATAGAATTTCAGAGATGCTTCGAAGAAACTTTCACTTGAAAAGTCAGTCAGATTTTCCCTTCAAACGTCAGTTGCTAGGTCAGTGGGCAGAGGAGTTAGTGGCGTAGCGGTTGCTCGAGTGTAAGACTGAAATGTGATCCAGTGGCTAGTCTGGCAACACATGTCTGTCCAACATAGCTTTGATCTCAGAACGTCAACAAGAGTGAGACAGAGAGAGAGAGAGAGAGAGAGAGAGAGAGAGAGAGAGAGAGAGAGAGAGAGAGAGAGAGAGAGAGAAAGAAAGAGAGAGAGAGAGACAGATTCCCCGGAGGCTCAGCTCCTGGCCAGACCAGAGGTGCTGGAGTGCCAGTAATACGTCAAAGTCAAGTATAAGAATCCTGGACGCAGACCCTTTGGCTGGTGAGCTCCTGCCTACAGCATCCACTCATCCGCATCTCCAACCACTGCGAACTCTACAGTAAAGCCCCTTCAGCTTCACTTAGGGAATTTATATTTCTGAATTCTTATGAAAAACTATCTGGAGTGCCCATCTGCCAGTGGGACTGCACTGCCTTAAAGCAGCAAATGTGTTTTAAAATCAACCAGGCATGAAATGGCTGCATTCCTCCTCTGGGGTTCTTCATAAGTGGCCATATTCAAACTAAGATTAAAACTATGCTTCCAAACAGTAAAATAATCAGATTAATACCAATAACCCCTGTAAAAATACCTCCAAAATTATGTGTTAATCTACCCATGTCTATGTATGTACACCAGCACTATGTATGTATGCACATTTCCAATAATCTGTTATATAAGCCTAATCCTCAACATGTAATGAAGCAGTAGAACATGATGCCTTATTAAGATTAACATCATTCAGTGATTTTATATATATATATATATATATATATATATATATATAAACTTTGTTCCAGTGTTGCTGTATTTTCGCTATTTTTGCTAAACCTCTGAACAGATCTAATGTATATAAAAAGTTATGCTGTTTACTTTGTTTGTTTCCTTCCTGTTTTCCATGATTTGTCCTATCAGCTCTCCCTGACAGGCATGTAGATAAATTATCCCCTTAGGCATTGTTAGAGATGTTGTTCTATTATTTTACCATTAATTTATTCTTAATTAGCTAATATGTTTCTGTAATGACTACAAAAAAACCCTGTTTTTTATTCATAATGTATGCATGCAAAAAGGCTGCTAACGAAGTAGTAACTAAATATTTCTGGTCTCTTGAGAAAATGAGGACCTATGTTAATACATAAGACAATTTATTTGCTTTTGTAGGGTTTCCAGTAATACATTAATCCGATTTCCTGTGTTTGCGCTGTTTTGTGACTAATATATTTTGCTTCAGCTGTGCCTAACCTTGAACGGAAAGGTCTCCGATGGGGCTTTAAGGAGCAATATTTATCTGGTGGGAAATAAACCAATTTCTATATTCCACATATGGAAAATATGGAGGAGCTCTGCTGTGTATTAGCCGTTGTTTGGTGCACTTAGGAAATGCTAAGGCTCTTCGTGAATTTCATGTCTGGATCCAGAATGCATATTGCATAAACAAACATGTCCCCTTTGTCCAAGAGAAGTCAAGGACGCAAAATGAAAGAAAACAATGAGTCACTTTGAGAAAACCAGTAGTTCTCCCAAAGCTCTTGCTGTGCCCATGAAAAATGGTTTAGTGTGTGTGTGTGTCTGTGTGTGTATGTATGTGATGAATTTCTGGATTTTGGATCCATTGAAACCACACTGGAACGCTGGGTTATAATCCAAAACAGGTTCCCAGATTGCAGACGTCTGTGACCTAAAAAATGTACCAGTCTTATAGCTCCAAGTCTGTCAACCTATCCTCCTTTACCATAATAATTATCCCCACCTTACGTAAGGCTTGGAAAATCAAACTCTTATCCAAGATTCTCATGTCTCTTCAAGATTCTTATGTCTCAAGATGACCTACATCTTTCTTTGGAAAGGACATCTTGATTAGGCTATATAGACTGAATTACACATCTGAGTCTACTCTGCTGAACACAGAATGGATCCGGCACATCTCGGCCACAGCTCATAATGCTTTTATATGTAACATTTTACAGCATTTGAAAATGTCAGCTGCACTTTGTGTTAAAGTCAGCCTGAAATCAAAAACGGGCCTTGTTTACCCTGTTAGTTCAAGTCCTTGGTCATATTAAGCACAATAAAAAGAGATAAAATTCTTGTTGCTTCACAACCTTTGACTGAAGTTTACTCTTGCCTGTCTCCCTTTCTAGAAGTCAACAGTCACAAATACATCACATACATACATAAATCCAGCTCTTTGTTAGGGTGGCGCAGACTTGTGGATGTGGTTTAGGACACAGTATGACTTTAAAAATGAACAAAACCTCACCACAACTCCATTTCAGACAACACCAGCTCACAGAAAGTCTCGCAGAAAGTCACATTATGTCCTAAACCACATTGACAAACAAATGCAACCTGAATAAAGAGCTGGACGCAGTTTAAGCAAGTTAAGAGAAGATTTTAAACAGAAAGATTTGGGTAACTGTTGATTCTAGTGTTTGTTAGCAATGTTAGCCTTAAAGCTCCAGCTAAACTAAAGAAGCAAAATCTGGACTCCAAACATGCCTTTGATTGGCTACATCTGGGATAAATGGAAAACTGTATGAATTTGACTTACTTCACCAGAAATATACAAACAACACATTATGAAAAGCAAAACTTTCCCAATGTCATTAAGAGATGTTTAGAGCATTGTTTTCCCGCTCCTATTAATTTACAGTTTCAGAGATAATATGTTTCCTTATGACCGTGACAAACAGTTGCTTGTCTTCACAAATATGTGAGAAGACATTATCTCTCCAGAGAACCTGACCAGTGTTGAGCATCAGTTAAAAAAGGTAAGAAAGCTGAGACTCACCAATGGGCAGCACCAGGAAGAAGGGTAGCCAGCAGAGGACGAAGCACCCGACCACAATTCCCAGTGTCTTGGCGGCCTTTTTCTCTCGTGAGAACTTCAGCAGGCGGAGGGCAAAGTGGGTGCGGTTCCTCAAGACCTCGTCCTCTGAGGCAGCTGTGTTTCCGCGGTGTATCCGTAAGGTCACCGTTTCTGCTCGATCCGACTTCTCTGTCTTTTGGCCCTTCTTGAGGCCACGTGTCTCCCTGCGGGCCACCACATACACACGGCAGTACATGACCAGGATCACCACTAGCGGGAGGTAGAAGGAACCCACCGCTGAGAAGATGGCATAGCCAGGCTCCTCCGTGATCTTGCAGATGGACTCGTCCTCTGGCGCCGGCTCCTTCCAGCCAAAGAGCGGCCCCACCGAGATGGTGATGGACAAGGCCCACACACCCATTAGTGCTAGCAAAGCCCGCCGCTCAGTCACTATGGTTGGATAGCGTAGTGGATAGCTGACCCCAATGTAACGGTCCACAGAAATCACACACAGACTCATGATGGACGCTGTGCAGCAGAGGACATCCATGGCTGCCCAGACGTCACAGAAGGCCCTTCCGAACACCCAGCGGCCCAGCATCTCGAAGACAGTGGAGAACGGAAGCACAGTGGAGCTCAGGAGAAGATCAGCCACTGCCAGGTTCACAATAAAATAATGTGTAACAGTTTGTAGATTGCGGTGGCAAGCGACAGACAGGATTACCACGATGTTGCCCAGTACTCCAAACACCATGAAAATAGCCAAAACAAGGCCCAGAACCACAGCCTTGATGACATTTAACTCTGGGACGAGGACTTGGCTGCAGTTAGAGCAGTTCTGGGCAGGAATCCCCAGGGTCATGTTCTCTCCAAGGAGAACCATCTGCTCATAAGGGTCGGGCAATTGGTGATGGTGGTCTGATGGATAGTCACACTTCACTCATTCACTTGGAATCCTTCCAGTGTTCCACCAGATAGTTTTTAAATATCAGATGCCCAAGGTCGTTGGTGCATTTACATTTTAGTCTCCATCTGACAGCTATTAGGAATGTGATCAAATTAAGCCTGTTGTGATCTTTCACTGTCAGTGATCTCAAAATGATGTGTTTTTAACTATCTGCACTCAGAAAAAAGCAAACGTGCACAAGGAAATACACAAAGGGAACTAAACATCCTGTTAAACACGGGCACAGAGATTTACTTCTGAAATAAAACTGCTGCAGCAAGCTGTAAATTTGTCTCAAGTGTTTTGACATTCTTCACAATCGAACGCAGCTGGTCATCAAAATCAGACAAGAACATGCAACTAGGGGGCGTGTTTTGAGACCACTTTCGCAGCAAGAAAGAATTTTCTGGTAATCCAGTTGAGATGCCCTCTAAGGCCTTGCTCTTCTAGAACCGTTTACTGATACAAGGGTGCTTAGATGCACCACTTGCTCCGGGTTGTGCCGCTTCCTGATTCCACAAAGGACAATTCAGTTTTTTATTGCCTTATTAATGGCTTCACTTTTGCCCTCAAATGTGGAGCGGCCCACAGGATGAAAGGCACATTTTCTGTACATGTAGGGATGCATATTGTCCAAGTCATTGTTCAAAAGTACAGCACGGAGCTGCCTTAAAATTCTGCCCGGCATGCAGTCCTGTCAAGCTACAGCTGGAAAAGTGATAACACGCATATTGTTCAATAATAAAACCGGAACTAAAAGCATTTTGGCAGGAGCTGAGGTGGTTATTTTTGGCATAAGAGCAGGTCACTTTCAGTCTGTTAGAATTGGGAACGGCTCCAACAAGAGGCACTTAAGTGGTTTGATTATAGAGACGATGCTGGTGAAACAGTTCCTCCTGAAACACAGAAAGAGGTAAAAGTCAGTGGCCTACTTAAACGAAACTGATATCATTAGGCCTAATAGACTGATGTGAATATTCAGTTGCATTCAAGCACATTTCTGTAAAACTATAGTGCTGCTTACTGTCTAGGCTTTAGGTGTTATAGCTCCTTCTAATATGTATATACATTACACATTTTCCTACAGGAAGAAAGTATCTGTCTATCTATCTGTCTACAGTCAAGTGCAAAAGTTTTGAGACCCATGATCAAATGACGATTTGTTGATTTTTAACTTTTGCCCTTGCCTGTATCCATCTACCTTTCATTCCAACCCACAAAGAATGGTGAATGTCACACAGTTTGGATGAAAAACGATGTGCAAGTTAATTTTTTTTGTACACGGTATAATTTGACATCATGAAGTAGGACATTTAAGGACCTTAAGCCAGACTGTTACAAATGAACATCATCCTTTTTAAGTGTCTCTTTACCAAAGCAAATGTTAGGCTTATCACTACTGTTTGTGCTTTCCCTCGCAAGCGATCTGTCTTGTCTAGAGTGGTACAAATGGGGACACTGAAATAAAATAAACGGTCACTCTTCTTGGATAGTAATGAAACAGTCTCCTGCCTGTATACACAAATCACATTAAAAGCCAGACAGGAAAAATGCAGAAATTCCAGCATCTAGAGAGCGTTGTGCAGAAAGAGAGCGCAGACCCTTAGAGAGTGGACCTGTTATTTCAGAAGTGCAAAGTTCCCAAGATGGAATTGCTTCCAGACAAATCACACTTGTTTGTTCGTCCATGCAAATCCATATTTGTCAGACCTTTCCATCAAAACATCTCAATCACTATTTTTTGACGTGCGTCAGTTTCAGACTTTCACCTCCTCAGATCAATGGGGGGTTTGTTCACCTCGCTGCCATTGATCCATTACACAGCCCTAGACAGCAGACAAGAAAGCAGCAAATGAAGTACGTCAGTCACATATGAGGACTCATAAAATATCTGAGAGCGAAAAGGGCAAGGACAGAGACCTGCAGATCAGAGTCTCTAGAGACTCAGAGTCATTATTGGCCGTTAGTGGCTCACCATCAGCAAAACTTCAGACGACGCTCTGCTTCATCTATCTGCCTAATTTAGCATTTAATAGCCCATTACTGTGTTCTCTGATACATTCCAGATAGAAGTTATACTCATATATTCAATTTCATAATGCAGTGAAATACAAAGACTTAAAGTTAACTTGTTAACTTGAACAGAAATTGTAACATCCTATCTATTTGATTCTGCCTTTGTAAATACAACAGCAAGAACTATTTAATACAAATACTGCAATTATGAAATGCAGCCAATACACAAACATCCTTGTGTTTAAAAACTGAGGCCCAAACTAGATAGGTGAAATAAACCGGAACAGCCAATTTTGTTTTTATACCATCACTATAAAATGTGGTAAATGGGATGTTTTTCCCCACAAACTGACCAATATGCCCCACATGTAAATCTTTATTAAGCATTCACTTGGCATTTAAGTTTTATAGAATGTTTAATTTGTATGTCAAATAATTTCTCCACCAACCACTTAGGAAGGCAAGGGGGATTTTACTCTCGAGGGCTTCTTTCCCATAAATTAAGTGTATCACCACGATGACAGTAAAGTACATTAATTATCACTAGAATTAGGGCTAAATGATGATACTATATAGGTGTAATATATTTTTTATTCACCTGTAAATTATTTGAATAGTTCACTGCCTCCTTTCTTTAGTGTATTAGCTACATTTCATGAGTTCCATTAAAATTATCATTGTAATAAAATGTATTGTATTGCACTCAGAAAGACAGAACTGTAAGCTTTAGGGCCAATAAAAGGTTTCACTGTAGTGTGGTAGCACCCACACACCTACAGGTGTTGTTTTTCTCTTTGCTGGTGAAGTGAACTGAAGAAAATCTCTGATTTAAGAAAACACATTTGTTCTCCAACCACATAGTGTGTAATATCTTTATCCGCACTGTATTTTAACACACACACACTTATTTCTGCTGTTGTTTGTGGTTGTTTCTGAGTCTGGTGTGTTTAACTAAAAGCAATCTCTTCCATATTGAGACAGGAATGCTGTTTTTTAATGTCCCTGCCAAAAACACGAGGTCTGACAGAGTAAGACAGATGAGGAAATTAATCTTTACGGTTCCGTTCATTGCCTCTCTGTTTTGGTTTTTGTGGGTGTCTAAGCAAATCCACTTGAAAAAAAAATGGGGGGGAAGAAAAACATTGTAAGCATTAGAACATCTTTACCGGCAGGAGGATTCTTTGGTTTTCCACAGCGATATGCATGCCTGATGACAGATTAGCCATCAAGGATGATACTTGTAAAAATCCATTAACATTTTCAGCTCTGATTCATTCCCTTCAACAGACGGCCGGATCACTTTCCTCTCATTAGTATGCCATTTTTCTCCACGGATTAACTGTGATTACAGCAAATGTGTATAATGACCATTGGATTATGACTTTAACGATCAGTACGGCCAAGAAAATCCAGGCAGGCTTTACTCTCCCGATCTGACCCTTTTTACGGTTTTTGATATTCATCTCCAGTATTGATCAGGTCTTCCTGTTAATAAGTAATGGAAGTGACCTTCAGGCTCCCAGCTCCTACTGAAAGTTCTGCCAGGACTCTGCCAGGGCGTGAAAACACTAAATCACTCCTAGCTCACCCAGCTGGAGGCTAGCCTCTCGAAAGTGAGAGTTCTTGCTTTTCTGCACCCCGAGGGCACTCACAAGGACAAAACGCAGGTCCTCAGGCCTGTATCATGTAATTTTGTGGCTATATGACTGTGTGTGTGTATATAGTTGTATATACACATTATATATTATATATATAACAGCTTGTGGTTTAAAAAACACAGCGTAAAGTGTCTTAACCACTTGTGTGCTTTGAGCACAATCAGAAACTCATTTTTTGGGGATTTTGGCACAATAACCTGTTACTATATCAGGTTTGTTTCTCTATTGCACCATCAAACCCACTTTAGAATACATTTATAGCAAATCAGTGATGTTTTCCACAGATATAAGGCCTTTTAACACCTGTTCCCCACTGTTAATCTGTTAAATGTGTGAAGCTGTCATATTTCAAGAGCCCATATCCAACCACTGTCTGGTATTTTAGATTTTTCTCCTGAGATCTACTTACAATATTTGTGAGAGTTTATGTACCAAAAACAACATATATGTAAATGACCTCCACTATGATTGGCAGCCCTGTCACTCTTTATAACTTAAGTGTGGATGGGTTGGTGTACGCTGTTATATTCTGAACTGGCCAAAATGCAAATAAGATGGATTTCTTAACATCACAAGAACAAAGTATTGAAAGCAAGACTAATTTGCTGCTTATTTTCTATAAATGGACTGTATGGACAGTGAACGCTTTGAAGCTTCAACAATAGGTACACACTGCCTCAAAAAAAAAGTTTGAGCTCAATATAATGAAATGAATACACTGAAAGTGTAACTATGATAACTGCATGAGCTGATTTGAAAGTTTTAAACGTGATCATTTGAAGAAACGCTTTTGTTGGCAAATCGTCCACCTCTGGTCTCCTGATTACTGTACTGCATTTTTCAAAGCTGACATTAACTGTACCTCCTTCAAAGAGTCAAACACAGCTTTCACTCTATCATTATTTCAATCACTGGGCTACAATTACAGTTAGATATTAATTAAGGCCGCATTAATCGATTTTGTAATCTCCACTAATTGCAAGTTTGCCTGACACAGCTGTTATCTGCTTAAGAGTCAAGCTAATCTGTGCATTAATAACTGTTTAACAAAGTATAGCCTGCTCACTGAGGTTCTGTCAGTGATCACTTGGTGCAGAATAGAGATGCACTCTTATAACCAGTGGCTCTTCGAGGGCTCCTCAGTAAGGGCAACAGTTATATTCATAAGGAGTACATTCATATACCGTCAGCCCCTGAGTCACACTTCTTCTGTGTATTGTAATCGAATGCACATTTCTTGGGGCTCTTCTTTAAAAAGAACTCTCAATAAAAAATTTAAAAAAAAAAAAAACACATGCCATGGTTCACCACACTCAGCGCCTTATTAATAATAGTCCAAGGACAGAGGGGGGTGGTAAGCATTCTCTCAATCTCTCACTCTCTTTTCTGGCTCTCTCTGATCCTCGCACCACAACGTTAACCAGCACCCGACCTTTAGGTTTCTGCAGTGGAGTGGGCTTCCGTACCATCACACCAGCTGCTCCCATGCTCAGCTGCCTCATCCTGACTCCTGCCTCCAGCTGCCACAGCGCATTTCACACCGGCCCCCATGCCCCACGCCCCCTTGCCCTCTCTCTCTCCACTCTCTCCCGTACAACAGCTCAGCCTGGCATGCTTTCATACAGCGCGAACACCCCCAGGGTCCACACGAGAGCAGAAATGCACCCTGCATCTTATAATATTGCAGTCTTTTATTACTTGAAGAAAGACACAAAATAGCCTGAGCTCAAATCTAAACCTCATAACTCTTTTTTTTTTTTTTTTTTTTAACGTTTCGCTTTTTTTCCACCACCCTTTGAACACCAGCTGCCCTTTACACAGTGGAAACATTTCATGATGTACCAAAAATGACTTGGAAGTCTTATTACATTAAGGTATTACCATTAATATAACATCCCCCCACCAATTTTCTCCCAAATTTAGTCATGTGTACCCTAGCTAGGACTACTCCAGTAATCTGATGCGGCCAAGCTGGGGGTTAAATGCTTCCTCATGCTTCCTCCAGGAAACTTAAGGCCAAGCACCACATGTTTTCAGATTTCCGCTAACAAAACATCATTGGACAGCGATGTGAGGGCTTTATAGCAGAAATATACACTCAACAAAAATATAAACGCAACACTTTTGTTTTTGCTCCCATTTTTCATGAGATGGACTTAAAGATC
>JBBPCZ010000017.1:8778096-8788242 GCA_037974445.1 Brycinus macrolepidotus | reverse complement strand
TATTTAAACCACCTGTGGTCTGAGTCCCCACAAGCCCCTCCGGACACCCCCTGGCAGCCAGAGGCATTTCCTATTGGTTACTGAAGTTAAGATTAGGGTAAGGATTTGGGTTAGGCTTAGAAATTTCTTATGTTCAAAAAGGCAGTGGGAAATGTGCTGTATGTATAATACATACGGGACATATGAATGTATATTAAAACTAAACAAACCTGTGTGTAGGTGTGTGAGAAAATAGAATAAGAGAACAAAGGAATTCCGTTTCTAGGTAAAATAAACTGTTGTGTCCATTTGTTGGCTACACCACAGGTAGAGCTGGGAAATCAGGATGGCTCTTAAGAAGAGATTAAATTATTATGAAGCAGTGGGTTGAAACACTGGCCTTTCAATGACCTCTATAGATTCAGCACTACTTCTTTTGAGACCTTTGTACTTTAACACAGTTCTTCTTACATTGGCCTGAAGCAATTCATAGGTTTATCTACTGAAAACTCAACAAGAGCAATTACTTTTTCAGTTGCTGCTGTTTCTCCTTCCCGCACTTAACAGCAAGAGAAGGCCAAGTGGGCTAAGAGAGATGGAAAGAGGATAAATCAGTGGACGTGTGTGTGTATGTGTGTGTGTGTGTGTGTGTGTCTTACCTCAGTGAATCCCTGCTGTGAGACACATGTCTGATGAGTAATTATACCAGGTCAGGGTGTCTCCTGACTTGAGTGACTTCTCTCCAGCCTCTGCAAAAACTAAAATTAATTCCAGGAGAACCTTCTAATCTGACTATTAATGGAAAAGAATGCAATGTCTACATCTTCATGCAAATGTGGTGGAACTTACTGAACTCTGTGTTCCATTTTTGATCCTCAGCCCCGAGTGAAATATTAAGTGGACAGATAGGCCAGAGCAAAGTTGTGTATCACTGACGTGAGCTGTGACCAATCTGTCATTCAATAACAAATGATTAGTGCTGGGAAAAGTGTCTAAAAGAAATACATTTACTACCGTACAAGGAATTCTACTGGTTTTTCAATATTTCTACATACTTCAGTTGTAGAGGTATAGACAAGGTCATTAAGGGTGGTTTGATGTGAAGTGGTTCACTGAAGAGATCTCTTTACAGTGGTGGTAAAAGGAACCAGGGGTTGCAATGTCAGTGCAAATATAACCATTTTATTTACACGTCTGGTTCCTATTACCATCACTGTGAAAAATTCGGACATTGTAAGTTTCTCTAGAACCGAGCATTTTACATCAAAACACTCTAATGACTTTGTTTACATCTTAACTATTTAATTAAGAAGACATTTTGAGGGAAAGGGTGGAATTTCCTATAAAGAAAATAGTGATGATAGTGATGAGTGAGATGGCACAGTATGCCTATAAATAGAGGTGACTGTGGTGCAGTCATGCAAGGAGGTTCCTGCTGCTTTCAGGTCATCCTGCAGCTCTTTCTGAGTGACTTCTGGCTTCTCTCTTAATTTCCTTATCAGTAGTCTGAGAGCAATCTTGCGTGTTGCACCTGGTTCAATAATGTTATCGAACCAGTAGAATATATATATACATATATATAGTCTGTGTGTGTGTGTGTGTGTGTACACGTGTTCCATTTCATTTTCAACTTATAGTACAAATTCATTTACAGCATTTAGCAGACGCTTTTTACTACAGGGGACAGTCTCCCTAGAGCAACTTGGGGTTAAGGGTCTTGCTCAGGAACCCAGTGGTGGTATGCTGACGGTAGGATTCGAACCCATGACCTTTTGGTCCAGAGGCAAGTATCCTACCCACTAGGCCACCACCACCCCGTAAATTCAAATTATTAGTGCATGAATGGTTGTTTCCTCACACCTGCATTTTCATTTGGACAATCCTATCCTATTCTAAATGACCAGGTGTAAACAAGATCTCTGATTTAGCACTCAAAATGCACAGATATCATAGGAAACTTAAGTCATTTGTCTTTTAGATGAGCCCGTTTGTTTTCACAAGCTCTGTTAAAGTAAGGACAACAGGCCAACTGGCAGTTCCACTCTATAAAACCTCATTAATTGGAAGTTTCCTTTATAAGCACTCTCCACATGCTCGAATGATCCCTTTACTCTAAAAATTACGACTGGCAGTTTAATCCAAACACCTGTGATCACTGCTGCACCAGGACCACGGTGAGTGCAGTATATCCACAGTGCTTTTGAAAATAGTGTGTTGATAATATTTGTACTCTTGCTCTCAACAGCGAAACCCTTAAAAATGTTCTATAAAGACTTTGCAATATTCACCCAAAGTTGTTATATTTGGCTGTGAAACCTCGAGTTGCTAAACGTCAATGAAACAAATCATAAAAGCTGTATCTTAAATATTTTATGGCAAACATATTATTTTATACAAATGACTCTCAGCAGCCTCCTGCACCTTTCCTATTGCAGAATGGTTTACAGTCTTGCACAAAGGTTTCAATGCATAGCAGTTTTCACCATAGATAAACTGCAGAGACATTTGGCCTTGACATTTTCGTCTGAGATATAAGCGAAGAAACTAAAACAGAAAGCATAAGAAAAGTTTACCATTTATATATGTAGATGATCCTGAGCAAAGGGTCCAAGAAGCATTTAGAAGCAGTTGTACTTGTTAGAGCATTTCAGCTAAATATTAGGTACTAAATGCCATCAGTCTTATCATCATAAATCCAACAATATTTGTGAGAGTTAAAATGGTTTAGTGACAGATTTCCAGAGATGAAAATGACTGGGATGCCAGTATGCTCGCTTAATTAGAGACTTTCACTAGAAACACACAGCGGTCACAGCCCATTATTACCTTCATTTTAGAAAAAAAATAATTCTTTGTTAAACTGAATTAAGAAAAAGTGCTGCTGCTGTACTGAGAATGATCCACCACTCAAATAATATCTGACCAACAGAGGCTTTGTGCTCAGAAACTGACCAGTGATGAAGAGGAGGCTCTATTGTCTGTGGCAGGTCATTATCCATACAGTGTGGGTGTGAATGGTGAGTGTAAATTTTACCATCAGTTTAAGAGACACTTGGCTTCACAGTGTTTTACATGAGATTATTCATCTGTAATTATGACATATGAAATGCCTGCACATGAAGCATATTCACTAATATTCTGCAAATTTTAGCACATAATTTTTAATTATATGCTAAGCATTTTTATATATATGCTTATATAACACACACACACACACACACACACATATACATACATATATATATATATATAAATACATACACAATTGCCATATAGCATATATATATATATATATATATATATATATATATATATATGCTATACGGCAATTGTGTAAAACTTTACAGAAGTGTATTTGCAATGGAAGGTGTGTGATTATTTTCACTTAGAAAATCAACAATACATCTGGTGCACCAAAACATTTGCTCACGATTGTACTTATAATGGTACAAAAGCTGCAAACACATCTCAGGTAGGGTAAACTTACAGCACTGAAAATGACCTGCTTTTGACAAATGCTGCTTATATGGCGCCATTACTAATTAAAAGAAAATCTCCGCCATTCTTCATCAGACATGACTTGCGGCGCATTAAGTCCCCTAATAATATGTTCCTGGAGCATCTGTCAGTATTTTTAATTGAGCTGTGCCTCACCGAATCAATTGTTCATCAAGTGGCATTTCACCCAGTCACCTCACAGCCCTTGGTAACGGAACCGATTAGCGACAGCGCAACAGGTTGTCTGACGGTGGCATGGGGGTTAGGTAATTATGGCGGCTGCAGTCACTTTGCGCTTGACAGGTTGTGTTTGCAGCTCGCGACATGTGAAGCAGATCTGGATATGGCAATATCACTGCTAGATCAAGGGTGGTTCAACCCTCAATAGTGTGCAATCAAGAGAAGGTCAATGGTTAGAAATAAAGAACTGAAGAATGGCTAAAGAGGCCTAATCCTGGTCTTGGAGATCTATCACCCTGCAGACATTTGTGTAATGAATGTCTTCAGGGCCGTCTGAATAATAGAAGATCTATAGAGCTGTGTTGGATCTGAACCTTCCAGCATGATATCCCAGATCAGGACTGGGCACCCCTGAACACAAACTGTGTGTGGCAGCAGATGTAAGGTAGATGTTACTCCTGATCTGTGAGCAGCAACTGAGCCAGCAGGGTTCTAAATATATACATTACTATATTACAGTAGGCAGATTCAATGAGTTATCCATTCATTGGCAGTATAGCGTGGCCAGAGCTCTGAGTCAAACTTCTACTGGTGCTTAGCATAAAGACGTTCCTCATAACAGTCGCAGGGTAAATGCAAGGATGCCTGATTCTAGGGGCATGGCAGCTGATGCTTGGTGAGGAGAGCTGGATGATAGCTGGTTATGCAGACTTGAGTTCAGTAATTGATATTCTAATATTCTGAAGCATCGGGGGTGGGAGGGGGGGTCTCACAAGGTGCCGGAGCAGTTGGCAGCATGCCCACACGCTCTTGTTCTCAAGCGAGAGGTGCTGATGAGCGGCAGTGACCCGCTCAGCTAACGGGGAGCGCAGGGGCTCTGTTTCCACCCCGTCAAACACAATTTCTCAGAGAGGGAGACAGGGTTTCAGAGACCCAACTCAAAAACCCACCCACACAGCAACACACAACACACCAGGCAGCTGCATATGTACTCATAGGCTTACGGACCTGCAGACAGTAATACACACACACACACACACGGATGCTCTTAGGCAATAACATACTAGCACGCACTGAAGCTGGAGTTTAGATTACCAACAACAGTTCAGGCAAGTAGTGTAGTGTCAAGGTGAAAGAGTTTTTTCAAACCATTATTTTTGCTTAATGTAATATACTGAAAAAACTAAAATAAAATGCTATGTGCAAAAGTTTGACAACATTTTCAGTCAATCCTCTAGTGTTATTTTTTTGTACTTGGTGGTAACTGTAATTACTGAGCTTCTTTAATGAGAGTGTTGGAAATGGTCACAATGTAATTTTATTTGTTTATTTGTACTGATTGCAATTGTTAGTGTTTTTTGAACGAATAAATGCTTACTGCCCAGATGGCTTTATATGTCAATTATGTGTTTTGGCTGGATAGTTTTGGGGTAGAGGACCACACTCAGTCAAGTTGTGACACTGATGTCTATAAAAAAAATCCCAGTAAGCCTATAGTGCCTGATACACTTGTACCAGTGCTACACACACAACCATGTCAGTGTTATTGCTGTGTTGAGAGAATGGTCCATCACCCAAATATTATCTGGTCAACAACAGTCCTGTGATACTGATCAATGACAAAGTGTGTGTGTATAATAAACTTTACTATTTATTTTTACGTAGCACATTTCAAGGAACCCAGGGTCTCTTTACATAAAATAGCAATGCAAAGACCAAAGGCCTTAGAATAGGTGAAACTTCAAGTGCTTTTCAGGGGCAGTTTCAAGGGCAGCTGGAGGCTTAGCGGTTAGGCCTTCAGTAGGTTGTGGGTTCGAATCCTAGGACTGCCAATGACACCATTGAGGTACCCTTGAGCAAGGTACCGTCCCCACACACTGCTCCTCGGGCACCATGCCGGTGGCTGCCCACTGCTTCACTTGGTGAATGGGTTAAATGCAGAGAAATAATTTCACACTGTGTGCTGCGCTGGGCCACTTTACTTTACTTTACTCTAGTCTAGAGAGTAGGACCTTGTCTGAATCCAAGATGGGGTGTAACGGAGAAGCAGGTCCAATAAGTACTGGGGAGCAAGGGCGTGGAGTGATTTGTAGGTGAGGAGGAGGATTTTGTATTTATCTTCAGACCCTGCCATTATGCCACTCAACACTGTTGCCAATCCATATATATATAAAGTGGCAACAGTGCTGAGTGTCATAATGGCAGCGCCTGAGGAGCCGCTTCAGCCGCAGCATCACACCCTCTGCAGCACACTAATGAAGTCAGGCTTAATTACTGAACCTGCCACAACTCTGCCCAAAACACACTAATTACAACACCCTTACTCTGGTCGATTACCCTGAGGGGACGATCACGGTCTATTCATCTGAACGCCATTCCCCGCATCTCTTTTTTTGTCTTTTGCACAATGGAACGGTAAACAAAATGCACTCCAAATTCACCCTCTTATTTTGTCAACTCACTTCCTTAAAGTGTCAGCATAGTTATCTAAAGGGGAAGCTTCCGTACAAGACATCAAATCAAACCTTACTCATCAATTATAAAACATCTGAAAACGGAAAAAGAAATACAATCTTATCATATGCACAGGCCTGGGGTTTTGACATTTTTCTAAATGTCTCCTGGAAAATGGAAGCCAGAAAAGGGCAATGGGTCGAACTATCTGTATCGGTGTGGCGACACAGGGGAGACTGTGAGCCCCTTAGAAACAGAGTAGGACAAGATTACTAGTGTCCCTCCTCTGAACCGCTCGTGGACCTGGACGTGAAGAGAATGCGGCATAATATGCTTCTCGTATGGGTGAGAGGAGTGAAATCAGGTCTCAGAGACACTCTAGACGCTACCTCGAAGTACCACTCCATGAAAATCTCATTACAAACCAGCTGCACTCCTTCCACTGTTCTGATATGGGAGTTGCACAGTTCCTGTATATGCATTTTAACTTTCTTGCTCCATTTCCCAAACTGGTCCTGGAGGGGATGATGACTTGCTACACTTGGATGTTTTGGCAGCTGCAGAGTTTGAGCCTAAACTGTATAGCTGAGGGGCAGCACCAGGGCCATGGCAATACACATTCCTGTTATATCCCCCCCCTCAACTTCATCATCCTCAACTTCTAAAAGGCTGTTTCCTGTAGTTAAAGGAGTAGTTCAGCCAAAAATCCCCTTCTTCTAAATATAGTGGATCAGCTCAGCATACTGAGTTAAGTAATCTCAAACCCAATGGCTTATGCTGTGTCTGGCACTATGTGCTATGCGACCGTACTTTTATAAATATTATGAAAGTGTGTCATACAGTGTCAGAAACCACTAAAGCAAGCCTATTTGAGGTTAATTAGCAACTCCACAAGTCAAGTGTGTGACTCAATTTAGACATGCTGTTTGCACTGTGCTAATTGGTAGGGAATGAGCTTCCATTACACTGGTTCCGTAGCTCCATTGCAAAGCTAAAGAAGCGAACCTCAGACACCAGACATGTCTTGGCTGATCGACTAAATTTGCAGAAACGAGGGAAATTGTCTAAAATAGTCCTTTAATGAGCCAAACCAGGTGCCAGTGCTCAGTCTCAGTTATGGAGGTGGGCATTTTTGCTGTATGGGCTGATGCAGTGCAGGCCTCTGCATCCAGGTTACTCTATGTATTCATCGGAGGTGATGGCCCAATTTTTACCGGCAACGACGCAGCAATTTCAGTGATGCACCACTGAGTAAGTGTTACTAGGTCAGTGCTGCAGAAAGGCAATTTCCGTTATTAGGTCTGACGTCATTAGAGATGAAGCAGAAATTTATTAGGTTTTTTTCATGACTTCATAACCTCTCTTCTCCTCAAAAAACGCCTCCTTAAAAAAGCATCACAGTAAGAGCATGGATGAAAAGCAAGGAGCCTAATTAGCATCATCCTAGTTTGACCCCCCAAACCAGTTATAATAGTCCAGGCTGAAGCCCAGCGGCTCACAGACTGTGTCAGAGCCAGTCTGGCCATTTCTTGTTTCTTCTGTTATACCAAAAACATGACAGCAAAGTGCTAGAGGGTGCCTACAAGCCTAAACGGCTGTAAAAAAAATTTAAATATATTTCTAGTTGCTTTAGGTTAAGAGAACCTGTACTCTTAACCTAAAGAGTTT
This sequence comes from Brycinus macrolepidotus, assembly GCA_037974445.1. Classification (NCBI taxonomy): domain Eukaryota; kingdom Metazoa; phylum Chordata; class Actinopteri; order Characiformes; family Alestidae; genus Brycinus; species Brycinus macrolepidotus. Next base: position 8,780,463 of record JBBPCZ010000017.1, on the reverse strand, counting down.
CTGTACTAATAAATGACAGCTGTTTGTTAGGTGGGCTGAAAAATCCACAAATAAATAAAACAAAAGACTCCAGTGAATCAATACATATGTCCATACATAGTGTAAACTTACAAGCATGATGATAGACAGATGGATGGACCAAGAACAGAAAGTTTCTTTTACAGCTTTTCCATCCTTCTTAACACCTAAGCCTTATAATACTTTCAAACTCTATCGTCTAAACATGTTCTGGTATTTCTGGGTTATATTTTGCATGAACCCCCAATATTCATTTAAAGCATTATTTATTCAGCTGCTGCCGCAGTGCTGAAGTTAAATACAGCAGCGGAAATTGGGAAATGCTGCCAATAGTTCGTCATCTCCGTAGCCATCTGTATGGAGTTTATGCTGTTTTGTGTAAATCAGACATGAGACCATGCACTCTGAACCGCTAATGCTCACAATAATAATAATAACAACAATAATAATAATAATAAAACTGGCCTCATATCACATACACAAACCAGTTCAAAAATGCAAGAGTGCATTATCTCGGATGCCAGTCGTATCTTAGACATTTATATTTAGATTATCAGGCCCTCAGTCAGTGAGTATGTCCAATTAATCAGGCAGCAAAAGGCCATTGCTTTCCATAACTGGGTGTTCGCTGGCAAGGAGGAGTGGCTTACCATTTTTCAAAGAAAATGTAGATCAGGATTCACAGCTATATTTAATCCTCGCTATTTTCAAACATTAAAGACCTCTCACACAGTTTAAACACTGCAACACAGAAAAGCATTCCAGCCCTTGCAATAGTCTAGACCCTGCCCCCACCTCCTCCACAGGCTATTCTGCATCGACTCCTTAGATAATTACTAGATGCTTATCAGGGAACGAACATGGCAGTGAGAGAGAGCGCGGAGGGGACAAAGCCTCTAACTGCCCGCTGTGATGCAGCATTTTTCTTTTATATAGAGAGAAACTACTGAAATATATGTTATTGACCATATCTGACAAGTCAGCATTTTTGGGGGCCCCAAACATTAATCAAATACTTTCCAGTCTGTTAAATGCAGTCAAGTCGGACAAAAGCCCAGACAACAAACAATGGCTATGCTGGAGGAGAAGGATCGACTTGTCAGTGTAGCGTAAATCGACCCTTTTAGATAAGGCCACCGTTCATATCGTGGTCTATGTATTGACTGTTCACCCTGTACATTTTCTGGTCGGGGGGAAATGAGAATGCGATTGGGTGAGTGGAGGGTGAGATTGTGTAATTAAATGCAATGTCGTTGAGTGGCTCTATTACAAGGCCCATAGCTGCTGGTGGCATGCCACAAAATGGTCCGCATAAAAAATCTGTGCTTCGCTGCACTCGAGCAGTGCTTTGATGCCCTCGAATAAATGCTTTTAAGCCCAGGAGAGCAAGAGGGATAACATCATAAAAACTGTTTTCGACCACCTGCTCTTTTTTACTTCTACAATTTACATTGCATTAAAAGAGGTAAGAGAAAGTAACGACAAAGGTAGACTGGACTCAGGATAAAAGGAGAAGAGACAAAGGTAACTGTCGCTGTTTCTTCTGGTGGAAATGCTAAATGCTGACAGTTTGATTTAATTAAGCTTAATTAAATGAATCCAATTAGTAGTGTGTTTCACTCGATAGATGGTGGATGGTCACTTTGTGGGTTGCCCAGCAGGGACTGTGCATTATGATTTTGTGTTTCGCATTGTTTAATTTAATGAATCCTTAAGACCCAGTCTCTCCCCTGGCTTCTTTCCAGTTGCATACTGCAGTGGCTCTCAATCCTGCCCAATTGTTTTCTCTGCTCTAACACACTTGATTCAATGCCTTACCTGAGCTGGGTGCAGGTACTCCCTTACCAGGACTGACAACCACTGGCCAATTCTAAAAGCTCCCTTACAAAAAAAAATATTACATGAAATGGTCATGAATATGTTGACTGCCATCTGAGACATTGTTTTAATATACGTTTGCATTAAAGTTATGTAAGCTATGTAGGTTTTTCTATGCACTTTGATAGATGTGTATGTTAAATTATTTCATGTTTTATGATATGCATTCATTTGTATTTTAATTGTGAGCTAAAGCTTAACATCTGGCTAGGGACAACAGATGAACCCTTTGCTAATTTATAGCTCTGATGATACTGTTTATTTATGGGCACAGTCAGTGACAAATAAATTAGCATAAGCCAGTTAATTCAGGACAGTATTTTCAAACCGTCCTGAAACGGCTGATTTTTAAGCAGCGTTTCTTGAGACCAGCACTCAGAAGTAAAGCTGATGCCCTCAGTCCAGCACTCAGAAATGGAGTTTGTGTCCTCAGTCCAGCACTCAGAAATGGAGTTTGTGTCCTCAGTCCAG
>JBBPCZ010000017.1:8736788-8756799 GCA_037974445.1 Brycinus macrolepidotus | reverse complement strand
TTCCTGGCTGCCTGCTGCTTCACTTGGTGAATGGGTTAAATACAGAGGAAGAATTTCGTGCTGTTCACACTGTGTGCATGTATGACCGAATGATCACTATCACTTATTCCAGGTGTTCGACATTTCTCATATCTGCATGTACATGTTTTTATTTCATAGAAATTGTTATTTCTCACTCTGGAATGTCTGTTTTGCTCCTTGACCTTCAGAGGTAGCCATAATTCATTCATACAATTCATGTCATTGTGATAAGGCTATGATACATGCCCCAGAGAATGTGTAAAAGAAGATTATGGTGCCAAGAGATCGATATATTTTTTGTACTCAGCTCATAAATACAGATTCTGACACTGTGGCAGTGGAATATGAAGTACTGTGCGCTCTGTATCATACCTGTGGTCGCTCTGAATGATACTACTCAGCCAAGGAATCTTATTTTCCACAGTCTAGAGCTGACGGATCATGTGCTTTTTCCTGGCTGCTGTAGAAAGTTGAGAGATGGAGACAATTGAACTCCTCTTGACGAGGTTAAATGCCTGCTGCAATATATATAGGAATTAATGAACTATATGGGAACTAATTTAGAATGTTGTAGGAAATGAAACTCTGATGTAGTCACATAGAAGCCCTGCTAAAATGTTAGACGAGTAAGAGCTTCTTATTGATGGCTTCTTGTATGTATTAGAAAGTGAGAATCAATCATAAGGCATGTTTGCATGCACAATTTCATCTGCCACATAGGCAGTGCTTGCATTCTTAAAATAACCTGCCTGCTTTACTGGTGGTATAATTAACTTAAAGTAATAAGCTGGTATTAGCGCCTTTGAACTGGGTGTGTTTGTGATGGCGAGTTTGTGTGTGCTCATGATAAGGGGCTGCTGCTCTCAGGTACTTGAAATGTGTGGATGTTTGCCAACATGTTATTAAATTTACCCCCCTACTTTCAGTTCTATTCAGCTTGGAACACAACCCATCAACAGCACTGTAGTGAACCAAAAAGAGCAGCAGTCTTGATTCCTGTAAAGCTCTCTCTCTCTCTCTCTCTCTCTCTCTCTCTCTCTCTCTCTCTCTCTCTCTCTCTCTCTCTCTCTCTGTCTCTCTCTCTCTCTCTCTCTCTCATTCTCTTCAGACTGCACTGGATCTTGCTCTCCTGCTAGAGGGGCCTTCAGAGACCCCTGTTAGCAAGGGTGCTTTATAAAACTGAACAACTGCATGGATCCAAAAAAGACAGATTTAGACTAGGAATGCACTGGTATGGAGGTTCAATAATTTTCATGTATGTATCAGATGCTAACACAGATACACGGACAGTTATAAAATGTAAAACTGGGACTAAATCCACCTGGATTAGCTTTACAGAGAAATGTATTTGTAGAGGGTTACAAATGCAGTGAAATGAATAAAATGCAGATAATTTATCACTGTAGCTGAGTGTCATCTAATCACTTGTGGAGTACAGTAAATATGTAATCAAATAATGGTTTGAAATATCAGTCAAATATAAACGTCTGTCTAATACTTTTCTGTCCAATGCTTTTTTAAAGAAGTTATCTGACCACACTGATGTAGGGGTGCACAGTCAGAATCTGGCAAATTGGAATGGGCAGATTTTGCACAAAACATAGAATTGGCAATTGGCCGATTTATTATTTCGATTTCATTTGTAAGCTTATATATAAGTATGTCATTTAATACTGTGATTCATGACAAAAGAATAAATTCAAAATGCATAAAAGAGCACATATTTAAGTTATTCATGTTTCATCTGAAAATGTGTGGATGTGTTTAATGTGATCATTTAGGTCTGAGTTGAAAAAAAGGATAATAAAAATCAGCCAAAAAATTGCCCATCAACTGATATGAATGTAAAGAAATTGGAATCAGCCTTAAAAATTTAGGCCAATTATAGAGCACCTGTAAACAGCCAGTGTATATCACTTGTTTGGATTGCATGTAAACTAGTGTCTGATTGGATATCAGCCAGTCTTGCCCATTTTGTAGCCTTTTAATGCACTGCTGATGGTGCACTTTGTTCCAAGTTGTTTACAGTCATCATAAAAATTAATTACTGTGAAACATGTGATAACTTCAAATTCCAGAATATTATATTGTGTTGTTTCGCCTACGCTTAATCCAGGTTTTGCTCAAATTAACCTTAAGGATTTGTTTCATAGTCCAAGTCCTGTGGTCTTCAGCAGAGTCACTAATCAGTCATTTGATATTAGCCCTGTGGCCATCCAGATAAGCTTAGGCAGAGCTAATCTGCTTGAGCACGTCAGAGGCCGATGCATGTAAAGATCTAGCTGTGTCAGTCGCAGCTCCGTCACCCTAATTTGATCTGCTGCTGCAAGAGTGAAGTCAAAACAACATATACATGACAATAAAACCACACTCAGACAAAGCTTTGGGGCGGCTGTTTAGTGACGGACTAATTTATTCGCACCCCGTTCCAAACCACAGCTCAGACAGTTCACGGTAATGTCGCGATGAAGTCTTAAGGAAAGAATGTGTGGAGTTAGTATGCCATTCATTCTGGCTGCCAAACTCGTTTTGGCAGCTGTGTGACTGGCGAAATTGTGAATATTTGGGCCTGTAGTTCGAAGAACTTGTATTTCATCAGCTTTTCTGAGGTTTCCTGCGATTCTGTACGAATGAGCTACACTCTTATTGTACATTGAATGAAATGAGCTTCATGATTACATATTTTTTTGTTCTTGATTAAATATTAATATTTTCTATAATGTAATGCAAAACATGTAGATGAATTTTCTTATTGTGCATGCCGCCTATAAATTGTCCGAGAGCTGACCCTTATTGTGTTTTGTTCCATTTGTTTTTCAGGTGGGGGGGAGGATATGTGACGGTGTGTGAGTATTTGCCATGGGACAGGAGAGACTTTGGCTTCTGGGTGTCACTGTTGCTGCCACCCTCTGTCTTCTATGTAAGTTCTTCATCTTTGTACTGTTACTTTACTGTACACTATTTTTACTTGATTATACCCTATTTTTCTCTAATGTTTTGTAATATACTGTGCATTACTTGAATGTACTTTGTAGCAACTTAATGCACTCTAGAATAATGTACTGTACTTTATTGCACTCTGTAGTACTCTAATGCTCTTTGCTATACTGCGTTTTAGTGTACTACAAATATGTAGTATATTGTAGTGTACCACTACTTGTCTGTACTCTGCATTTCTGATGTGTCCTAGTATACTGTTCTCTCCTTGACTGTACTCTGTTATACTCTGCTGTACTCTAGTATATCTGCTCTACTTTTCTGTACTCTATTACTATATAAGTCTTTAGCGTACTATATAGTGTACTCTATTTGACTGTACTCTGTGCTTTAGTATATGGGAGGTGGTGGCCTAGTGGGTAGGATACTTGCCCCTGGACCAAGAGGTCGTGGGGTTCGAATCCTACCTTCAGCACCACTGCTGGGTTCCTGAGCAAGACCCTTAACCCTAAGTTGCTCCAAGGAGACTCTTCTCTGTAGTTAGGGAATGGAAGTCGCTTTGGATAAAAGCGTCTGCTAAATGCCATAAATGTAAATGTAAGTATACTGTACCATACTATGCTGCATCTGCTCTATAGTACTTGTCTGTACACTACTCTTGTATTCTCTCCTTGACTGTACTCTGTAATACTCTGCGATACTCTGGTATACATGCTCTACTTTTCTGAAGACTATAATACTGTAATTCATTCTATCATATAGTGTACTCTGTTCAGCTGTACTCTAATGTGCTTTAGTGTGCTGTTCTATACTATACTGTATCTACCCTAGAATACTTTATGGTACGCTGGTATACTATACTCTTTATGCTAAAGTACTCTAATGTTCTCTAGTATACTGTACTCAACTCTTCTATACTCCGTAGTACTATAATGTGCTCTAGTATACTGTTGTCTGCTTAACTCTATCTTATAGTACTGTTATGTACTCTAGTATGTTATGCTTGACTAATTTACTCTAGTACACTGTAAACAATTTTAATATGTGTGCTGCTTTAGTATTTTGTTCATGGTTCTCTGTAGTACTCTTATCTACTGGACTATATTCTTCTCTGCTCTTTTGTCCTCTGTTCTAGTATTCTTCAGTGTACTCTACACATCCGTACCGTGTTTTGCTATACACAGCATTAATTCTTTTCTTGTTGTAAATAGTATCTGCCATTTTTTTTATCCCTCACCTCAATATTTAATCCCCAACCCTTGGTCTAGATCCCAGTCTTTCTTGCTCTCTGTGCCCTCCTTCGTTGTCACCCTGACCCAGTACCCACCCCTTTCTCAAAATAAATATTCGGTTTATCGGCTTACAGTAGACGCTTGATGCCAGGATGTCTGTAATCAAAGAAAACACTGGGAGGGGCAGACAGATTCAATCTCACTGAATCATCTCAATGGTTGAATGTAATTCATGTTCATTAATGGGCAGACGGCGTATTCCCTACAGAGCACAAACTGTGTGTCATAGAAGCACAGTAGGGGGATACAGCAGTGCTGTCCCTGAATAGAAGGACATAAAGGGAGAAAAGTGCGAGACAGAGCAGCGGTGGTATTTAGGGGAGACACACAACCATGTGGGGTTAAGGGGGGGTGCAAAAAATGAAATCTACAAATCCGGATTTAGATCAGTCTGGGATTTAGGCTCTCCCCTTCACTCCAGGCACGCTTTCATTTGGGTTTGGTCTGTGCTGGGAGGGGGGAGTGGGAGAGGGGGTTTCGGGACATGGATAGGTCACATGCAGAGTGTGAATGGCAGGAGGTCGAGGGACAGCAGGAGCATAAGTTGGGGGTGCTCTATCAGAGTGCATCTTTGAGAGATTAGCACTTATCGCAATGCCAGACATGGTTCAGGACTGGCAATAAATCATGTTTTAATGAAAATTTCAAGTATTTTTAGGGGGAAATGTTATTAAATGAGAAATAATACACTTTGTTTTTTACAATTTATTTATTGACTTAGAGATTTAATTTTGAAATATGAGGTATTCTGGATATTAATTAGTTCTTAATGTTCTATAGTTTTTCAGTCATTTTAGAATTATCTGCAGTTTTGTTCATCATTGTGGACACACTCAGCATTTGTTTCTGTCTTTCTTTCCTTCTTTCTTCCTTTCATTCATTCATTCATTCATCCATTCATTCATTCATTCTTTCATTCTTTCTTTCTTTCTTTCTTTCTTTCTTTCTTTTTTTTCTGCTTCCTAATTTCCTAGGACTAGCGTATTAGAATGATGTATTTAACTGTGACCAAATAGTTTTTATTGTATTGAAATATTGATTCCAAACTTTGGCAAATTAATGTAGGTTGCAGTTTATCAGCATGATGGGCCACAAGCATCACTAAATTAGTGTTTCTGGGTCTCATAACACTGACAGGCTTAGACTCAGATTTGAATGGATGTTTGGACATGCAGGCTGAATTCCAGTGTATTACCATAGATTAGTTTACATGCATGATGCATCTCCCTTACGAGAATCTCTCTGGTTTGTGTGTCTGTGTGAATCCACTTCTATTTCCTTTACCAGTTCTCTCCTTTCCATCATTTTTTTGCCCTGTCAATTGCATCCAATCATCCCTTCTCTATTTTTGTGAACTAAGATAGACCTGCTTTAATGCACAGTCTCTCTGTGACTGACGAGATGTTTACGCCGTTGCTGCTGGGGAAATGCATGAGAAAATGGTCCAGAGAATGGTGGTTTTGTCATCAACTGTGTTCAGTGCCTGAGATTACAGTGAGGCATTCTGCAGCCAGCAGATCTGGCCCTAATTGTCAAAGTTATCCATCCAGTGGGTGCATGTAGGAGTTTGCAGGGTGAACAAAATACCTCACAACAGGTTACAAATGGGGATAACACTGTACATAGTTATTATTTGTCAAGTCACTGTGATTTTTGTTCACCGCCTTGGGCAAAATTGCGGACAAAATTGCATTCATCAACATGACAGGTGCCTATTTATCTGCAACTGTGTAAGTTGGTAGATGCTTATCTCAGCTGTGTCAGGTTAGTCCTGTCAGACTGAATCAATAAAAAGTGCTTTTTTTCTTTCATGTTTTAAAACTAGAAAAAATGTTTTTGCTTCCTTAAGTTAAGCTTACGAAAAACATGAAGACTTGTTAGATGTGTCTAGAATAACAAACAGAGCTGTACATTATTCCAAAGTGACTGAGAAAGTTATAAAAGAAAGAATGAACTTATAAACCCATAAACCAGAATTCAGCAGATGTCAGAACTGGCAGTAATATCTCAAAGCAGCTAACCTGACAAAAATGAATGTGAAAAGATATTAAGTGCAGCATATTAATTATCATTTTAGTTATATTTAATTCTCTTACTAACAGACTTTGCCACTTTCATTAGACATGTATGGAGGCAGTTAGAACAGAGGTTATTTTATGTATATCCATTTTTAATGCAAAGTAACAAATACAGCCTGAAAGAGATGGCTAAGACTAAAGAGATGTTAGAAAATTGTCTTGTTCAAGTCTTTCATGCCTGTTTTTGGTATATAAAACTGTACAAACATCATAACTAAGCTTAAGGGAAAAAAATAGAAAAAGAATGTTTTATTTATCATCCTTTTTATGTTTTCTTTATACCAAAAACAGCCTGAAAGAGATGGCTATGGCTAAAGACATGTTAGAACACTGCCATATTAAAATAGTTATGACTCATTTGGTATATAAAACTGTGCAAACATAATTTCCCTTTCATTTTGGATCATTTGAATTGGTCATCTGGTTCTTTTAGGCAGTGTAAATGTTGTGAAGTGATATACTGAAAAGATATAAAGAAAAAATATAAAGAAAAATGACAAAAATGGAGATGCAAGGGTTTGCACCGACAGCAGTGTTGTGAGACATAATGTGTGACCCCACTTCCTGACAAAATGTAAAAAACTATGTCATCCCAGGTCCCATTTCGAGTGCTGAACCAGTGGTGAGAGGAAGAGTTGGGGGGTCCGCAGAGTTGGGCTGCAGTCTCACCGCTACATCAGATGGGGTCACGTCCCCAAACCTCTTCCCTCTGCATGTGGTGGAGTGGGTACGACTGGGTTATAACGTCCCAATCCTCATCAAATTCGGAGGCTACACGCCACGTGTGCATCCAAACTATAAAGGTGAGTTACAGCCACCGCCAGCATCCTATTGCATTTTAGTGCACTGTGTCAGAGAAAGGACACCATTACAGTAGATGTGATTTTATGCCTGCGGTTAGAATTCTGACAGAGTGTTTTATCTGTGTGGCCTAAAGACCTGTGGTGCATCATGCTGTATCATCAGTTTTATGACTGAGTCAAAGTTAGGGGAACACGCAAAGACATCCATTTATCTTTTCCATAGAGCATGAAAGTGCTTGTTCCTCTTTGTCTAGGAGGTATGCATGAGACAGCTGAAAAAGACTGATTTCCAGGGTAATTCGGTAGAACAACTTTTTATGCCCTTTCGGGTCCTTTAGGGTTTTTTTTTTCCCTAGAGAAGTGCTCAGCTGAAAATGCAGCTGTTTGTCTTGATGATAGCTGGGGGTAAGGGGAGTGCACTGGTATTTATTGAATGTTAAAAAGAGGAGCATTCCGCTGTTGAAAGAATCCCCCAAATGGGTAATCCACCCTAAACAAGTGCCTTGTAATTAGGCAGAGTGTGTCTGAGTCTGTGTGGGAGACATGGCAATAGAAGAAAAGCAGTGGAAGAGGAGAAGGGAGGAGGGGCACGTTTTTAGTGGATGCGGAGGGGAGGAGCAGGGGGGTTAGGCCGAGCGCGGGCCGTGGGGTGTTGGGTTTTGAGCAGGGTCTGGATTAAGCAGCGTGGGGTTAAACTGAGGCAGGTTGTGTAGGGGCCATTGGACTGAGGATGTTAGTGCATCTGTGTCTGTGTCTGTGTGTATGGATCCTATGGCTGTGACCCACTAAGAGATGTTTTGCAGCGAGACAAACGGATGAAGTTGGGAGGATAATAGACCCTCCTTGCTCTAGACAGCATAACCCGGTCATTGTCTTAGAAAGAACAAAAGACAAAGAGCTATCATTCCCTCCCTCCCTCCCTCCATCCATCCCTCTTCCCTGCAGTAATCCATGCTATTGCTTCTACCTAGGGTAGGCAATATGACTTAAAAATAAAATGATAAATATTTCACAATATGCTTTTGTTACTGTATCAGGAGTGCTGTCAGTTCTTGGATTTTGACCAGCTGTATGTTCAGGAGAACCTGTAACAACAAGAACAACAACAGCAGCTTCATGTACATAGGGGATATTGACCCATTATGAATTTCTTAGTTTATTTATTTTACGTTACATTGCATTACATTCATTTGGCAGATTATGTATTACCAGTTGTTTGCTTTTTCCTCCTATTCATTTTTAACCTTTTTCACACTGGGAATGAAATGCCTGTTTTTTTTTAAGTTCCATTTGAACTATGCATTTTTTTTTCTTCAGTAATTTAATGGAATATAGTTGTATAATAGAAGTGTGTATAATTAAAAAACTGGAAGAGAACTTTGTGGATGAGAAAGTACAACAGCATTTATAAAAGTATTTTTATTGTGTTTAAGTGTTTCTTTATTGTGGCAGCTACACACTGTTTTATTTGTATCAAGAAAGCTACCCTTGTACTATCTATTTTACTTAGATTAAATTGGTTTATTGTGGAGAAATGTGTGAAGGTGTGAATTGTTTTCACAGCAGGGAGCTCCCACTCCTCTCCTTTACTTGCGAGTTGACGGTGTCCTATTTACTCTTAAAACAGTTTTGAGGAACAAATATTTTATTTGATTATAGTGCTTAAAAATATCCAGTTTGATCCATTTTGCTGGCAGAATGGCCACTAGGGGTCTTGCATTAATGGGATACATTGTCTACTTTTGCAACCATAGTTTTTTATAGTCTTTTTCAGAGAAGAATGTAAGGTTGTGATAAATGTTGTGTATTGTGAAAATATCTTGAAGTTTTGTAACATCATCACAGCAAAATCCCGTCCTGGGTCATCTCGGTCAGTGCTCTGGGCTCCTGCTTCTGGACTCCTGCTCCATGACACACAAGCTTTGGTGTGGAGGCCTTTTACATCATTTGAACAGACTTTGATCACAGAGCGAATGGAAATTTCCCTGTTTTCCCAGTGGGCTGTGGTGCTACAGGCCCAGCAGGAGCAGCCAGAACACAGATGAGGCTGAGCCTCACCAGGAACCCCTGCTCTCTGTCATCAGTCATGCAGCTCCTTCAGGGACGGCAGCTGAAGTGAAATCAATTCAGATCTGTCAGCATCACTTCAATAATGAGCAAAGGGTAAAAGGTGCAGAATGCATGGACAAAAAAAGCAAGGAAAGTGTTTAACAACCTTGACACAGATCCAAATATCCAAAATAGCATTTGCAAGTGATAAACCGACTGCAAGAGTTAATGATAGTGCTGAAGATGAAAAGCTAATAGCCTAAGACATGCTCCCCTCTTCCCCTCCCAATCTTTCCAGACCATCTCTGCTTGTAATTTCATCCCAACACTGGAGCCAGCTGGCAGCGCATGAAGCATATTGGTGCCGGGCATCTAATGTATTCTCCCCTCAAATTAAAATGCATAAGGATATAGCTGTCTCTTTTCCCAGCCTTTACCACAAAAACCACACCACAAAAGACAAGATGAAACTCGGCCTCCCTTCGTCTTTACACATAACCCCACTGCAAAATAAACATGCTCATACATGGACATGATTTTATTTGGTTTATTTTTAGGTTGCCTAGACTGTCTGAGACGTGTTAGGGGAAAGGTGAATTTGATTTTAGTTTTCACTTTCAAGGACTTTTTAACTCAACGCACAGTTCGTCCATTGCATCACCTGAGGCAACTTTTCCGCAGGCACTTTTCGAGAGCTGGAATCAGTATTTTAACGATGTAACGCCAATTTGGTTGAAGAGAAGTGTATAAAATGTGTCTAATATGTTAGATAACCTCACAGGTTTTAAATCATTTGTAGGACACAAGGAAGCTGAATTAAAAGTGAAGAATGTTAGATGTGTCGAGAATGGTGAACGAAGGTGCAGACGATCCTGAATGACTGAGAACACTGTATAACATTGAGAATGTAAGGCTTAATAATATGAATACCCAGAATTCATTATTTTTCAAAAGTGGTGATCCAGTCTTAAGGCAGAAAAGGTGGCAAAAATATTGTAAATAGATCATTACAGTGTATTATTTATCGATTAATAACTTCTTGATCATAAAATCTTAAAATGCCTTTCGGTGAATAGTTTGTAATATTTCAATCCATACTGTATAAGTTATTATTGTATATAATAATAACTTATGGAAATTTTAGAATTCAGTATTTCCTGAAAAAAACTTTAGGAGCAGAGAGTGCCTGTTTTGGTTACATTGCATCATGCTATTCTTTTTTTTTTTTTTTTCCCCCACCCACCCCCCGACCCCTTCCCCGCATACAACTCGTATGGAGACCCAGCTCCAGTGAACTCACACCAAGACTCCAAATATCAGATATGAGTGCTGTGAGAAGCTGTTGCCTTAGAGAACAGCCCCAATAAAGTCATCAATCTCTCCGACAGCGTGTGTGATAAGCTATCAGGTTAGTTTCAGATTAGCATGAGAGCTAACTGCATTCCTCTGCTTTGCCGTAATCAGCTACGACATGTCTCTGCTACTTTGATCCAGGCACAGTGGCTACACACATATCAAGGCAGCAAGTGGCAGTAGCATGCAGACAGCTGTGGCACAGTGCCCACAGAGATAGAAGAAATGAACAGAGAGGCCGTGACCTTTTGAATATATTGGATCTCTGTCCAAGGAACACTTACTAAATGTAAAGGTGAAGATGACTCTTACATTTGCCCGTAAGTTTAATCATTAAACAGACTAGTGCATAAGGTAACTGTTCTAGTCATGATATCTTTGTTCTCAGAGACCCGTGCAGTAGAATGGAGAGCAGATGAGTTTAACGGGCAGGAACATGTTGGCTCCTCCAGTGTGGAGATCAAGCATGCGTGCTTGGCAGATGCTGTCAGAGCCTGTTACTCTAAGCAGGTTCAGATCAAATGCCCCTCCAGCACAAGGAAATGAGGAAAGCCCCTTTGTGATGGTGATGGGAGGGGGCATCACCTTCAATCTAGGCTCAGCAGGTCTCTATTACTGTCTGTCCGTTTTAGGGCAGCATGGCCTTGTTTCCCTTTGGAAATCCTACTGTCCTTTACTCTGCCTTGCACTTTTAACCCTAAAACTAAAAGTTTAAGACTTTGGTTTTGTTGCCTTTAAATTTAGGGTACACAATAAATCATGTGCTAATTGTTATCGTAGTAGTGTCTCTGCAATACGGATATCGCAAAAGGCTGCAATATTCAAATGAGCCTGTAACCAATCACGGCAGGGTGTCCCGTCACAGCTCCAGGTGATCTGATGAGTCGAGGTCTTCATGTAATCCAACAAAAGCGTAATCTTTAACCATTAAAAGTTTGCGAATCATTGCATAAATGGGCGGGGCTAAACTGCTGTAGTCAGAATATTTTAATGGGTGGGTGACAGTTTGTGACATCACAAAAACTGTGATTTGAAAACAGACCGTGGTTGTAGCTTATTTTCCATAAATGGAGTTTATGGATGGGGGGGAGTACATGTACCATTTGTGACAATATTTAGAGATATTAAGACGTATTAATTACAGAAATGTGATGATATCGGCCCTTTAATATCTTGAAAGTTGCAATACGTAGCAGTAAATTTGCAGTACTGATATTTTTGACTTGCTTTATGCTGCCACTTTTTTAGTCATATTCTGAACATGAGTGTGACAGCAAACCTACATCAAATCCCAAACTTCTTGTTGTCCCTAGGGCTAGAGCCATACTCAGAACAAACGCAAATGACAGCATCACAAATGACGGCTTGCTGTCCAAACATGTTCTTATGTGTCTGTAATTGTTAAAACCTTCAGTCCTCAAAGGGGTTACAGAGGACAAATGGGATCTTCTGTTAGTCCAATAACCAGAGCAGCGAAACAAGTAGATGTACTAGACAGGTACTACTGGGAATTAGGTCCAAGACTATAGTGGCCCTTGCTGTGACATGCAAAATGCAAGCTGTGCTTGTGTTGGATTATAAGTTGTGTTTAGACCCATTTTGCCATGTTTGCGTAGCTTGATTTGTGGTTTTGTGTTCACATACTGGATTTAATTTATTTTCAGGCCTTGCAAGTTTTTTGGGTTGGCAGCTGTGATGGTGAAAAATTAGAGTTTCAGTTAATTAGGCAATTATTGAAATAACAAAAAATAACAAATTAATATATCAACAGTTGAATGGCTCTGTCTGTAAAGCAAAAGGCAAACCTTAGAGCAGTTTTCTTGGACAGGATTCAACAGGTATTCACTTAGTCATTCCTGGGTTTCAAAGAACAACCCTGAGAACTACTTTTTTAGCAAAAGGAGTTGCCAATATTAAAACACAGAGTTCTTTGCTTTACTTTACTTTTTTCTGTTTTGCAAGACTGATGTCTAAAAGGAATAGCACTAGCAATGGGTCGTGTGTTATTGTGATTAACACCCATGGCTTTACTGATTTTCTGTACTTACCTCCAGCTTTTGTCAGTGACCAAATCACAGCTGTGATGTTATGCATGATAACAGTGCTGTTGCTGAAATAAAAGAAGCACTGCTGCTTTTTATTGGGTTGTATTCAGAGAATTCAGATCACTCAGGATGAGCTTATTGTTGATTTGTTTAATCAGAGTGCCCAAAATAGTGGACAAAAACAAAATAATCTGTAAATGTTCAACTTGTAAATATTTGTAAAAACTGTAGCATTAAACAGTTATGGTCTGCAATGTTGACCCTTGTGTTCAGAAGTCAACAGATTTGTTTCCATTTAAGCTTTTCTGAGACTTGCACTTAGTTTTAAGTCGAGTGGTACCACATTTCAAAAATCTTGTGCACCCACTCAAAATGTCTCACATACCACAGGACATGAAAAGGAGGCTCCTCCTTCTATAGATTGTAAATCATTCAAAGGATCAACCCTCTCTCCCTTTACCACGCCATCATCCATTCATGACTGACTGCTTTCATTCCAGAACTTTTTCAGTAATAAAGTCCCTTAACCTTTTTGTGACTTCTGCACATACCATGGTTTCACCTTGCTTGACTTCAGTTTACCAAACACTTCCACACATCATTCACTAAGTGCTCGGTTTTTCAAAGAAAGAAAGAAAGAAAAAAATGACTAGCTGGGGTAGATTTGTCAAACTTGTTTTACTGGTCCAGTTGAACTCTCACAGGGTCAACAAACAGCGACCCAGCAGCAGGAAAAAATAATGCCATGCTTATGGATCTCATGTTCTACTGGCTTTGAGGTGCGCTACTTGTAACAAAGCCTAGTGCTACTTCATCCTGATAGTTTCAGGTTTTACCCGAGGGATGAAGGAACCAGATCGGGCTACCATTGTACTTGGGCTGTATTATGTGAGGTCTCCATGCTTGGTTCTTCCTCCTTGGGGAGAATTTAAATCGGTAACACAGTCAGAGAGGGACTCAGGACATTGGTTTTGTGGAACTACTCATGGGGGACTGTGGTATCAGCAGTGCCTGTAGAGTTGAATCAGTCATGCTGTGAAGGTGTTCACAGGGTCAGGAGCTTAGCTCTGGAAGTCCTGGCTTGAGGTGAAATACGTCACCTCAATTTAAACCCAAGCTAATGTAGCTTGAATGTAATGGAAACATATTCCCCATCAATAAGCATGATCAAAACTGCAATGTAAAGGTGTACTGTAAAGCTAAAAACAGTAACTGAATTTTTATAGATACCAGCATGTCATTCTATGCCAGAAAAAGTCTGTTTGAGTTTATTTAAAGGGAAATTTTCCTAGAGACCCAATCACGTCTTTCACTATTTGGTCTTTTTATTTTTATATCCTGTTCTTTTGTAATGCCGTTTTGCTGGATCCTGGGTCCACTTTTGCTGTTTAATGGTGATTGGCAAACAGCTTTCAGATGCATTACCTCCACCTTCTTGGTAATACTCCTTCTACAACTTAATGATTCATGTTTTAGACATGCAGTTAATTTATGTGGTCTAAACTTCCATTATTTGTTAGTTCGATTTTGCTTGTAACTCCAATGAAAAACTAAAGAAGCACACTTTGGCCAAACATGTCTTAGCTGATCACCTGCATTTAGAATAGGCAAGGAAATGTGTCCAAATTAGATTTTTTTTTTAACGCCAGTTAATTTGTGGACAGAGGCTGAAAATGACTGTAAAAAAAGTATCTTGACTTCAGTTAGCTGATATGTGGAGCTGACTTTGCTCAGAGGAACGTCAGTTCAGCTAAAACTCATCCTCGGGCACTAAACTTTTCAATCATTCACTACCTCATGAACATTCAAGACATACCAAAGCTCAGGAGTGACCCATTCGTGTCAGAATTACTGACCAAGACTCAGAGCCATTTAAATGGTCTCAGATAACGCTTGCGGGCTGTTAATCGGCAGCAGGTTGAGGGGAGAGGCAGTTAGTGTTTGGCCTGTTGATTCATGCCTCTGGGCTATACTTGCAGCACTGTTTCACTGTTAGCCATGTGCTCCTGAGCCCCAGTTTATTCGTTGGTGCAGAAAGAGAGAGAACGACAGGGACAGAGTTAACTGTAATCTATCCCATGACAAAGAGCTATTCATAAGAGGGTTAAACTGATTAGGGGGGCGTGGAGGCGGGTTGGGATGGGGTTGGGTGGGAGGGATTGTGGGGGCAAGCAGAAGGTGGGGGATTGGACGGGGCCCCCTAGACTTATGATTGTATTCAAATCAAAACATATCCCAAAATGCAGCAGGGCCACGTCTCCCCTTAATCCCGCACAGGGTGGAACAAAGGAAAACAAGCCTGAGGCCTCCTAAATACAATAATCCATGCTCCTTCATAGGTGCTGTGTATTATTTCAGCATGCACAAGCAGCTCAGGACCCCAGCGCATGGGTGCATTAATTTTTGGGACAGTGAAAGGCTGCAGATATAACAAGCACATGTATCTTCCACTGAGCGCAGACAATAGAGCGGTTATCGCAGAGGGGATGGAAAAGATCAGCGTAAACAAAACTAAACGGAAAAGATGGACTAGGCTAAACTAAACGGTACGTGCAGCCAGCGGAAGAGGCTGCCACAGTGCGCAGTTGAGCAGAAATTTATGCATACACATTTTTTCTCGCTGTATCAGTTATCCAAAAAGCTGCTCTCGGGTGGTTGAAATTCAGCTTAGCAGAGAGCATGCAGTAGTATTTTGGGACAAGAGTGAAACAGAAAGTCTGAATTGATGCACTACTGCATGGAAAAGGGTTTTGGCAGCTCTGGTTTTTTGCTCACCACCCACAGGGGAGTCTAACTACGGCTCCTAGGACCAGGCCAGGGCAACATGGGGGCACCCACAGCCCCTAGTTTTATACCCTCCACTGCACATCGGACAGACGTTTCAAAATAGCAGCGGGGACCCAGGAGGTGGGGGAGACATCATGTGATACTCGGGTGGTGGGGGAAAAAAAAAACAAATGAAAACAAGAGTCACAAGGAGAGACAGACGAGGGTAAAATGGAAAGAACTGCACAGGTGCAACTGAATAGCAATGGAAAGCAGATAATATGTATTCAAAAAATAAATAATGAAAGGCAAAGGATAAAGTATATGTTGGGGTGGAGGGCTAATAGCAAAACAAAAGGAAGCATAATGTGAGTAGGAAGTGGAGAGAGAGAGAGGGAAGTAAAAGAGTGAAAAGACAAGATTGCCAGAGAAACACAGAGAGCACGAGAACAGTGGAAGAAGAATAGAGGTGGAGTGGGTAGTTGCTGAGGAGGAAGACTGAGCCCCATCTCACTGTCTTTGTCTGGGTTTCCTGTGCTGTGATTGGTTGCTGAGGCCCAGATGAACCAGCCATTATGCCAATATAGCTCTGTGTGGAGTGATGGACACGTCTGGACGAAAATTATGGGGTCAGGGAGGTCAAAGGTCGCCCCGGCGCTCTTTGGCTGTGGAGGGTTTATTGATCCAGCAGTCCCCACTAAAACCTCTTAAGGAATTTATGCAATGCACTTGCCACAAGAGTTCAATTTTCGTTTGTGCGGGTTTATTGGTTTATTTTTTTGTGTGCAGTCATCACCAATGGAATGCATTTGAATGCAAATAAAATTAGTCCCGAATTTTTATTTATTTATTTAATAGCAGAGAAAGTTCTTCAAAGTGGGCTGCACGCATAATATATTAATTTTGATCCTGTGCTAATCTGAAATGTTTAGATGCAAGACCAAAGTGAAATTCCTCATTTAAACCCAAACAAACCTGCATCTGCCATTCAGGCATAGCTTTTGTTTGAGCTGTGATTCAAATAAAAACAGCCCTCACACACACACTCTCTCTCTTTCTTTCTCTTTCACTCTCTCTGTCGTTTCTCTTCCCTTTTGCCTTCGGTCTTATTTGTCACGAGCCTGCAGCCAATTTAAATCAAAACATGTCCCCTTCTTTCTCCCCTGCGTGTCATTTTTCAAAATCACAGACACAAACACCCCCCACCCCTGTGATCCGCCCTCCCTCTCAGTGCTTCCCTGTTTCTACAGCAACTGAATTCAAATCCAAACTCTCAGCCCCTGGTTCCATCACTATGGTAACCTGAGATTTAGGAGGGTCGGCAGCAAGCGGCATTTTAACTCCTATTGATGGACTGACAGTCTGCCGCGGGAAAGGGTTAAAGTGGCCAGTAAAGGGGCTGGAATTCTCACCACACCAGTTGGCAGGACATGTGCACTGAGTGCAGAAGATACACGTTCCGTTCACTAATTTGTGTGTAAGTGTGTATGCATTAGAGTGTATGCATGCAGATTTATGTTCACTTTTGACACTAGTTGACTTAAATGAGCCTGTTAAATAGACTAAGAAAGTTCATTCTGTTTGCTCACAGCCGGCCCTCTTGTGGAGTTAACTGATAATCTTCACTTAAATGGTTCTAAGTAGTCCAAAACAAGCCAAAAGTTTCTTACACTGTGCTTTACTAGAGATGTGTGTTCTTTGTAACACAAAATAGCCCACCTCAAAACAATACCCATGCCTGGATTTTCAATAAATACCTCAGTATCAGCCAATTTTTCAGCTAACTAATATATCGCTCAGACCTCTGTGGTGTTTCTGGAGGTCTAGTAAAAGACCTGCTTTCAGGGCTGCAGGTTGTGACTGGGATTTCTAATTGAACCCTGTGCAGAATATCCTGTACCGCTGTTTGAACCATAAACCAGCTGGGAGGAAATAGGAAGAGAAGGGAGGAGCACGTACAAGAGATAAGAGCAGATTCTGTCCAGGCTCCACCACACCTGCTATCACCTCCATGGATGTTTGCCCTCTTCCTGCTCTTTTAATAACCACTCTACCCTTTCTGATCCATGATCACAGTGCCCCTTTTTATGAGAATGTAAACACAGACACTCCCTTTAAAAGAGACGCTTCTATTAAACTCCCTTAGAAGTGGTGGAGCAGGGGGCTTTATCATGCAAACACCATTTATCAGTTAACCCCTGCCAGAACCCTGCAAAAGTTTACACAGAATGATGGCCCCAAGCCGTGCCGCGTCTGTTTCACAGTCAGTGGATGCACCAGTTTAACATGGTGCCTTGAAAAATGGCCCCTCAGGCTAATACATTGCTTGATTTATGGTCAGGCTTTACTACCTGGAGTGGCCTCCTGTGGAGTGAGTAGTCTTTTTGGTTTCTGTTGCATTTTGCTTTGATCCTTTGTTGTTATAATGGCAACGATGACAGTGAAGCTATGAATTTTGCCAGACCTGTACCATGCAGGGCTAGCCTACGGGCACTGATGGTGAGAATCTTAGTTAAGTTTGCATTCTCATGGACATAACAGAACACTATGTGTTACGAGTGTAAGTATGGGTTGGTAAGATTCGTTTTAATAATACAAATATGAATATAGGATGAATGTAATAAATAATGTATAATAATGTATACTATAAAAATAATGTAATAAACTGTTTGTATCAGTTAAATTCAGAGAGCAGGTATTCCATTAATTATGATATGTTTTGCAATTACACTGTCTAAGAACCAAATTTTACACACTATCAGCACTGATAAACAACTAAGTCCATATCATACACACACTCTTCCCACCGCCCAACTGTAGTCACATTGCTAGATTATTCAGGAACATGGATACAGCCATAATTCTTCATCGTTCAAGTACTATTATAATATGAGAATGTTGAACTGTGAAGTCAGTATTGGGAATTGAATCATGTACTGAGTGTATCGTTAAACCCCTAATATGTTCAAATGTCAGTATGACAAAGAGGTTTTCCACTAGGTAACATTTACGTTGTAACAGTGCAGTTTAGTCCTTGGCCTAGACATCTATTTCCACTTATGGTTGAATAACTGTTAACCCTGAAAGCCTACAGCGCAGCAAATTAGTGTGTAGTACAACACAGGGAGTAATGTTTCTGTTAATGATATGGTAGTGTCTGGATAAGTGGGTATACAGTGCCTTCTTAGGGGCCCCCACCCCAACATGTACTCGTACGTCCACACACCATTTCCCATGTACCCTATAATTAAAGGATCGAAATCCAGGATTTTACATGCATGCATTCACTTACCCAGTAGGATTCAAAAGCTTGGGCGACCCTGGTCAGATTACATTTTGTTGGTTTTCTAAGTGAAAATAAGTGCACATCCTTTTCCAAGAACACATTTCTGCACGCTTTAGTGCAGAATCACTGTTTTTTTTCTTTGGTTTGGTGGTTGTTGGATTTTTTTGCTACATTTTAATTGTTGGGAAATATAATACATGGCCTGTGCTTGTTTTTATTTTCACACTACATTTTATTTTCAATCTACACTACATTTCTTTTGACCAGGGGTGTTTAAATAGTCTGTATATCAAGAATTCAAAGATATGAATCAAATCATAAAGTGGAACAATAATGAAAACATGTCACATCAGGTTACTTCATTGCTTCACAGTCATAAATTACGCAGCTAGCATTACATCATCATGTTATCAGTGACTGTTGATCACAACAGCAGGAAAAAGAATGACAGCAGAAAACATCACAACGAATAAAGGAGTGTGATGGTTATATGACTTGTTATTGGATGAATGAAGTCTTTGCTCATAGTCATTGGGCATATCTGTGATCTCCTGTTTAAGTGTGTATATGACAAATAAGTCTCCTCAGAGGTGGGTATATGTTGTATACCTGCATATACAACACAACAAGAGTGGTTTCTGTGTACATTTTAGATTTTAAGTGTCTGAGACAAGCCTTCTTTTGACCTGCACTTCCTGTTGAATCCAGTAATAAGTCTTGGCCTTTCTTAACTCTAGTGTTTTTCCTTTACAAAGAAAGAAAAGATTGGGTTTGTCTGTATTTTACTCTAACAGCCACAACTAAACCATTTCATGGCTAAGCTGGCGCTTAGTAATTTTCATTTTCAGATTTCTTTGTAGCATCATTACAGTGCTTGGCTTACTTTCAAATTCCAGCTGCTGCTGCCAGGAAAGGGCCAACGTCCCCTGCATGGGCACAATCGGCATGCACACTGTTATCGTTTAAAACCCTGAAATTTTGAAAAAAAGCTGTCAGTGAGACAGGGAGAGGATGAAAGTGGTGGGGAGGCCCGCAAGAGAAAGCAGGGGCCAGTCAGTGCTTTCAAAGAGCGGCTTCCGTAACCAGGCAACACACGGATCAAGTTTCAAAGAGCCAGGAGTTGTCAGAAGTAGAATGAGGAGAAAAGGAGTGCGGTGGCCAGAGAAGGGGAAGGTCACCTTTGAGAGGGGTTTGTGCGTGTATGTCTGTGTGTACACTTGTGTGTCTGGTCCATGTGTTTGTTGAACATGTTTTGTTTTGATGAAAGCTGAATTCAAAAACATTTTTTACTAAATGCATTTGTTCAGTGTGTGTATGTGTGTGTGTGTGTGTGTGTGTGTGTGTGTGTGTGTGTGTGTGTGTGTGTGTGTGTGTGTGTGTG
>JBBPCZ010000017.1:8706754-8736688 GCA_037974445.1 Brycinus macrolepidotus | reverse complement strand
TGTGTGTGTGTGTGTGTGTGTGTGTGTGTGTGTGTGTGTGTATGTGTGTGTGTGTGTGTGTGTGTGTGTGTGTGTGCTGTATATACACTGATCAGCAATAACATTAAAACCACTGACAGGTGAAATGAATAACATTGATAATCTCGGTACAGTGGCATCTGTAAAGGAGTGGGATATATTATGCAGCAAGTGAACAGTCATTTCTTAAAGTTGATGTGTTGGAAGCAGGAAAAATGGGAAAGGATCTGAAGTGCTTTGACAAGGACCAAATTGTGATGGTTAGTCAACTGGGTCAGAGCGTCTTCAAATCGGCAGAACTTGTGGGGTGTTGCCAGTGTGCAGTGGTTAGTCCCTTCTAAAAGAAGTCCAAGGAAGATCAACCAGAGAACTGGTCATGGATTCAAGTTCAAACCACTCTGAATGGTTTTGTTTACATCTTTATGATTTAATTTTAATTCCTATTTGAGTACACATTATTACTATATACAGTGTTACTGAGTAAGGTTTGCACCTTACTCAAATATTATTGAAATTTAATACTCAGTTACATTTCCAAGAGAAAAAGTAGTTTTTACTCCATACGTTTTCATTTAGACATTCAAAGTACAAAGTAAACCACCATGAGAAAACGGGCCATGAGATTTTGAACATTGGTGAACGTCAAACCAAATTTCTGTCAATGTAAAATTAAACTGCTCACAACTATTCTAATTTGTTATATAAAGTAGATTTTTTACTCTGGCCAAGAAATGCTGGAAAACATGCAAATGGAGCAATGAAATTCCAGTATATGAGATCTGCTCTGCAGAAGACAGCAAGATGTACAAGCCTGTCCAGAGAAAGGGTGCCAGTGTGCCAATTTGGCCATATTTTGGTTTCCAACCAAATAAACAAGGAGAACTCCTGGATGCTTACAGTGTTACATACTGTCTGTGCAGAATATAGTTCTCATTATTAATGAGTAGTATTTGAAGACATTACTGTTGGCAATTATATAGTAAGTTAGTGGTAATATTGCCACCAGAAAATAGGCGAACTGCATGGTAAGGCTCTATACTGCGCACATGTGGTACTTCAAAACTGAACGCTGATAATTTAGCCCAGGAAATCATTTGTTTAAATTTAAATTATATTCCAAGCTTATTTGCCACACCAAAGACAACTGCATCACACAACAGTTCCCAAAATCTTTTAGTTTATTTGATGGAACAATTACTTTTTGATTTAATATAACTATTTATGTTTAAATGTGGGTGCTTTTTGACTTTTTAGCTCCCTGCTAAAAAGTAAATATTTGACAAAATTCCCATACTTTCACTTAAGTGTAGTTTCTCTGTATTTTCTCTAACTCTACAGTCCAGTAAATTCATGACATATCTTCCAGCTTTACGGATTTCACAAAGGCCTGTGAAATAACAGTAGCATGAAATTGAGTTCTCTTTCAGCTTTTTTATGCGAATCCGATCCTGTCTCATATTTTTAGCCATTCTGTCATTGTATACTTGCATTCAGAGTAAAGCACAGCATAATAAACCCAGACACTGCCAAATGCTTGGCTTATTTTTTGCATGATTGTGCCTGTCAAGCTTAACGATGTATTTGAAATAGTGCACTGCCTGTGTTCTCAAGGACAAAATGATAGTCCATGTTCTCAATAAATGGTATGTGTGATCACTTCCTTTTAAGTGTCTCTGACTTGTTTTGGCCTTTCTGGTTTTAACAAACATAGCTGCTCATTTTGCAGACCCCATGATTTGTCTGGGCGTCAGCCTCAAATTTAGTTTTTGTTCCTTGACTAAGATGATTTTAAAATGGTTTAGAAGTGTTACATCTCTTTGTCTTTATTGTCTTTGTTAACTTTTCTGTCCATCTGACTCATTCCCTCTCTCTCTCTTTTCAGGCCGTGTGTCTTTGACACAGGGAGCTTCATTGTTGGTGGACGGATTGACTCTGGAGGATGAAGGCTGGTTTGAGTGTCGTATCCTTCTGCTGGACAGAACCATGGATGAGTTCAGGAATGGAACATGGACCTTCCTCTCCATCACTGGTTTGAAAAACAGTTTTCAGTTTAGTGATTTGGTCAATGAATGGAGCAATTACCGATCAGCCATTATATTAAAACCACCTGCCTAATATTGTGTGGGTCACCTTAGCTGACCTGTTGAGACATGAACTCCACAAGACCTCTGAAGGTTTGCTGTGGTTTCTGCACAAAGATTCTTTAAGTCCTGTAAGCTGCAAGATGGAGCCTTCATGGATTGGTTTAGTTTGTCCAGCACATCCTGCAGATGCTCAGTCAGATAGAGATCTGGGGAATTTGGAGGCCAAGTCAACACTTTGACCTCTTTGTCAAGTTCCTCAAACCATTCCTGAACTATTTTGGCAATGTGGCAATGTGCGTGATCCTGCTAAAAGAAGCCGCTGCCATTAGGGAATACCGTTGCCATGACAGGAACATGGTCAGCATGGGCACTCTGACCAGTCTGCGCCAATGCAGCCCCATATACAGCAATCGGCAATGCACTGTGTGCACTTTTTCAGCAATTTGTGCTACAGTAGCTCTTCTATGGAAAGGCACCAGATGGGCTAGCCTTCACCACCCACACCGCATTGGGCATCCATGACTTTTCAACAGTTTGCTGGTTGTCCTTCATTGTACAACTTTTGGTAGGTACTGACCACTGCCTACTAGGGACACCCAACGAGACCTACTGTGTTGGTCTAGGCATCTAGGCATCACAATTTTGATCTGGTCGAAGTCGCTCAGATCCTTATGCCCATTTTTTTCTGATTCCAACACATCAAGAACTGTTCACTTGCTGCTTAATATATCCCCCGTCACAGGTGCCACTGTAATGAGATATTCAGTGTTATTCACTTCACCTGTCAGTGGTTTTAATGGTGTGGCTGATTGGTAAGCGTGTGTGTGTAAGGTGTGTAAGGGTGTGTGTGTGTGTGCGTGCGTGCGTGCATGCATGCGTGTGTATAGACCTACATTGTTCCTCCCCTCACTGAACACTTTTTAAACATACCTTACAAGTCAACTAAAGAAATTGTGCCAATATTCAATGAGACACTATATTCAATTTTGAATTTTGAATTTGTCAGAATTGAATATAGTGTCTCATTGAATATTGCCAGAGAATATTGCTCATATTGCTCATAGAATTTGTCAGAGATTTTTATAAAGGCAGAGATCATAATATTTGACCTCTGCCTTTAATAGTAATGCTACTGATCGGAGCCCCCTCACTCATGGTAGTAGCTGCAGTACTACCCTTTCATATTTAAAATGCTATCCAGAGGGTCTGCTACTCATAGACATGAGAAATGTTAGGAATGTTAAAACCACAGGATACAAGAAATGGATGAAGATTGTTATACTATTTTACAAAGATTCTTCAGTGAAGTATTTTAAAGAAATACTGCTGACATGTTACTGCTATTGAAAATGACATCCAGAATAAGACATGTATGTACATAAATTTAGCATTTTTTTCTTAATATACAATTTTGTGATAATATTGTAACCTGAGATTTTGGTATTATCTTGGTGTTAAATTTTTATAAGCCAAGTCCACTAAGTAGTAGCAGTTTATTATCCCTCCATCAGTTTATGGCCACAGGCTGTTGGCCAAATATTATTTGAGTGGTGAACCATTCTCAGCACAGCTGGTAATGGCTTGTGATCTGGGGCCTGAAATGTTTCAGGCACAGTTGCAGAGGTTTTTCTCCTTTGGCGTCACTGTTGTGTTGAGAGTACCCTTCTCAAAAATAATCAATCAATATAGTTGTTTTTGGTCAGAAACTGACCATTGATGAAGTATGACTGACACAAACTGAGCATCAACAGACTCACAGGTTGTATTCTCTAACAGTATACAGCACAGTTGAACTAAAAAGTAGTTGTTTTTATGAAGTGGCCAGTGAGTGTGTATTTATATTTGCATGCATGCATACATATTTGCTCAGTTTTGCATAAATGTTATGAATTATGTGTTAGAATCACATCATTATTTTCTACACAATAACTCTGTCGATTCAAATATTCTAAACTAGACAACACATTTTTTAAAATCATTTTAGTCAATGTTGTAGGTATTTGGCAAAAACAGGAAAATACTGATGGATAAATAATATACTGTAATAGGATTTTTTGTCACGTCATTCAACCAGTCATTTTACAGTCATCTTTGGCTCTGTTAATCTAAAATATCATAATTTTGGATTCATTTATTTCTTGTTTTACAGCTTTCTACTCATTAGTTGTATTTACATAAACTTTTGAGATTGAACAGGACCAGTATATCAGCCATTTTTTCTTTTCTTTTATGAAAAACATTGATTTTAAACGTTTGAACAGTGATATAAATTATTGTGTGGTTACTCTAGGCTTGAGCAGGGATTTCAGGCAGTGAACTGTGGTTTGACTGTTCTTGAGGTTGTTGCATAATCCTGTGTGTTTTGGCACCATACTAACGTTACAGTAACCTTAGATTTTGACACGAGTGACATGAATGTGTGTGGTTGGTATGTGTGTGTGTGTGTGTGTATGTGTGTGTGTGTGTGTGTGTGTGTGTGCGCGCGTGCACCTATAACTACTTTCACATTCACACCTTGTCTCTGTGTCTCTCAGTGCCTTTCACACACATCTGCAAGAGCCTCGCACACACTGTCACCACTCCTTCTTCACAACACTCACACACATTTCACATCTGCTCTGCAGAGAGGATTCCTGTCTGTCAGGCCTGACAAAACTAACACCTCCCTCGACAGCTGATCAGGTTACTGTAATGATCAGATATTTGAGTAAAAGGGAAGCTGTTCTTTCAGAGTTTCTGCCCTTTCCGCATTCTGTCTGCATGCGTAATTGTTTGCAGTTTTTGTTATGTCATTTGTTTGCAGGTCATATGTACTCCCTTTATTCTCTTTATGTGGACACAGACCTGTGGGAAAGCATCTCTGTTTTTTTCTTTTGTTCTTAAGGGGTTTATTCATGTTTAACTGGTGGCTGTGATTACTTAATCACACCTGTACGACCATAAAAAAAAAACACTTCAATAGATGCTATTAAAGTGTGTGTGTATATATATATATATATATATATATATATATACACACACACTTTAATATATATATATATATATGTAAACCTTGTATCTGCTCGTTTGTCTAAAATCTCGTTACATTAACTTACTTTGGAAGTTAAGAACGTTCTCCTGCACCTTTTTTATTGATGTGAGAACAAAAGCATCTTTTTTTCTCCACTGTAGCTCCTCCAGCCTTTATAAAGACGTCCCCTGCCTTTGTGGAGGTCTTACTCGGGGAATCCCTCACCCTCAGCTGCAGTGCTCGTGGAAATCCCAAACCGACTGTCACCTGGAGAAAAGATGACAACAGAGAGGAGAAACTTGAACAGATTCAGGTATTACAGTTAAGTTTACAAAACTAAGCCAGCTGATACAAAAAGTGACAGGATGGTAATAGTGGAAAGGTTCATTTTATAGCTACACGGATTTCAATAAGTTTAAGAAGTGTGGAAGTTATATATGGAAAGAAAGTGGAAATTGCTTAGTTCTCAGTAATTAGCCATTTTCTGTGATCTTATGTTCTGTGATTTATCATCTATCATCAGGATCATATATGTCATTTGATACAGTATTTTTATCTTAGTTTTGGTGCAAAAGACTGATTGAATAGTGACTGAATAATGTCTTTCAACCCTGTTCGTCCTTCCGATCAGGTACTGAATGGGACCTTATCTTTGGCTAAAATTACCAGGGAGATGGCAGGAATGTACAAGTGTCACGTGTCCAACTCTGAAGGAAACCTGACCCACATTACTCAGCTACAGGTCAAAGGTCAGTGACCTTGTCTCATCCTTGTGGATCAAGAAAGCCAGTAATACTAGTGAGCACAATGGGGCCTAACCAAGTTAATTTAGCTCTAGAGGCTTTAGCTATTAACCTAAAGAAACAACGCAATGTGTTGTGTACCTGACTCTGTGACCTGCTTGGAAATCAGTCTGGGTGGCAGGAGGTGTGTCAGAGTTAATTTTAGATCAAAGTCTGCAATTCAGAAGCACAGAGATGCTCTTCACTGAATAAACAGTGCCACCTATTGTTTGTACTGCTAAAACACTACCTGTGGTGGTCGATTTTAGGACCAACAGGTGTTTATTTCATGCAATAAAAACTGCCAAAGTTAAAAGAATAGTTCAGTCTAAAAAACTAATGTTACTGTTCTTGAGCGAAAGTGAATATCCACCAATTGGTATTGTGTAGTTGGTGGTTTCTATTCATTTTAAGCCACGTTAGCATGTTTGATCGAGCTGTTTAATCCATGTCGAGCTGTTTAATCCTGATTAATTTTCAGACTTTTTCTAATCTCTTATTTAAGCTTGTTAGACAAGACTGTGTAATTTACAGTCATTTTAAATACTCCAAATAGGTCCTCCAGTCATCCTCATTTCCCCAGAGGACACCACCATGAATATGTCCCAGGATGCAGTTCTCCAGTGCCAGGCGGATGCATACCCATCTAACCTCACATATGAGTGGTGGAAAGAAGGGCAAAATGTCTATCATGTTGAGTAAGTCCTTAATGCAAGCTGAGGGTATTGGTGCTTAGCTCTTCAACTTTATCAGTATTACATAGAAACAAATACTGTCATATATGGACCAACTTGTGGGCTGATCATAGATGATTATAGATATGTGTTTTCCATAATGTATCATCTTTGAACGGTGAAATTTAGTGCACGATTAGCCGCAATCTGCATCACAATCTGCATGGTGGCTTTAAAAGTGTAAGCAGCTGTTGTCTAGTAATCAGGATGTACAAGCCAGTTGGGGGTTATTTTACTGGCATTTGGACCCATAATTGTTTTCATGGGTCAAAGGGTTTAGACTGAGTTTTTCATTTTATTATTAGATAATTGAGTCACATTGATCCAAATATATATATATTCTTTTTTTTGCATTTTGATTTTGTGTAATATGCAGTAATCATATTGTAAGTCACTTTGGATAAAAGCGTATGCCAAATGAATGTAATGTAAGGAAATGAAATAAGATGCTGTCATGTGTAAAAATATGCCCTTTGTAAGACACACCCATGCTTGCCCTTAACTCTGTGTGCGTATATTTATAGATCTCTAAGGTCTCGGGTAAAGATCCTAGTGGATGGGACACTCCTCATTCCTGGACTGATACCAGAAGACTCTGGGAACTACACCTGTGTACCCACTAACGGGCTTTTGGTTCCGCCTTCTGCTTCAGCCTACCTCAAAGTGAAACGTAAGTGTGGTCCACTGCATCAAAAAGTTCAAAAAAGGATATTCATTTGTTGATGTGCAATTAGCGGCTCTGTACTACAATGCAGTATCCTGTATATATTAATGTAGTGATTCTTGTTTTTTGTATTCCTTCCACTCTCTTTCTCAGATCCTGCACGGGTGGTGCGGATGCCCAGAGAAACTTACCTCCCGGTGGGTATGGGGGGAACAATCGCGTGTCCGGTCCAAGCTGAACCTCCCATGCTGTATGTCAACTGGACGAAAGATGGAGACTCTCTCAACTTGGACCAGGTACTGAGGAAAGACCCAGGAATCTCTTCAGTCTAGTTAACTTTTGGGTCATTCTGGATCAGCTCACCTAGGCTTTTTAGTTATGAATTTTCAATGTTTATTGGAATTTTAGTGTTTGTATAATGTTCTTTATTACTAAGTTTAATTGTATACAGAACAACAAAACTGAGGAGAATAATTATATTTCACTCTAAGAATAATATTTTACTTAAATCCTACTAGTTTTATGCTTTTTCTCAAAGTTTTATCAGTTTTATGTTTTATCAGTTTTAAGTCTTCAGTGGGTTAATTTGTTGAAAAATGTGCCTTTTAGGGAAGATTGTGCAATATTTCGTGTTTTATATTTAATTTTAAGTCAAGTGGTCATTATTATTGTCAAAATTCATCTGTTCAGGTTTTATGCGGTGTTCATAGATTTCTAGCACATCAGTGAATTGAATGCATTTGAAGCTATGCCATGGGTGTAAAATGACAAATCTATTTGGTAGACCTTTTGTCCCTGTATTTTCTCAAAACGGGCAAATCCTATTTGTTTCAACTTTCCTGATGGTATTTATTAGCACAGAACTAGCTGATTTCCAGTGAAGTATTATTCTTGTTTACTTTATGCTCTGTTAATACTTCATCTTAGTTCAATCATTCAGTAAGCCGTAAACTCAATATTTAATATGGAGTTTAGAGTCAGAAAGGATAAGAGTACATGGAGCACAGCTTTGAACTTTGCAAGGTTGCAGGAATTTAATTGATGGATAGAGCCAGGGTGAGTTATTGTGAAATAACCCTTTATTGTGTGAATTTGACTAAAGTTAAGTTTAATTTGTCTGTCTTGATTGGTTAGTACCCAGGTTGGATGGTTAATTCAGAAGGTTCCGTGTTCATAGCCACAGCCAATGATGATGCAGTAGGCATGTACACCTGCACAGCCTACAACAGCTACGGGACTATGGGCCAGTCTGACCCCACCCAAGTGATCCTGGAGGTTTGGATTAATAATTATTTAAATTATTCATTGTGCCACTTCTTTGCTCTGTGATTATAGCGCCTTTCAACTATGAATTATTGTGCAGAGAACCAGATCCGTATGTTCTCAAATAAAATGGAGAGGCTGTGCACTAGTTACACTAGTTACACTAGTTTTACCATCTTTATCTATGGTAAAATCAATGCCTGTGATGGCTTATTGTAAAATAAATCACAGAAATAAGGACTGTCAAATAATTAAAATGACTAATCACAATTTTTTGTAGTTAACCGTGATTAATCATATTTGTCTTACTGATTAAAATTTGGTCCTAAAGAAAGACTTTCTTCTGTTTTAAAAGCAGTGCATTTTGTTATAGATATAGATATGAGTTTCAAAATGTGAACACAGGGTTCACATAAACCTGAGCATGAAAATCTCATGATTTCTGCAGAGTTTGCACAGAAATCACAGAAACTGCACAGTTAATGATTTTTTGCCTCAGTCCAATGAGAGCAACAGAGGCTGCTTGAATGTATATATCGTATATATTATACATAATGTATATTATATACATCACGTATACAATGAGAGTTATGTAATTTGTATCATATATACAGTCAGTGGTTATAGTTCCTTCACAACAAGCTAGCAACAACAAATCTTCCAATTTGTTGTTCCTAGTTTGCTGCTTGTTGCTTTATCTTTAGATGTCCAGTAAGCTGTGTCCAGTGTAGTTTGAAGTTTTTCTGATATTGCTGGCATAAACAGTGCATTTTTGTTTGTAAATTATACTTCAGGCTCAGTGTTCTTTGGTTTTTAAAAAGTGATTTTGGTAATTTAACGCATTACTAATGAGCTAACTTTGACACCGCTATAAATAAATAAATACAGTATGATAAAATACACCTATGTTCAATAAATAATATTTAAAAAATCAAATAATATTACCCTGCCTCTTTCATAGGATCCACCCTCTTTTCGAGTATCCCCAAGGGCTGAGTACCTGCAAGAAGTGGGTAGAGAGCTGATAATCCCCTGCCAAGCCCATGGAGACCCATCTCCTAATATCACTTGGACCAAAGTAAGCACTCCATCTCTCAAGAATGAAGAAGTAACCATGAAAATCACAAAAACATGCTTAAAATTTGGAAAAGCCCTTTCTTCTTTTATGGATATTCAGCGCATTGTTGCGATACATCTGTGTGACTCTCAGAATCAACATATGATTTATGGCCTTTTGTTCCAGGTTGGTTCTGCCCCTCGCTCTCCATTTACTGTGTTGTCCAATGGTTCTTTGGTTCTGCATCCTCTCAGCAAAGACCACCAGGGGGCATGGGAGTGTCATGCCACCAACCGTGTGGCCACAGTCCGCACAGGCACTATGGTCTTGGTGCTGGGTGAGTGAAGAATGCATTTTGTCAATATCTTCCCAAAAGGCTTATTAAGCACATTTATTAACAATATCCCCCACAGTCAAACCATAGGTGTTCTGTGTTTTGTGTCTATTCTGACACAGACGAAAAGATATAAACATTTATGTGTCTTCATGTACTGTCTGTTCACTCCCTTTCTGGTAGGCACGAGTCCCCATGCTGTGACGGCAGTCTCTGTTGATCCAGGGATGAACCATGCCAATGTATCCTGGGAACCTGGCTTTGATGGAGGATATACACAGAAGTTCACTGTCTGGTCAGTGGCCTCATTTGGTCTTCGAGGAATGCCCAACCCCGGTCCTTGAGACCATTTCAGTTCTGTAAAGTTCCAGACCCAATCTAACACACCTTATCCAGTTAAAGAAGACCTTCAAGGGGAGCCTCTGAATATTTGAACCCAGTGTTTTGGAACTAAACATTTATTTAAAGTTAAAGTTTAAATTCTCATCTTAATCTGTGGCATGAAACTTCTTGGTTCCCACCCGACTCTTGCTGACAAACAGATTGTTTAATCTATTTAGGTTTGTTGACATTTAGCTGCTTTTTCTCAGGGTGAAGCCCACCACGAGAGGAAAGCATGAGTGGGCTTCCCTCCCCGTGCCCACATCTAAATCCAGTATCCTTGTCACGGGTCTCCAAGCTTCCACCAGTTACCAGTTCAGTGTTCTGCCCCAGAACAAGCTGGGATCTGGTCCCTTCAGTGAGATCGTCACTGTGAGGACATTCGGTCAGTACAAGCATGATCAAGTTCCCTTCATATTTAGACCACATGAAGTATGTTTCTGAAATGAGTTGTTAGGATCTTTACGTGACTTTGTGGTTTGTGGTCTCTTCTGTTTATTGTATTTAGCTCCACCAACAGATCCCCCCACCGTAGAAACTACCGTAGCAACAATACCTCCTCCCACTTCATTGTCAATCAATCGCACAGCGGTGGGAGTGCTGCTGCAATGGTCTCCACCCCCTGTTGAGTCACAGCCAATCACAGCATTTGTACTCCAGGCAAGGCAGGAAAAGGGCGAGTGGGTTACACTTGATGGAGCAATCAGTGTCAATGTTACAGAAATGATTGTGCAGGGACTGATAAGGGTAAGCCTTTCTACGTATTTCTAAAATGTTTTGTATGAAACTTGGATGCAGAAGAAATGGGGCATATATATCTCAGACTTTTGCACAGTACTATGAATTTACTTTGTTGCTAAATGTCTTGATCATAGGATTCCAACTATGAACTGCGACTGCTGTCACGCAGAGATAAAATAATCGGTGACCCCAGTGAATCTGTCAGTTTCTCCACTAAAGGTTAGTGTACATCACAGACTTTTTCGGTGTAAGGTGGAACCAACAAAAATTACACCTTTACACCTTAATCGTAATCGCAGCCTTATTGTTGAAGTATAAGCATGTGGTCTGCAGGCATGGAGATGTACCCAGCTCCACCCAGCTTGCTGGCTTTTGTTCCTGAGCCCCTGCTGGCGGGTGTAATTGGAGGTGTGTGTTTCCTGTTCGTGGCAATCATCCTTTCACTGGTGACAGCTTGTGTCATGAGCCACAGGAGGGAGCGGCGCCGCAGAAAGAGACGAGATGGTAAAGCCAACTCAGGGGCAGCACACACTGGCATAACTCATACCAGGACATCATCAGATCCAGAAAAAAATATATATTTATGCTTCTCCGTGCTTTCATAAAATTATTTTAAAAGATTACCTCTTAACTTTCTACTCAAGGTTTCCTTATGATTTTTAAGTATGTAATCAGCAAACTGATTTGCCAAAAATTCATGCTTACATGTTTTGTTAGATTGTTTGTTAAGACAACTTGTCGAAGATAATAAAAGGCAACACAATAATTCATACAATATTAACAGTCATTGATGTGTTTGCATCTCAGACTTTAGCATGAATTCTACAGGGTTAATGTTTGCCTGCCACTGGCAGCACATGTAATGCATGTAGCATTTATTTTAGTTGAGCTTGTTTCTGTCATCTCATTGTTTGATTGTTTGGCCCATTCTATGTGTGGCATGATGTAAACTCTGCATCCTCCCCCACCGTTTCAGATATCCCTTCTGCCTTCCAGAAGAACCCATCTCCACAGTAAGTCTCCATCAGTACTCTGCATGCATCAACCTCAAAATTCCATCTTTCTATCTTTAACAGTTTATATTTCAATTTAACAGGATATGAAATGTCTCTTACATACTTACATATGGCTTTCATCTATTATATTCTAATAATGTATAATTTTTTGCCATTTTTCCATCATATATGCTTTTAATTATTTTCTCTTGCAAAAAAAATTGTCTTTTAACCCTGCCAGTAGTTATGGATCTGTTTTCAGTATTGCATGCAATAACACCTTTGCTCATGCTAGATACTGTGGTTTTATTGCTAGTGCAAGGTCTCAGTGTTCTATGGATTTAAGGGTTTAGCGATGTGAGTGTATGTAATGTCACAGGCCGTTTTACGTAATATTCTCTTGTTCTGCCATGCCATGTGTATAGCATTTTCAAACTGTTATGCCTCATGTTATGTTGCATTTGTGATAAATAAATTGTAACCATACATGTTTATTTCCAAAGACACAAATACCAATATAGTTTGTTATGAATTTGACATTGTTCCCTTGCTTTCAGAGCTCGCTCGCCTGCTGACAGCCCCGACAGCATGCTGAAGATGAAGCTGTGCCCTCCCCTTAACTTGTTTCCCAACTCCTCTTCCTCTGATCGTTCAGATCGCTCCTCCTTTGACAAGGGCAGCCGCAGTGAGTACCAAGACCAAAAGAAGCAGCTCCTCTCTTCGTCCTCTCCACCACCACGCTACACTCTCTTTGAAAGCCATCTTGGCGGCTCGCCATCCCAGACATCTGCCATAGAATCCATATCCAGAGGCCCTGATGGACGCTTCATTGTCCAGCCATACCCAGAGGGTTCCACACCAATGCATATTAAAAAGCACCTTAAAAAGGAATTCCCCCAGTCCCCTGGCAAGAGCAATGGTGGAGGGAGCAACAGAGGTTCTTTCAGAGACTCCCCCAAATCCAGCACAGGTAGTTCAGCAAAGGATGCCAAACCAGAGCCACCTCCAGGACTGGCTATGGAGTCTGCTGATCCCGAGAGGCCTCCCCACTCCCCAGGCAGAGTAAAGGCAATGGCCAGAAATTTTTCCCGCCACGGCTGCTTTTACTCAGACGATGAGCAGGGCTGCTCTGAGGCTCTTCTAGAGAGGCCAAGCTTCTACTCAGACTGCAGTGAGAACAGAACTCGTGACTCGCTGAAGAAATACTGCCTCCTTAGTAATCGAGAAGATATCTTCCCCAGCCTGACCAAGAGAGCTCGTACGCTGGAGAGGGAAAGACTGCTGCACCAGGCTGGTTACCAGTCTATGGACAAAGAGAGCCATCTAAGTGAACCCAGCACCATGGTTTCTCAGTTAGGAAGTGAACAAGAGAGGGACAACCTCAGCAAGTGTCTGAAGCTTGTGAAGGAGCGAGAGGAGATGGAGAAAGAGCTGGAGACCTACACCACTAGCCGCAGGTTGCAGGAGCGAGAAAAAGAGCAGAGGCGTGCCAAATCAGCCAGCCCTCTGAGAAGATGGGCAGGGGCTGAGTCGGAGGATCCCGTTTGGAAACCTCAGGACATCCAGCTCCGGCAAAAAAGCCAGAGACCTAGTAGCCTAGCCCAGCGGGTTTCAGACTATCGAAGGGGCTGTTATTTTGGCAGCACCAGCAGTCCCATGGATAAAATACTCCCCTCCTCCTCCTCCTCTTACATGCAGTGGGATATCAGCCCTGTGACCTCACCTACCAGCCAGGTGCCTATGCAGAGCCTCTCAGAGGGAAACACGCCCCAAACCCAACCAGACACACCTCAGCGAGGGCTGGTGTCTATAGAGGACTCATTACCAGAAGACTTATCACATTCCCCAGTCACACAGTACACTGCCGTTTCACTCCTTTCTCTCAGGAGGAACAGTCCTTCACTCTGTGGGTCCAACTTGAGTAAGGCACGGGTCAGATCCCCAGAGAGACCTACTGAGAGGGAGCAGGAGCTTTCCTGCTCAGGAGCTCTGGCCGATGAAGGTTGGAGGCAGGACAGGGAAATAGAAACTAAAGCAGATGTCTCCAGGTCGATATGTCTTGCTCCCTGTAGTCCTCAGCCATCTGAGATGGTATTTGAGAGAATGCAACTCTCCATAGCAGAAAGAGAAAGAGCAACAAGCCCTCATTGTCATTTTTCCAAACTTAGCCCTCGCACAGAGGAAACGAACTTTAATCATAGAGGAAGGCTGAGCCACAGTCCCTCTGGTTGCTCAACCCTTCCCTATGACCATCAGAAAACAGGAGCCAAAGTAAAAGAGCAAGGGAGTGAAAACAAGACTGGAAATGAGCTCAGCTTATCATGTTTACAACCTGAAAGAGAGAAGGAGGGTGTCAGGGCCCGCTCACGCAAGAGTGACAAATGTGTCTTCAGTGATAGTCCAAGCCGCGTTTCTCCTCTGACACTTGAAAATGAGGGTGAAAGTGATCAGTCTACTTTCTCAGTTGCCAGAATGTCGGAATCAATGAAGGCCAAGATTGTGCCCCAGCCTGCAAGGGTGTCTCCCCTGCAAACTAGCACTATCCTGGAGTACTTGAGCCTGCCAGGCTTCATTGAAATGAGTGTAGATGAGCCTCCTGAGGAGAGTAATACAGCCGAATCAATCTGTCCCAGCACTGAGCAAGAAAATGTGACTCTCTTGAGAGGTGAGCCTGATGTGGTTCCAAAGAACTGGGAAAGTCATGATCAGGACCACTCAGAGGTTAATGACAGTCATCAAAGCAGAGTTTCAGTGAACATCAAAACCACAGATATTCCTGTAGGACATTACAAAGCTGAAAATGTGCATAATTCTAAACCCTGTCCTGAACTAGCATACAGAGATGCAAATATACGAACAGAGTCATCAGAGACAAATAGTAGAGCAGCACAAATTCATGAAAGAACTAATTTTCAGCCACTGTTGTCTCAAAAAAGTCCAGGTTCTAATGAACAACAATCCATCCAGATGAACCAAGCACAGACCCTGGTGAGTAGTGCGAAAAGTGTGACAACAGTAGTCTCTAATAGTCCCCATCAAGGAAGAAGTATAGCAGAATTTTCATCAGAACAATCTTCAAGATCTCATGTTCAGGATAACAGGACTAACAAAATAACCTCACGGATCTCTCAAGCTCCCATGCCTTTTATGAAGAAGTCAATCAGCACTGGGCCATGTAGAACTCTTTCGGGAATGGGGCAGCCCCGTCCATTCCTTAAGAAATCCATTAGTTTAGGCTCTCAGAGGTGGGAGCATTACGAAAGCCCCCGGACTTATGTGTCCGAGACCTGTTATAGAGATGAATTCCCCCATCCAGATGTGAGAGTCAAGTCCTACAGTTTGGGTCGCACACCTACAAGTTCTTACTCTAGGCCTGGTCCCTCATGGCTAGGAGCTATGCCCTTTCATGCCCCTAGTAGTTATAGAATGGAGAGACTACCTTACAGTGAACAACAATACGTGACCCCTTCTTACATCTCACATGCCCATGGCCCCCCAGTCCTAGATCTCCCAAAACTCGGTGAACCTCACAGACATGAGTCAGATCCACGTCGTCAGGCCACAGTCTTTCCAGAGTCCTCCAGATGCCCTTTGTCATATCGAGAGACCCTAAGGTCAATCCAACATAAGTATGTGCCTCAGGATCTTCCTCGACCCTTTGTCCCAACAAGACCAATGTTAAGGGGGGACTATATTCGTCCTGTAGATTCTAGAAGGGGTACTCAAAGGCCATTCTTGCCTAGGGGCTACAGCTGGCCCTCGCCATATCAAGCAGCTTTTCCTCCTCGGGAGCAGGAGGTTCATGTAGAGTTTTATAGGGGGGCAGGCATGGGAAAAGGCAGCACAGATGTAGACAACAGGGACAGTAGAGCAGAGGGTGGTAGAGCAAGTTATGCCAGTCAGAGCAGTGGCAGGGGGAGTGTGGGACCGTACGGGCATCTCCGCCAGTCTGTCTCTATCACTCCCACCTTACTCAGCTCTCCAGAGACCACCGAGGAGAACGAGAGGTACAAGACAGAATTGGACCTGCGAGAGCAGAGATCAAAAAGGTGAAGCTGATGCACATCTCACAGGGGTCATCTCATCACAGATTGACATGATTTTGTTTAATTTTCATTCCTTCTCATTGAAACTCGTAATTTTGCTCCACATGTTATATGCATATCTCATTGTGTGTTACACATCTGTGTTTAGAAGGAATACATCAGTAGATGAGAGTTATGAGTGGGATGCTGCAGAGTGCCCAATGGGTCTTGACCTCCTGGAGGCCATGAAGATGGAAAGAGTGGGTGTGGGGAGAAACAGGGAGCTTAGGCAAGATCGGCCCCGCTCCACAACTGGCCTCCAGGACCTGCAGGAGAAAGGTGAGAGTCTGAGTGACCCTCAGCTTCCTGACTGTATTTACACTGCAACCCCCCATACACTGGGGCAAATGTGACCTCCTCTGACCTACAACCTACCCTCTCTTCTCCTCTACTCTCCTCTTAGGCCCGTACACCTCTATCAGTCTTCTCCCAGTCTCCCATCCTCCACGACAGTATGGTCGCTCACTTAGTGAGGCACGCTTCAATGCTTTGAGGCAGGAGTTCCATGAGTACCGCAGAGCCCAGGAATCCTCCTCCCAAGACCCCTGCCTTCCCCCCGACCCTGACTCCGATTCAGGTTCTGCCCTGTTCTGAGAGCCCCACCTCGGTCCGTTACCTTCCGCTCCTCTTTAATCACTGACCATTAAGGCAGCTGTTTGGTGAAAAATCTAATTTACATCTAGATTGTACATCTACATCATTTACATCTAATCTAGTTTTCCCCTCATGCTAAATGCAGTCAATTATTCAAGACTGAATCTGTCTTATTTAGTTCGGCACTTTAGCTACAAGGCTAATGTACCACAGCTGTGCACCAGTGTTTATTTCCAACTAGAAACCCTTTCTATCAAATTTAGTTCTAACCCCCTTTACTCAGTTAAACAAGAAGTAACTTTTTTGGAGCAATAGATATTTGCTGGATTGAAAGAAGGTCTGTGTTCACAGCATCTCATCTTTCGACATTTTATTTAGTGTTACTAACACAGCATGTCACTTTGTTTTACAGTGGTCTGTAGTACAGTTTTGAAAACAGCCTCCACCGCATTTTAAGCAAATGCAGCATTATGTCGTTGGTCAATTTGTATGTCAGTCAAATGGTCATTTTCTGTATGTGGTTCACAAAAGTCCTGGTGATAGTCAAAATATGGACTGCATTGTATTGTTAAGTAATCTCCATTAGACTTTCTTATGTGGTTACTGACAGTATGACATACTGATGCATGATGTTTTAGCTATTCAACATACTTTTGTCCATTTTTATGGATAATAGAAATGTTATACTTGTCAACGTTATACAGTGACAGAAACCTCATAAGCAAGTCTATTCAAGTTTACCTAACAACACAGCATGGTTGGAAGCAAGTGTGAGATGCTATCATGTGTGCCTAATTTACTTATTACTTATTAGCCTCATTAGTGTCATTAGCTCCAGTGCTAAACTAAATAAAGAAACTTCAAACACAAAATGTCTTTCACTGACTGCATCTGAGGCATAGACAAAATTGTATAAATTAGATTTTTGCCAAACTATGGCCTTAATGACCATTAATGTTTGAAATGTAGTGGGCATTTGTGTGCATTAATATTGTGAGTATAGTGGCAGCTGGCTGTTTTGTGAATATTTGAGTGGTTTTGCAGCCTGATGTGTGCTGATAACACCACCCTGTTGAGATTTCATTTGTTTATTGTTTGTGCAAATCATGCTGTTGAAGAATTGAACTGAAAGTGAACTTTCTGATCTTTTGCCTTTCAGAACCTCCAAAGGAAGGAGACAAATAGCTTTTAGGTACAGTCCTGTCCTGATTGGGTATTCTGATTCTCAAAACCTCGATACTTTGCCACATATTCATCTAATGCTTGGACCTTAAAAGGAACCTTTTGATGATGCTAATGGTGCATCAAAATTTCAAAAATGTCTTTCTAATTAGGTTTATTATGGGGGAAAACATATTAGATTAGCTAATGCTCAGGTGCATTATACTTTTTGTCATGCTGGATACTGGATTTGCAATACAGCAATGTCCAGAATGCATACTGTGTCAGTGCAGTTTACCAAAAACATTCAAAATAATGTATTGGTGCGCATCTTTTCTTTTTGATGCATTTTTCACTGTGAGACTCATCGAAAAGCCTTGAAGAAGAACTTGTTAGCGAGGAGGTTTTTGTCACTACCACTGCATTGCCTAAACCAAAATGCCACTGAAACCACAGTGGCTGTACAACATGAAAGTGTGCTTGGACAATCAAGTTTTATGGCCTAAAATATGAAATTTGCCATTGTTAGGGTGAACAAGGTAAGCTTTAAAATGGTTTAAAACAAATACCTGGAAGCTAACCATCTATTTTACCTTGATTGTTTCATTCTCAAAAGCTTTTAGTCCACTCTACTGTAATATTATCTGTATTTTATAGGCTTTTGCAGATGGAATTGCTAAAAGAGTAAGGTGGTTTTTAAAAAAAAGCTCCATATTGTTTAGCAGTTATTGGGCAGTAACAATATCCTCATTAACACTCCTCTTCCTTTGCTTTAGAATTACTATATGGAACAAAAGGAATAAGCTATTGAGGCAGGTTGCCTTATTAAATTTGTTAAAAATTTTATTTCTGTGACAAGAGACCATTATGGACCGTAATGTTTTTCTTTTATAGGGACACACTTTGCAGATTAAGATAAAGGACTAAGAGATTTTGCTTAACAAAAGTTT
Source organism: Brycinus macrolepidotus (assembly GCA_037974445.1). Classification (NCBI taxonomy): domain Eukaryota; kingdom Metazoa; phylum Chordata; class Actinopteri; order Characiformes; family Alestidae; genus Brycinus; species Brycinus macrolepidotus. The sequence goes on along the minus strand of JBBPCZ010000017.1, from coordinate 8,717,835 downwards.
TTACTGTCATTTATTTAAACAGTCTTTAAAAATCTGGAGCTTTAAAACCCCAATAAGGATAGGATACTTCCACCACCTCAAACTATTCAAAGACCAAATGCATTGCAAACAGGCAGTACTGTGCAAGTTTGGATATGTAAAGCTATTTATTTGGGCTCTGAAAAACCACTTACATTAATGAATTAATGCAAATAAACAATACACTGTGACATGATGTGCAAGTGTGTTAGCTTAACCATTTTCTAAACTCACCTCATGGATTTACAGTTAACATCCAAAGTACCATCCATAGTTTATCTCATCAGGAATTAAGGAACCAAACTTGTGTTCTTCTAACTGTATTTTCCAAACTAACATACTAAAATCAGTACTGTTTATGTATTTATTCTAATGTAATGTAGAGCAAAAGACTAATTTCTCCGCAGATAAGTAGATATAAAAGTTTTTGGTGCCTAAGACAGTTGCACAGTACTGTACTTTTTGCACGTTTTGGGTCTGTTAGTGGCAGTAATTCCTAAATTAGGCTTTCAGAAAGGATTTAAAAACACTTCAGCATTCACTTGTCTAACTGTTGTTAAAAGAAGGTAGTACATTTCATGTTATTTCAGTTTTGCTGCGTTTGAGTACTTGATGTACGCAGCATCAGTCATCAAAGTGGCAGTAACAGGATACAGTTTTATTCAACTTTCACTGTTGTTGCGATAAAGGTTCAAATTTAGAGTAATGTCCTTTATAGAAAGTATATATACCTTGTCATCACCTCAAAGACTTGTTCAGTGCCTGATATGAGTTTGTAAGCAACCTATCTGTAATTGTAACTGAAGTCTCATTGCTCAGTAAGCCACAGTTTACTTGTATAGTTTATTATGATGAACTGAATCTGAACACTGTTGGACACTGGTGTAAATTAGCAGAAATCCGTCACCTGCTTTCTCAAATTTAAAATGTTTTATTTTTACACTGAGAATTCAGTTAGCTTTGATGCATATTTATTTTAAGAGAACTGAGACCATAAGATATAAACCAGTGTTTACATGCAGACCTTCAGGTCAGTGTGAAGGGTGAACTGTGAACAGTCTTCACATTGCTGGTGAAATGTGTGTTGTTGCTTACTGTCAGTCTGCTCTGAGTGTTTTGTATGTACAGTATTTTGTGAATATGTCCTCTTTTTTAAGTTGTTTTTACATGTTTTTTTTTTTTATTTTAGACTTGTAAGAAAGAAATCTGATACTTAAACTAATGTAAATTTTGTAAAAACAAAGATTGTTCACATTTTTTCAAAGATGATTTTCAAGTTTTGTATAAATTGGTCAAAAATATGATGGTTTTGTATCTGTTCTTGTATTTCATTTTTATCAGTGTTGTCGTTATTTTTATATGTTTTTATTAAATAAATTGACTTTATTAAGAACTACATTCTTTTTCTTCAAAAAAATCTCTCATGAAGCTTTATTATAAGTAATAATTCATAGCACCCCAAAACATTTCTTCTACACACCTAAATATTCCACAGATTTGCATCACGGTATAAAACACACACTCACACAAACTGCAGTGTATGTTTATTTTATTTACTCTCTGTATGCCTGCATAGTATCAGGTTCAGGTCAACCTAAAGTTTCAGCGTTTTTAAGCCTTCCACTGCGTTCTTCACAGGACTCACTTTGAGGTCATGCGCATCACATGCTTGACCATGTTTCCGATGCCATCAAAGATGTAGTGGTAGTGGTAATCCGTCTCCCACATGAAGGTCGGAGTGCTGACGACCTTGTTCTTCTCATCCACATGGGCCTCGTAGAAGCAAGAGTTAAGGAAAATCAAAGATCTGTGGCTAAAAAATAGAAACACCATGCAAACCAATGCAGCTTCCTACCTTCCATAGGTTTACCATAATATTATGGTTATCAGTTAACATTATACTGGGTTAATATTAGATAGTAATATTCTGGTTCATGCTTTGATCATGTCTCGTTCTGACTAGTGCAATCTTTTGGGCTTTACAAGAGCTTCAGTAAATCCAGAACCCTGCAGATAGTTCTCACCAATTCAAAGTGTTCACCCCCATCCTTTCAGCCATACTGGTTACCAGTTCAGTACCAAGTTCAAAATCTTGCTTCTCACCTTTAAAGTTCTACATCATGTTGCTCCTAGCGAACTCTGTGAACTCTCGACCTCCCTCTTGTTCTCTCAGGTCTTCTAGTAATAATCTATTCCGTGTTCCACAATTCAGTTCATCATTTTTTTCTTCTCATGCAAAGCAACGTTTATCTCAATATGCTAAATAAATGTAACATTACTATTATTATTATTATTATTATTATTATTATTATTAAGAGCCTGCATCCAGAAACTACAACCTGTTCTTTTACATTCCAGTTTACCACTATAGTCAGCAAGATTCTCTATATTTGTGCCAAGATGCTCCATCATTACCCCTTCATAATAACCCTTCATAACGCATATGCTGCTCCTTGTTCATCCTCTAAGCCGTATGTCAGGATATGTAAGGCTCGCGGATGTTGTGGCGAGCCCCCATGCTCTTGACAGCCTGCACCATGTTGGTGTTTGGCCAGCGACCCCAGCGACTGCTCTCATCCCGCTCATAACCCATGGTGACTTCCAGATTTGGCAAAACCCGGCAGGCCAGCAGAGGAGACATGCTGGACAAACTGTGGGAGGCAAAAAAAAAACAATAAATAGATCAAATTCATGCTCTGGAGGGCTAATATTTCTTGATTTGCTCATGGCTACTAAATTTGACTTGAGATTGCAAAAAATGATATCTTAGCAAGTGAAGTCATCTTAAATCTAGCCCATATATCTAATATTTCTCACTTTAAGAACTGTTGTAAGAATATTATTTAAATTATATTTCAGGCCTGTTTACTTGCTTAAGTCATTTTATCTGGTGAAACTGTTATTCTGATCATTTAAAAAAAGAATGCTTGAAACAAGCAAAATTAACAAAATTACCAGCCAAGAGAATAGAACTGCTCCTCAAAATGCAGAAATAAACTGAATAATCTTACAACAGTTTCATGATGAGAAATATTAGGATATACTGACTAGATTAATGATGCCCAGATATGCAGTGTATGCTGATATGCAGCATTTTCAGTCTCATTCCAGAACTTCAATGTTTTGACTTCATTTACTTTATTCCTTAAAGATTAAAATGGTCTGTCCAGTTACCCAATTGGTTTGCGAGAACGGTGAAATTCCTTCAGCACTCTCTCCACATCGTTGTGAAGTTTGCAGTCTTTTCCATCCTTGTTAAAGCTGGACCTGCCCAGACATCAAATGAAAGAGCTTAAGAAAAGAATCAGATCCAGAGGTGACAGAACAGGCAATAATGCCCCTTGAGGATACAAATATCAAAAACGACTCAGAAGTGCTGACAAGAGAGGCAACTACAATTAACTGAGCTGATCTACATTTTGAGGCTCGGCTACTGGACCTTAACCATGTCAGTGTCTATGACTTTTCCCAAATCAACCAAACTTCAAAAAACTTTAAGGCCAGTGCGAAAATAATCAGTCCAATCTTTGCTCTAAAAGAAAAAACTCAGCCTGGAAAGGAGACTTAGGTAAGACTCGTCTTTTATCTGTTTTTACACCATGGCCTTATCCATACATATGTTTGTCGATCCCAATGCCTGCAAAGAAGCTTAGATTCCCAGGAATAGAGGCCCGAGTGACAAACACAGTTGGATGTGAGAGCAGTCTAATTCTAGAACAAGTAAATTAAAGATGTCGTTGTGTGGGATAAAGTAGGCTTTTGCCAAGTAGGGTAATGGAGTCTTTTTCTGAACCTTCACTCAGCACCTTCTTGACACAAAAGGCTCTTCCTGTGTTCATTTACAACTACTATATTCACAACCGGCCCATGTATTTTGTCTGTTTCTCTATTGTTTCCCATTCTCTCCCATCAAATGTTGTTTACTAATGAATTACTATGTTAAACTGTTTCACAGTTGAATGCTTCATTTGTTAGAAGTATGAAATCTAGTATGAGGTTAACTAGCAAGTTTTGTCTTATTTGAATGTAGCTTGTGTTTTGTTTTGACTGATTTTAATCTGTTTTCAAGCATGATTGTTCTTTTTCCCTTCTTAACACCCATCTATCTCTCTTTCTCACAAGTTCTTGACGATGCCGTGGCCTCCAGGGAAGATGACGGCATCAAAGCTGTTGACATCCAGTCTGGAAAGGTCCTGCATCTGCATCATGCCCTGACCGTGGCTGAAGCGGGCAGACTCCACCATCATGTTTCTGCAACACAACCCATGAGACAGCAGTCAGCAGTTAAATCACATTTCATTGAGCTGCCAAGTGCTACCAAAGCAGCAGAATCCCTCTCGATCTTCAAGAACCTCTTGAAGACTCATCTATTCAGAGAGCACCTCGTCTCCTGATACACTATCTATCCTAAATCATATTTGCTCTTCTATCTGAATAAGCTTACATCTTCTTGCACTACTCCCTACTTAAAGATTTTAGCATTTAGAACTCTCCTCTGGTTCTCGCTCTGTCCTGACGCTTGAGTGTTTCATCAAATTGTAAGCTGCTTTGGATAAAAGTGTCTGCCAAATGAATGTAATGTAATTTTCAGATGTTGTCCTCCTAGTACAACTGTTTAGAGAAAAACTTCTCACAGTCATCTAAAATCATGATGCTGACAGAAGCAACAGATTTTAAAATTGCATGCGTTTACACCAAAAGGCAAGATTTGTACAGTGAAGGGCAGGAGACAAACCATCAGAACTGATGTACCTGTTCTCTCCAGAGGAGGGCTGCATCTTCATGTGGTCCATGACATGCATCTGCTGCTGGTTGGGAGCGAAGATCTGAAAGCGTGCACCATTACGGCTCAAGTGATACATGGTGCTTCAAAGAAAAATAATAACCGTGGGTTACACAGTGAACTTGATTGCACTGTACTTACTGTTTTGTATTTCTATCAATGCTGTTCAATCTGTAGAAATACATTTTCACCCACGATGCATGTAGTGCTGTATATTTACACCACTAATCATAGAGCGTACTTACTAAGCAGCCTCATGAACATCAGTTCCATCCCACCAGCCACAGCCAGAGAACACCTACCCAGGAAAGATTACAGTTACAGTAGATTAAAGATTACAGATCTGCCCTATCGTACTACTCACAAGCTTTAGGATGCAGGCTGTTTGCTGCATACACACAACTACTTGTAGTTTCTGTGGTTTAGTTATTTGTGTCACCTGCCACCAACACTTATCCGGCTAGAAAACTTACCACAGCAATATTGGTGTTCCCCCAGTTCCCCCAGTCTCCCTGGTGCATCAGGCAAGCGGGCTGGCGGCTCAGCACAGCTGCAGCTTGCTTTAAGAGTAGAGATCTTGATGCCAACATATTCAGGTTCTCTGGCTCAGAGCACACAGGTCAGTCCAAAGAGCAGTGGGACGGTCAACCCAACAAAGTCCTGCAGACAGACGTAGCCCTCTTCCACTCGAGCCGAGGTGGAAGTCTTTTATACCAACTCTGCATCTGCAGAGACGTCACTTCCTAAGCTTAAATTCTGAGAAGATAAGATTCTTTGTGGGAGCAAACCTTTTTCCTTTCTTCATCACCTCTCTAATAATACCTGCTCCATTATCTTATTACCTTAAGTCATTTGGCCACTGGCACCCACATCACAAGCGCCGAGATAAGAGAGTGGCCGTGAACCGTTTTCACCCCTGAGCTGGACGTGACAGTTTGAACTGTCCGGCATCCTGGACATCAGGGTCATCCTACGGACAATCCTATAGGCTCTTTAGCTACAACAAGCTGTTTGGGGTTTCAGGGAATTGTAAATGAAGGACTGCTGCCTCACCCTGACTCTTACACCCTGGCTTTAAGGACACTCGTAAAGCAGTAATTGGATAATGTAGTAATGTAGTAGCGTACCCTTGTTTCATCTTGAAATGTGTGCCAATAGGAAAATTATAGGCAAAGGATTCCTCATAAATATACACATCATAATGGTAGTATGTACATAATGCCTTATCTTTCAATTAAAAAGGATGCCACAATATATAAAGCAGCCAAAACTGAAACAGTTTTCATTAACTATGGAGTGAAATGGCCCAGACACAACACAAGCAAAATCTGTGAAGGAATGTCTGAGTGTTGGAATGTGAGTGATAGCTGTCCTCTAAAGCCCATTACTTAAATAAGGCTCTTAGTTGCAGTAATGCCATGTGTTGTCTACTGGCTCTGTGGGCACTGATCCAAGAGACCAAGATATTCTGGATGGAGTATATGTTCTTGAACTTAGGCCAGTTTTCATTTAAACAGGTACATTTTAAATAAATAATAAGGCAACGTGTAGACAACCTTTAACCATGCCAAAATGTTATCAAGGTTTTTTTTTTGTTTTTTTTAAATCACAGGTGTGTTGTTTCCAAGAAACTGCTAACAGCTAAAAAAAAATTCAGATTCATTGGTGACAACATAAAAACCTGTAATGAATGTAACACATTTCTACAAACCTGCAATTTTTAATTAAGTCTGCCATTTCTCTTTTGGAAGACTATTTCTTTAGGTGACCACTACGCACCACTGCTGTAGAGGTCAGTGAGTTGTTACGAGAGACTGAATGGTCACTCTGGCTCAAGTGTCCTACAGGCTCTTAGGCCTTGTCCACTCTAAGTTACGGCAGGTCCACTTTAGGAGCCTGACCAGCTTAGCTCATGTCTGGCTTGGGCATTTGGCTGCCTCTATGGAAAGGATCTTATGTGGTTTATTAGAGAGGGAAAACATATGGTCAACACTATGAATTAGAAGTGATAACCATTCATTTGCATCTCATTTATTTCCACAGTTGTTAAACATTGGACTGATCAAATCCACATTCAAGTCTTTAATCGTAATGAGTGACTCTCCAGGTTTCTGATACTGAGCCAGGTTGGAGTGTGCAAGTGCACTTCTTTTCCACATCCACGTGAAAGTGTGTGCGAATTTCCCCTCTACAGCAAAAAAGTTGCTGTATGCAAATTTAAATTCAGGAGTGTCCATTTACAGGTTATAGATTAAATGATTTATAGCTTACAGATTACATAGCCAGACCACTCTTAAGGCAGTCTTGCTCACTGTCCAGGACATAAGACGACGTTCCAGGCTCACTGCGAATTTTGTAATTAAAAGTCTGTCAAAACATAAGTCCGTCAGTGTGGCCTCCTGCTGTATTTAGGTGTCTTAAAGCCTTAATAAACTGGATTTAGCAGCTAAGATGGCATGGGTTATTTACTATGGCTTACATGGTATAGAAAAAACAAACCACAGTCCACTCACAAACCAGTGTCCCCTCACATCTAAGGCTGCAAAATAGAAGTGATTTCAAACTTCAACACTAAAAATGTCATCAGCGGAAACCGCTGAACACTGAATGATGGCACAGTACAGGTGATCACACTTCATAAAAAGAGGTCATGTTTCTTTAAAAATGCTGCAGAATCTTTACTGTAACTTTGCTAGGTGTTGACCACTCTCCTGAGTCGTGTTTTGTGCACATCTTGAGCTCGTTTCTGCCGTTCCGTCATGCCGCTGCGGGAGCTATGCCTGATGGCTGGGAGAATCACCTTTTCTCTCACACAGGCCTGGCTGGGCTGTCTACAACAATGGAATAATAACATTACAAATGGAAGACAATCACAGTTTTTACATTACATTTAAGAGATGCAAAAAAGTCAACCTACTGTATTTTTGGCAAGTGATTAGGAGGTAGTTTTGGAAAGTGCTCTGATTCTCCACTTCTGGAAGCAAGAAATTAATAAGAGTGTTAGCAGGACATTTGTCTTCAGGTGATATGCAGAAATATCATATAGTAATGGAGCTGATCAGGAAAAGAAGGGAGAAAATACCTGGTGCTATCAGAGAGGTATGCTTTTGTTAGATTGTAGACTTCAGGTGACATTTTCTTTTTGTTCAAGACAATGTCTCTGAGGATAGCCTTCACTTGCAACAGCTGAAAAAATACACAAATATGATCTTGATACACAGTATGATCATACGCTGTATGATCCTCAAATGGCCATTCTTACTTCTACTTCATTATTTCGCAAATCATTTGCGGCTCAATGTGGTCATTTACTACAGATAGTAAATCTGAGGCAAATTTAGTCTGACACATGGCGCAACATAAGGAAGCTATAGTCTCCATACTAGAGATGGGCATTTTAAGCAAAAATGCTGTTTCATATTCACATTCTTCGAAGATGCAAAGACGAGTTACTACTGCCAGGTGGTACTGGCAGGATAACTACATTAAACAACAGGGATGGGAGCTATACTATATGTATACGGGGCAGCTGGTTAGGGAGTTGGCCCTGTGATTAGAAGGTCGTGGGTTCGAATCCCCGGACTGCTAGTGGAACCTCTGAGGTACCCTTGAGCACCGTCCCCACACACTGCTCCCTGGGTGCTGTGTTCCTGGCTGCCCGCTGCTTCACTTGGTGAATGGGTTAAATGCAGAGAAGAATTTCGTGCTGTTCACACGGTGTGCTGTGGTGTGTTCACGTATGACAAAAAATTTTACACTTTACACAATTTTTAGTAGTAACCGCTGAGTGCAGCTTGTTGACGTTCCTATGTTCATCAGCTTTACCATGTGCAAGAAGCATAGCAAAGACGTTGCCATCTTCGCTGCACAGTGTTGGTGCTGATTAGGATTTTGGGACAGTTTCCATATTTACTCTTTAGTCATGTTCTTTCGGACAGAAAAGATCTAACGTAACTGTTGAAGAAATCAGGAAAGGATGAATCACTTTGTAAAATGTAATGCTCATAAAGTAATAGCTGTTAGCCTAGCTGTGTATCTAAATGATGCTGCACATTCTTAGAGACTTATTGTTAGCCAAAGCTTGTGTGTGCACAAGAGCTCCTCACTTCAACACCCAATCTGTTTTTGGCTTGCAATGACACAGCAACATCACCAGTGTGAGAATTGTTAAAAAAACAATATCAGTAACACTCCCCACCAAAAAAAAATATGTCAAAACATATGAGAAGACAGATCCCAGCTCAATGTCCTGAGTTTGAGCCAATGATAGAAGTCACTGGGCAATTGTTGCTCAATTCCAGTAGTAAAGTGTTTGTTTACTGAGCTGTTCGAATGTTTGATACGTTGGATGAAAGTTGTTTTCCTATTTTCTAAGTACAGGGAAAACAGCAAAATTATTGTCAGCAGTACTCTCCAGCACAATACAGATAATATAGAAATTAACTACAAAATGCTGGAGTGTTTCTTCAATACACAAACAGGAGTGATAATAAGAGACAATAGAGATGAACCCTTACCTCCTGAGACTGCACAATGTTGGTATTGTAGAGCTGTCGTATGATGCCCTCACACTCCTGCAACGTCGGCGTGCGTGGAGGCCTGGACTGGCCACTGAGGATCTTCAGAGGAAGCAGAGATGTGATGATGCCCCCATATTCTTCTACAGCATGGTTTGCAGTCTCCATCTTCTCTTCAGAACTTAAGCAAGCGAGATGAAATGCATTTGGTCATATGGTGAGTCAATTCATGGATGTTTCCTGAGAATATTTAGAAAATAATGTTAAATCTTTACCTGATGATGCCGGTTTGCGAATGCTTTTTGTGTAAACTGGTCGCACTGGTCTCTAATAAGAGAGACCCCATTTAGATTATGATAATTAAGTTATTTCAAATGTATAAAACTTTGGGTGCGCAACTGGTTTGTTACCTCTCATAGCATCAAGATGTGAGTCCATAATCAGCCGATACTGCAACTCTGGAAAGGAGAAGCCCATTCATGAACAGTGCAAGTGTGCCACCTGCAGTGCCAGCATTTACACTTGGGAAACACTAGGTGCACTGTGTCTAAACAGGTGCCACAAATGCCAAGAGTGATTGTGCTTACCTTTGTTGGTGCGTTTCAGACTTTCAATTTCTTCATGCAATTTCTCCAGAGTGCTTTTGTGTGTTTGCTGGAGGAACAAGATATCTTTCTCCAGAGAGACCACTCGTGCCCCATCCATGCCCGCCTTGCTCTGGCTTGCCTTTGGACTCTCTCTGTCTTCACCTGGGCCTTCTGATACACAGTTGGAGGTAAAGAGCCGTGGGTACCTGGCCCTGCCCAGGATCCCAACCCTGCTCCAGCTGGGCAGATTCCTCAGAGGTGGAAGGTTGCTAGTAGACATAACGTTAATGTTTCTCCTAATTCTGTCCTATTAAAACCCTTCAACGAGCAAATAACTACTGCCTACACTTTCAGCTCTTCCCTTCAGACCCTTCCCATCCGCATGAAGGTGCACACAGCCCAAAGGAATCCTCATAACCTCACCGAAGAGCATTTCACACACTTTTAAGGGAATATAATAGCTGCTCTGGGCTCTGCTATTAACAGGTTCATGGCTACAGTGCTAAAGGTAACTATGCTAGCTAACTACCTGACCGTACGATAGCTATGTAGAAACTGTACCTAAGAAGAGAGCCTGTCCTGGTGAGACACACCTCGACGACCAAAATACAAGCTGAAACCTGTATCTAGTTGTACTAATGTATACAAACACTGAATTTGTAGCAGAACTGAACCAAAACACTGCGAGTTGAGGTTGAGGACTCAGTCTCTCTCTCGGTGACTCGTGCGTTGCCGTGGCAACAGGAGGGGCGCTTCGGAACACTACGTGGACAAAAGTATTGGGACGCCTGACCATTACACCAACAGGGATTTTAACGACAATGCATTCAAATACATAGACTTTAATATGTAGCTGCCCCCACCCCCCACTTTTGCAGCTATAACAGCTTCCACTCTTCTTGGAAGGCTTTCCACAAGATACTGGAGTGTTTCTGTGGGAATTTGTGCCCATTCATTCTGTAAAGCATTTATGAGGTCAGACACTGATGTTGGGCGAGAAGGCCTGGCTCGCACCAAACTCGTCCAACCATGTCTTTATGGAGCTTGCTTTGTGCACTGGGGCTCAGTCATGCTGGAATAGAAAAGGTTCCTCCCCAAGCTGTGTCCACAAAGTTGGAAGCATGGTGTTGTCCAAAATGTCTTGGTATGCTGAAGCATTAAGATTGGCCTTCACTG